>CM046874.1:325217712-325605352 GCA_025667525.1 Glebionis coronaria | reverse complement strand
TCATGCTTATATGCTTATATTATTCATGCTTTACTTGTACATCCGTGCACTGAGCGTATTGCTCAGCCGTTTTCCTTTTCATGTTCCCAAAACGACAAGTACTCAAGGACGCTCGTAGACTTTAAGCGTACGTGCATATGGATTGGAAGCTTTCTAGCCTTCTTTACTTTATGCATCAATCTATGCTTTGATACTCATTTCATGGATATTGTTTAGTCCTTTCATTTACAGTACTTATGTTTGTATGTGATGAGTTCTACTTTTGGACTACCGATGTTTGATTCCGGTATTTCCTTTATGGTCATGTAATGTTTAGACATTTATCCTTGTATGCTTTGATGACACGCCATAATCACGCGTGACATTTCACTTATCAAAATGGGGTGTTACAGCCCATGTTGTAGCCTACCAGTATACCTAAGTACATCATTGGGAGTTTAGAGCCCTCACACCCAATACCAAGGGCCATATTGTTCATATCCACGTCCGGGACATTAACGCCAAGCATCTTACTTTTATGGACATTGATCCTTAGACCAGAAGCCAAGAAAAACCACTAAGAATACAAATCAGATTTTGAGCATTGGAATGCGACCATTCTCTTATGAAGATAGCATCATCTGCGTATAATAAATGAGAGACATTGATACAACTATGGCCAATGGAAGCTATGGAAAAGACCCATGTGATCAGCCTTCGTTACCAGCACGTGCAAACCCTACATAGCAAGGATGAAAAGAAAAGGGACATAGGATCACCTTGGCGAAGTCCTTTAGATAAAGTAAACTCTTTAGTAGGAAAGCCGTTGACAAGGATGGAAGACATGAAGTTCTTGAAGTAGACTGCTATCCAAAAACGCCATTTAGTGCCAAAGTAGAGGTGCTCCATAATGTTATCAAGGTACTCCCACCTTAAAGAATCAAAGGCCTTCTCGAAATCAACTTTAAAGACTATGAGAGCCTTATTCCGCTTACAGTGCCAAGCCATACATTCGTTTAAAATTAAAGGACATCAAGAATATTCCTTCCTCTAAGGAAAACAGATTGTTCAGCACTCACGCAACTATCAATGACCGAATTGAGCCTATTAGCTAAAATTTTACCAATGATTTTGTATTGGCACCCGATTAAACTGATTGGCCTAAAATCAGCCAAAAACTTGGCATCATTATTTATAGGAACGAGAGCAATAAATGATGAGTTACAACCTTTAGGAAAGCAAGCCGTTTGGAAAAAATCACGAACAAACCTCACAAAATTAGATTGAATAACCTCCGAAATGGTTTTAAAGAACTTGAAAGTAAAACCATCTGGCCTGGTGCTTTGTCTCCACCAAAATCCCACACGGCCTTCTTAATTTCCTCAATGGAAACATCTCGCTCCAAATGAGAACTTTGATCTAAGGAGATCTTTTTAAATGAGACATCACCAACATTAGGTCTGATATCATTAGAACAAGAGAACTTTTTACGGAAGTGATGGAAAAAATCAGATTTTATCTCCATATGATCATCAATCCAAGAACCGTTACCGAGAATACCTTTGATGGCACTTTGTCGACGTGTCTTTTTTAGAGAACTATGAAAAAATGAAGTGTTTTCATTTCCCTTAGTAGCCCACTTGACCTTAGCTTTTTGGGCAATATCACTAGCCTCTTTGTTCTTGATGTCGCTTAAATTTTCATGGATTCAATGCGCCTACTAAGATCATCACTAGACGTCGTACCAAGGTCAATCATATTGTCAACAATCAAAACGCATTTTTGATTATCCTTCTTTAACAGATTATCCGAATTCGTTTTAGAGAGATTCTAAGCGCGAATAACATTTTTAAGGTTTTGAAGCTTCTTGTTAATGCAATGATATCTAAAAATGTTACTTGCATTTTTCGGTCTCGCTTGGTTTTAAGTACGACAATATATAAAAGCAAGCATTTATGAAAATAACGAAAATCGAATTCTTGAGTTCAAGTACTTTTCATTTCATCCATTATCACTTAATGTATGAATAAACAAGTTCTCAACCCAACTAAGTGATCAAGGATTTAGTTTTTCTGAAAACTCACTTTTATTTTTAAGTGACAAAAGTTTTTAATAAACTTTATTTTTAAGAAAATGTCTTATTAAATTAGAAATTTGAGAATTTTAAAATGGCATATTCCATATGGTTTAGGAATATTGTTTGAGGATAAAAACTTAACCATATGTGGCTACACCACTAAAAGATAAAATAGGAGCGGAGTCTACTCTGGCGGTTCGTTAAATAGCTATGCGGTTCTTTAGTGATATCGAACCGTAGAGCCTTTATTGAACCGCACTCATAAAGAGCCGTTGGAACCTTGTCTTATAAATAGTGGACCATTTCCATATTTTCTTTTCACCTCTTTTGCATACAAATTCCTGATTTAATCCACCTTCTTAAATCACTCAAATCCTTTGTTATTTGGTTGATTACTACATGTTTAGAAGTGAATCTTTCTCATCCCCTCTCATCCTCTCAAGTTCAAATAGAAGAACACTTTCATCCTTGAAGTGTTGTGTCTACCTCAAGATCCATTGAAGAACAAACTTTATTTTCATTCTTGTGTAGTTGTGAAGATTCAAATTGTTGTGTAAATTTGGAAGTTGTGTATGTATTATGGTTAATACTTAGGGCTTAAAGTATATTCGTGTAGATTGGTCCTAGCAAATATTGGGGCTCGACTTTTAGCTTATAGTCGGAAATTGGTTAAGAGACGTGATGTGTTGGGAAATGTCAGTGTATTTTAATTTAATACGTTATAGAGCAAATTTAGGAAATTACCTTTAGGAAAAGTTAATAATCCAAAAATAAGCTAAAGACGAATCAATTAAACACGAGAGTGATCCCGGTTCGTTGTACACAAGGAACTTGTGAATTTAAGACTTTCGTTTCGATTAGGACAATTGATTTGAATTCGATTTCGGTTTTTAGCTAATTTAATTCTACAAATTTTAAGCCCTAAGTGCATGAATCATACCCCAAAATTAAATCTAAAAGACAATATTTAAACCTATATTATTTTACTTTTTACTTTTACTTTGACAAAACTAATTTAAACAAAAATACTAAAACAAATTTTTAAAACAAAATTAATTAAAACTATATTATTTAAAGACAGTATTGAAACAATTTAAATTTAAAAAGTAATAAAATATGGGTTTTGCTAACCACCACCCATAGGGTGGTTTTTTACCTTTCCGTAATTAAAAATATTTTCAAGTATCAACTTACTTGATATTAATGCATACCTTATTAAAACTAACTTACCTTAATTGTATATGTTGAAATTATGTATTTAGAGAAATGATGAGTTCATATTTGGAAATAATTTTAATTATGGAAAGGTAAAGAACCACCCCATGGGTGGTGGTTAGCAAAACACATAAAATATATATATTTATTTATTTATTTTTTAAAATATATTATTTTATTTTAACTAATACTTTTTACAAAAAATTTAATTAAACAACTTTTATTAATAAAACTAAGTAATTTAAATTATTTTACTTTAAATTTAACAAAGTATTAAAATGAATGTCTATATAAACTGACAGGCCAAAATGAAAGGGTTTATTAAAAACTTTACCTGGTTAAATAACAAAAAGAGCCCACAGCTCAAATGGTTAAGGCTGATGACTACTAAAGGGGAGATCTCGAGTTCGAGACCCCCTGAGGACGATTTATTTTTGTGGATTATATTTTTGTTACATATATTTGTATGCAAAACGAATTCATTACAATATATATCAGTTCAATAATCAATAATCTAAATCAAACACAGCAGGCATAAAACTAACAAATCCATTAACAGTAACAGGAAACATATAAAGTGTATAGGCAATAGTAGACAAATTTAATGGTCTAAAGTCATCAAGAATATCTGTAAAGATCTACTATATCTATCTCAGACTCCAAAAAAATAAGCAACCGAATTTATAAAGATCAGTCTTAAAATCACATCAAGCTATTACAGCAACTCAAAAATCAACACACAGTAGATATTTAATAGAATAAATGATTAGTTCAACCAAATTCGGCATACATTTAAATGCTCAGATCAAGTTCAGCAGACACCAAGTCGATGGAGACAAATTCCTAAAACAAAACAATTATATAAGCTGGAAAACTCAACAATCAAATTCATTACCCACACCCCAACTGAAACCTACGCACCTATTAAATTGACTGAAATGTATGAATATCAGCAGACTTAAATCCTATTTTTAACTTCACCTCAAAATCACAATCTAACAGATCTATATCGAAAACCCACTTAAGCAGATTTATCAGCTTTTAAATTTTACTTTATGGTAAATCAGGTTACACTAAATCACTCAGCCTCAATCCAAACTTACTAAAACATTTGATAGAAACTCAAATATCAAACGAACCAATCAAAGCTATCTGTTAAACTTTTAGTAAATACAGTTTAAACATTTACAATGGCAGATTCCCTCAATATACTATGCAATAGTTAAACTACAGACTTCAATAATAAGCACACTCAATTGGACCTTATTCAATACAAAGAAAGAAAAAACTAAATACGCAACATATTCATTCACCTTTTAACTTGAAAACATATAGCATAAACAACCAAAATCAACATCTTAGTAAACTACTTGATAAATAGAAGCAAATCAAAGATATCAAGCAGATTAACATATATTATGAACCAAAGATCAATTAAAACTAAAATAACTCATAAAATATAAAAACGAGCCTAACCTGTTTGAGAACCGTTGATGAAGAAGGGTTGGCGCTGAGCCAGCTTATAAACAACTTATCACCCAAAACGCCTCCACCATAACCATCATTCGAACCATATTGATTCAAACCCGCATACTCTTCGAATCATTAAAATAATTCGAGCCACCACTAATCTTAATCTAACCAGTTGGGTTAGACTAATTCCCAGACTCACTTTTAATCATTTAACTAAGCTATTGAATTCAGCTTAATCAAATAATTTTTATATTATAAATATTGAATTTAATTTGGATAAAAGAAAACTGCAATAAATATTAACAGTAATATAAACTTAAGAACAGATGAAGCTCAAAATAACTTTTATTATTCCATAAAAATTATTATAGTACTTTTAAAAATAAAAATACAATATTCTATATCTAAATTGACATTGTAACATTAAAAGAAAGAAAAGGGACATTGTTAATCGGGATATTTATAGGCAACCCATAGGGGTTGGGTGGTTGATGGAGATCAATTTTCGGCCATTAGATCTTCTCTTCATAATCTCTTTCTTGATCAAGGGCTGAGAATTACCTTCTCTCACTCAGATTACCAAGGTGTCAGGGATTTGTGTTTGTTGTGCTAGTTTGGAGGTGACATGGAATGATTTGATTGGTTTATTGATTGGTGGCAGTGAAATCCACCAATCAAAATTTGAGGAGTGACACGGTTGGTTGCCACATAGACCTTGGATGCCATCGTCTTCCTCCTGAAATTATTGGGCATTATTTGCATCGCGTGGGATGCACTTCCCTTTTGAATTGAAACCCCTAAATTGATTTTAGGGTTTGTGCTTGGTGGATGTGATAGTTTTCTTTATGCGTCTTTCTTTCTCTCTCTTTTCTTTTGTGTCGCTTTTGTTTCTATCGAATGAAAAGTTTGATCATGAGTGGATAAATACTCTTTGTCCACCGTCACTTTCTTTTGTACATGGGCTTGAACCCATAAGTGAATATTACTTCTAACCGTTTAGTAAATTGGGCTTCTTGATGGACCATACTCCATTCGTTCCATTCTTGGCTTAGACAAACTTGGACCCAAGTTTTAAATTACTTCAATCCGTCCATATTAATGTCGGGCTTGGAATTGGGCTTCTACCCAAAAGTAAATAGACTATATCCAATATTGGGCTTTCAGGCCCAATGAGCAAATGTGGGACCCACTAGGCCCAATAATTTGATAAAACTTAAATCCTCGAATAAACGACTTGTCTTTTGGCTTCTTGATATTATCTTCAAACTCTTGTCGTTTTTGCCGATTATTGTGATCTTTGGTACCTACACACATGAAACAAGAAACAAGCATATACAATACCATTTTCATATATTTTATGCATTTTATGTCCCTTTATTGATATAAATGATATGAGTAAATTCACTCATATCAAACTCCCCCTTGCTAATCAATTGTCGTGTCCTCACGCAATGATAAAATAAAGCAACTAACTATACTTTTATTCAACTTTTGACACTTTATTTTGCAAAGACATAATGTATTGCTTTCATTATTTGAAAAATAACTTTTAGGATCATAAAAATCAAATAGATTCATCGTCCTTGACTTTTACTCTTCCATGCCAAGTTTAAAAACAAGATCATTGTCAATCATAAGTCCCAATGTTAAGACCACTCATACAAGTAATTTGTGTTAAACTTAATCTCCTTTTATTCCTAATTGTATCTCTAGATTTTAAATATTGTCATTCACCCAAAGGCTCATTTGACTTATTTAATATTCATGAGTCCAAAAATGAAGGCAAAAACGGTGTAAACCCAACACTCAAAACCTAACATCGACTTCAAAAACCGTTGTCACTAAAGAAAGCCCACATCAAGGATAACTTAACACGATTTTGAGGGATAAATCCCCGGATCCGAAATTTGGCTAATAGGACTACTTAAAGCAACAATAAATCCTCCAAAGTCAATTTTGACCTTATTAATGGAGTTAGAAACATTTACATCATACACCTTGAGGCTCTTTAAGATGTAAAAATGCTCCTTATTTATAATCCACACCCGAAGGCTCCTTGGACATAAACAAGGGAATTGACATTCACCATCCCACCTTAAGGCTCATTTGATGAAGCAATTTTTATTAAACACGTCATCATGCCATACACCCTAAGGCTCTAATGACAAAGTTAGTGCTACATGACTCCCACCCGAAGGCTCATAGAGAACATGTTTTTATTTATTCTTCTTATTATTATGATATATATAGTAAGCCAATTTTCCGCAATCCCATGATCAAAAAGTCCATGACGCTAACACCCTCAATGTGTTCTTACTTTAATTACAAGGGAAGAAAAAGAAGGAGTTACGAGTTAAGATATTGTGCCCAAACCACTAAAAACTTCATTTATTAAGCAATTTAATAATCAAGCGTGAAAATTAAATACGAGGAGCTAGAATCAAACACAAAAATTCTTATACAAGGAAGACTTAACCTCAAAACTTATGCTTAAACTTTATCATCTCTTGTTCTCCATATTGTAAAACCTCAAAAATGTGAGACTAATGGATACTTAGCCTATTAAATCAAAGTTTTGGGGTTTTAAGTCATATATAGGATCTTGCATCTTCTTAGACTTTTTCAAGTTTGAATTTGCGTTTTAAAGTTCCCTTGATAAACGACTTTCTAGGATCAATTATAGGAACTTGCGAAAAGTTCTCGTTCTTAAACCCGTATGAGTTAAGACTTATGCGTTTTAAAGTTCCCTACATAAAAGTCTAGCAAAACTTGATTTAAACACGTTAAGGAATGAGCTAAGGTAAAAACCAAGTCGAGTCAAAAACTATTTTTATTTTCACCAAGGGAAAGCCTACATTTGTGTCAAAAACACTTATTTTCCCAAAATAACACTAAAAATTTAAAATTTTTATGAAAAACGAGAAAAACGATTACGTTTAGAACACGAAAAAAGCAATTGAAAGTGATTATATCAACTGACTCCCCCATGCTAAAACCAACCATTGTCCTCAATGTTTCCTAGCTCAAGAGTAACACCCCTTTCTAAAACACGAAGAGTCGAATGCAAAAGTCCTAACATGGTAAGAGCACGCAAATCTATAAGCTGTTTATTAATTATGCTTCAAGATAAAACGTTAGTCGATAAAAATCAAAGGATAGTGAGTGCCCCTTTTTGACAATCAAAGTAATGGAAGCTCGAGTGGACCGGCAAAAACCGAACACGAGAGTCTTCAATGATTAGGGTCATACCTAAGATTCACATCACAACAAAACACGAGCACGAGCTTGAAAAGATCAAGCCTTATTGGTGTTAGAAAATGGATAAAAGATAGAATGTATGAGACTCCCCCACAAGGCACCTCGTTTTTGTTAACCGAGTCATGAGCTCGACTCGATCCCCGAATTCATTAGTCCTTAAGGAAAATGGTGAAAACCGGCATAATGGGATAAAATCCATCATAAAGCATGATGCCGGGGTCAAAGATCACATCCTCGTTGTCGGATGACAAACGAAAGGATGAAACTCTAACATAAATCTCCAAAAAGAGATAGTGGTCACAAATCATGAAATGGATATAGTATGCTCCCCGAGATAAAATCGCACCAAGATGATCAAAAAATCTTTCAATTATTACATTGGTGAAAGCCCGAGATTTCCCTAAATCAACGTTTCCGGGGTCGAATACCTCGTCCTCGGGAGAGAAAGAAATAGACAACACGGTGTCTTCCCCCATGCTAATCCATAATCACATAAAGCACATGGTAATGGTGGGATAAAAGTCTCAAATATAGTGGTATCAACTTGCATGACTTTGTTGACCTTGTTACTCTTAGGAATGTGAACAAAGGGGGTCATGATACTCGAAATGAGTTGCATGAAAAACCCGCACATTAAGATCAAAGCGAGTGGGAAGGAGATTTGGAGTAAAGAAAAGTTCTCCCTCCGGGTCAACATTGTCATCATCATAAATCGGGTGATCAAACCAAGGGTTTTTAAAAGCGTCATTAGAAACATTCTCAAGATAGAGAGTGTTTTCCTTTGGGTCATAAGACTTTTCCTCAAAATCCGAAGGAATGTCTATGGAAAGTAACTCATCAACCTCCTTAAAGAAGTGTTCATCATCACAAAGGGTGTGAGATGAAGGAGGTATGATGCTCTCAAAATCCTGTTTAAAGAATGGATTATTGTTCATTGAAACTTCAAAAAGTGGATTCGAGTAAGTCACATAAGTGTCATCAATCTTGTCATCATAAGAAATATCCGAAAAAGCATCGAGTGTGTCACACTCGGATACAAGATCATCATTCTCATTAGAGGGTAGTTCATCGGAGAACTCCTCGAGAATGGAAGGTAAATCATGAATATCACGATCAACACTTCCCAATGGAAGTGGATCAATAAGAGCAACAAGTTCATCGACGAACTTATCCAACGAATAGTCACTAACCTCACTCGGTGTGAAGTTAGGAATCAAAGGCTCTTCAATGGAATAATATGCCTTAGTATCATCTATTTGGTCCTTCGGATGGAGTGAAAATGAGTCCATATTCAACGATTTTTCAATTAAAGCAATATCTCCCTCCGGATTGAAATTTTCACTATCAAACTCACTAGCATCGAATGGTGCACTAAGGTAATCATCAATTTCCTTATGGATCTTATCCTCAAGAGTGAGTGGAGACGAGGTAATATTACAACACATTTCAACGGAACAAACATCTCCCTCCGGAATTAACTTTTCATCTTCACGAAATGAGAGGTCTATAATTTGCCTTACACCCTTGTAGATGAGAAAATCCTTATTTGTGTTACTTTCAAAACAACAAGTTTTACATTTTCCACATTTTTAGAAACAAATTTTGGAAGTTTTTCCATCTTGAAAACAACATTTTTATCCCCATAAAATAATTTTATTTCTTCTTTCCTCATATCAACTTGAACTTGAGCCGTGGACAAAAAGACGTCCCAAAATTAAAGGCACACGAGGGTTTGTCTCATAATCAACAATTGCAAAATCGGCAAGGTACACAAACTTCCCCACTTTAAAAATGACATTTTCCGCTATACCAACCGGGTGGGCGGTGGTTCCATTAGCAAGCTCAATGATCATTCGTGAGGGAGTAATTAGGAAATAATTAAGAGTTTTCCATATGGATTAAGGCATTAAGTTGATGCTAGCTCCTAGATCGGCTAGAGCTTTACATACCTCAAGCCCTTTGAAAACACAAGGTATCAAGAATTGACCCGGATCTCCATATTTCTCGGGATAGAAATCAAAGAAAACCACGGAACAAGTCACATCTAAAGTAGCTTTGGTAACATCTAGAAAGGTCTCTTTAGGTGGAGGATCAAACTCAATCACATCTTGTAAATTCCTATCCAAAATATCATCATTGTGAACGGTGATAGACTTAATCTCTCCCTTCGGGTTTGGTATGGTGTTGCTAGGTAAGCCACCCGAAGAAGAGGAAGGTTTGCACATAATTGCTTCAAACATCGAAAGTAATTTGTTCTCAAACTTAGCTTGATTTCCCTCCATACGGTTTTGGCTTTGCTCTAATCTTTGTTGGTAAGCTCAATCTTGTTATTTTTCCCCTTGATCAAACTTTGAAAAATCATTTTTCAAAGTTGCCATTTGTCCTTGAAGATTATTTTGAAAAGCTTTCAAACTTGCCTCATTCATTTTGATGTAGCTTGACAAATCATTTTGATTATTGTTTTGAAAACCTTGACTGTTTTGATTGCCATGAAATCCATTTCCTTGATTAAAGTTCCCTTGTTTACCACGGTTAAAATTATTCCTATTGTTTCCATTGTTGTATCTATTTTGAACCGGTGGAGCAAAATGGTTTTGACGAGGAGCTTGACCGTTAGGGTCATAATTCTCGTCGCGGAAAATGCACTGGCTTGATCAAACCCCGTGGTTGAACATACAAAATTTGGATGTGCTCCACCACATGATACACAAAAATTCTCAACCGCATTAATCGAACCATGAGGATTCTTCCTAATCTCATTCAAAATCGTGTCAATATTAGAGTCCAATCTAGCAATCTCGGTATTAGATGAATTCACATTGGAAACAACCGATGTGTTTCGTGAATATTTCACTCTAGACTTATTCTCAATGATACCCCACGCGTCTCTCGGAGTTTTTCTTAAAATATTACCACCTGCGGCGACATTTAAAGAATCTTGTTCAACCACATTAAGTCTAATATAAAAAGTATTAATTTGATGTAACTCCGTGAAACCGTGGTGTGGACATTGTCTTAACAAATCCTTAAACCTTTCCCAAGCAACTCCAAACGGTTCATGCACTTTTTGTTCAAACCTAGTGATTTCATTCTTAAAGTGAGTTGTTTTGGATGGTGGAAAGAAATAATTCATGAACTTAGACAATAAATCATCCCAGGTCAAAATCGAACCCGGTGGTTCTTTTTCATACCAACGCTTAGCGTTCCCCTCGAGCGAGTACGGAAAAAGCATGAGCTTAATCGCGTCATTCGGCACATCTTTAAACTTGAGAGTCGAGGTGATACGAAGGAAATTCCGAATGTGAGAGTGCGGGTTATCGGTCTCATTTCCACGAAATTGGTCGGCACGAATGAGTGATAAAAGACCCGTCTTAATCTCATAATGAGCCGCCAAAGTAGCCGGCACAACGATTGCTTCCCCGTACCCTTCGGTGGGTGCAAGGAGCAATTCCTTCATTGTATAGTTATCGACCATCTCTACAACAATAGGTGGAAGCTCGGGTTCCACTATTCGTTGTTGACGATTTCTATTTCTACGAGGAATGTTTTCAAGCCTATCGTGATTAATCAAAAGACGATTAGAACGTAATTGCATAAACCAAAGTGACAAGAATTTAGAGGGTTGAAGAAAAGAAATTAGATTAGAAGAAGATTATTTTGTTGGGAATGAAATATAGCCAATCTACTTGAGCGCTGACAAGAGGAAATCAAGCGTTGATAGGAAGAAAACAAACGCTGACATGGCTTTGGCAAACGTTGACAAGAATATAGCCGTTGGGCGTTGATGGGTTATTTTTTACCGTTGACACTCATTGGGACCTACGCAGTTGTTACTTTTTGACGAATTTTTGGGCCGTAATTTTGAGAGTAGATAACTTTCAATTAATGCATGAGATAACTTATTTTCTTTTCAATATTTTCATGATTGTATTTTGAAAATAGTTGCCTCATTTTTGACCAATCCCATGCATATTTCTCTCCTATATATTTGGCTCCTATTTTTAAACAGGGTACCTATCATTCTTGTCTAACAAATTTTTCTCCTATACTTCATCTTTATCAATCGTTCAAACAGCTTTCAACAATGGCACCAAAATTTAAACCAAGTTATTTGGTATTGCGATTCAGGAGTCAACATAACATGATAGCATATTTAGAAGCTGATGATACTCTGTTTCCCCAATACACACAGATGGTGGCGTATTTGAATGCATCCCCAATTAGGTATGCTCTTTCTCATGCTCCTTTCATCTCTGTCACACATATTAAGCAGTTTTGGAACACTGTTAGTTCCTTAACAGTTAATAGAGTGACTACATTATCATCTATTGTTCATGGGCGTACATGGGTGGTTACTGAAGCCTTGGTTCGCCAGGCTTTGCATCTTGATGATGCAGATGGTATAACCACCCTTCCCATTCATGAAATAGAACACGGACTAAGGGCTTTGGGTTATCCTCTCCCTGATGAGGGAACTTTAAACAAATATCATAAACAGGAGTTTCCCCCAGCCTGGAATTACCTAATACATGTCCTCTTACAATGTTTGAGTCCCAAGTGTACTGCACACAATGAGATTAATAGATCCATTGCTAGTGATATTATGTGCATTGCTACTGGGAAAAAGTTTAATTATTCAAAAATGATTTTTGAGGGCATGTCTAAAAACAAAGGGAATAAAATGACTTTAGCTTATCCCAGATTTTTACAAACGGTTTTTGATGTGCAAAATTACTGCACAAGGGATCATGATGATTTTTATGAGATCCCTGTGCAAAAGAAAGCTATTTTTACAAAGATGAACTCACCTCCTCACCGTGACTTACCCCTCACCCCAGCTATGATTGCTGTCATTGAAGCAACACAACCCCAACCAGACCCACAACCCCAACTTGACCCAATACCTGAACCTTTACCTTCAACACAACACATGCAAATTGACCAAGAACCCTTTGACGCTGACACATTAAATGTTGGCGTTGATACACCTAATCCAAACGTTGACACCAATCCTTCATAGACCCAAACACCACTTAACCAACCCACATCCATCCAATCCACATCATCTTCTACCCCACCACAATATAGGTTGCAAAAACGCCAAAGGACAACTGGAGTGTTCTCCTCTAGTGGTCCTAGCCATGTAGCAGAGAGAACCACCACCACAAGTGTGGTTGGTGCTATGGATGAGGCTGGGACTATTGGTTCTGGCTTAGATGCAGGCCAAGACAGTCCTAACATCTTTAAGACCTCATCCATGCCCCATGAATCTAACTTGGGAGGTCAAATACCTATTTTATAGGAGGGCAGATTGGAACCAATGACATTAATGGAATTGACGGCTGTCTGCATTAGCTTGCAAAAGCAAAATGCAGGCTTGGTACATATTGTTAGTACACAAGGCCTTGAACTCAAGCAATTGAGGGAGAGGATTGTTATTTTGGAGAATGCTAGCACAAGGCGTGGGATGGAGGAATCTTCCAAAGGGGAGGATGAGCATATAAATGTGAGTGATAAGGGCTCACATGATGGTGAATCTTTGGGTGTTGCTAAGGCCCTAACTAGTTTGAAGAAGCAACCAGGTTTTGTTAGATCTCTGGTCACCCCTACAAATTTAGACTTGTCTTTTACAGCTATGTTGGAGCAAATTACAAGAGGCGCTGAGACAGGTAATTTGGGCGTTGACAAGCAAAATTTAAACGCTGACACACCAAGCGCTGACATGAGCAAATTGGGCGCTGATAAAGGAAATTTGAGCGTTGACAGACCTACAGATGAGGTTGATGTATTCCAGTCATCATCCATCATCAAAGAAGTTTCTTCACAGGTATTACCATCTTCCTTACCCATCATTGATCCATTAGATAAGGGTAAAGGAATTATGGTAGAAGTAGATGTTCCAAAGAATGCAACACAGATTGAGTTTGATAGAAGGTTGGCTGCACAAATTGTGGAACAAGAAAGAAAGAAGGTTGGTGAATCACCTTTTGTTGTCACTTCAGAAGAACAAGAGGGAAGTGATGAAGCTAGTTCAGACTCAAGTGTGATGATAATAGAACAACTAGAAAGACTTGAGTATGGTGATGAATTGGCAAGAGAGAAGTTGAATGAGTTGAAATTTCAAGTAGATTTTGATATGCCAGAAGTTGTTCAGATGTACCATGCTTGGGAAGATAGGTGTATGGAGAATCCACATTTGACTATTTCAGACCAGATATGGGGTTTGGAGATTCTTCTAAGAGTACAAAAAGACTGCAAGGTAATTCTGAAACACAAAGCTAGCAATATTCTCTCAATGTTGAAAAGGGATAGAAGGGAGCTGTACTACATGCTACTCAGATGTCATGGAACAGGATGGACCTATAATAAATTGATAGGAATATCCTTTGAAGAGTTGGAGTTCAAGGCTTATCCCATTTGGGCAAGAGTGCAGGAAGAAAACACTCTAAGACTTCTTTCTGATGAAAGGAAAGAAGAACTTGCAGAAGAGATGGAACTTAAGAAGGCAATGATTGTTCCAAGACCTTTGAAGAAGGGAGTCCCTCTTGAGTTTCCTACTTATATGGATAGATTGGTGCCTAGTGAAGCTGTTATAAGAAGGAGCATCAAGCTCTCACCATTGGAAGCTTCAGATATGGTACAAGTGTTACCTCTTGATTCCAGAAACCCTATTATAAGCTATGAAGAAGATGAATGTGGGTTTTGGAAGATTGGCAGGTATGGGAAAGAGGTTCACACTTTTACCACACTTATATCTCTCTTTGCAAGTTTTGATAGAGAAGAATTGGTAGACCTTTGGAGGTTGTTAGAGGCCAAGTATGAGACTGAAGCTCCTACTTCAGTCAATGCAATAAAACTATGGTCAACATTCAAGAGAATGTGTGGACCAAGAGATGAAGATCCTGCTGTTTGGAAGGATCTTGAAGATGACCTCAGTGGTCTTCAATGGCGTTTGTATTCAGCTGCTGGTGTATATTATTTGAGTTCTACAAAGTTTGCTGAGTATCTACTTGTAGATGGTCAGTATTCCATGTACAAAGAAGTTTTGGAGAAGATGAAGACAACACAGCTGGAGATTGATTATTCAAGTGACGTGGCCAAAGATTTGATCAGACATATTTATTACCAGTATGATAAATGTTGTAAGATTCCTCCTAGTTCTTAATGTTTATTCAGAAACTTGATTACTAGAGTAGATATCAAGTTTAGGGGAGGATTGTTGGGAATAAAATATAGCCAATCTACTCGAGCGCTGACAAGAGGAAATCAAGCGTTGATAGGAAGAAAACAAACGCTGACAGATCAAGCGTTGACAAGAAGAAGTCAAGCGTTGATAGGTTGAAGACAAGCACTAATGGAAAGATTTATTCTACGCGTATATTGTTTCTACTTTGTTTCTAGTAAAGATAAGTTCAACATTGTATTTTCTATAATTATCTTTACCTAGAATAGTTGATACGTAGACTCTTGTACAAGGCTTCATATGTCTATAAAAGAAGACCTTTAGGTTAATGTTCAATATAAGTTTTCATACGTTAAACACTTTCATTGTAAGCAAGTTTTTTATATTCACTCAAGTGAAAGTTTGTTTACATCTTTGTGTGTTCTTGTTTAAGTGTTAATTCCGCATAACACTTAAATTACTTTATACATATACAAAGGTTTCTCTACGTGTATAACTTGATCTAATCTCGTATACACAAAGCTAAATCGATCTAAGTTTGGGATCAACATATTTTTGGTATTTTTATTTGGTATTGCTCAATCAAAAGATTGATAAAAACAAGGAATAAGGATAATTACTATGGAAGTAAACTACCCTCGGTCGACTTTGAAACATAGGTGAAAACCTAAACGTCTCGAGGTTCAATAAGTAAACAACAAAAATAAGATTTATTACTACTTGAGTTGGTAAACCAATAATCGGTCGTCCCTCTCATTATTCGCACAAGCAAGCGGGGAAACGAGGTGGCACAAAGCACTTAAAAACCTTTTTCCTTAGACGGCCTTTTATAGCTCGTCGCCTTATACCCACCTTATAGTTTGTATAAATCGAGTTCAAACTTTTTATTAGTATTTATCTATTTTGCCTTTTATTTTTCGTTTTGGATTCAAATACAATATCTAGGTGATGAAATCCCAACTAAGGTCTTATTTGTAAGTAGGTAAATTTATTGTTCTACATAATACAATATAGTAATAACAAAAAAACACGAAAAAACGATATATACTATATTAATAGAAAAACAACAAAACTTTCTGAGGACGGAAAGGGTAATCAAATCAACGTTCAACAAATCTCCACGAACGAATCGTACACAAGTTCCCCGGCAGCGACGCCAAAATTTTTGATGTGTCGAGAAAGTGTCGGTGTATTTTAATTAATACGTTATATAGTAAATTTAGGAAATTACCTTTAGGAAAAGGTAATAATCCAAAAATAAGCTAAAGACGAATCAATTAAACACGAGAGTGATCCCGGTTCGTTGTACACAAGGAACTTGTGAATTTGAGACTTCCGTTTCGATTAGGACAATTGATTTGAATTCGATTTCGGTTTTTAGCTAATTTAATTCTACAAATTTTAAGCCCTAAGTGCATGAATCGTACCCCAAAATTAAATTTAAAAGACAATATTTAAGTATATATTATTTTACTTTTTACTTTTAATTTGACAAAACTAATTTAGACAAAAATATTAAAACAAATTTTTAAAACAAAATTAATTAAAACTATATTATTTGAAAACAATATTAAAACAATTTAAATTTAAAAAGTAATAATATATATATATATATATATATATATATATATATATATATATATATATATATTTATTTAAAATATATTATTTTATTTTAACTAATACTTTTTACAAAAAATTTAATTAAACAACTTTTATTAATAAAACTAAGTAATTTAAATTATTTTACTTTAAATTTAACAAAGTATTTAAATGAATGTCTATATAAACTGACAGGCCAAAATGAAAGGGTTTATTAAAAACATTACCTGGTTAAATAACAAAAAGCGCCCACGGCTCAAATGGTTAAGACTGATGACTGCTAAGGGGGATGTCTCGAGTTCGAGATCCCCGGAGGACAATTTATTTTTGTGGATTATATTTTTATACATATATTTGTATTCAAGAATTCAGTACAATATGTATCAGTACAATATATCAGTTCAATAATCAATAATCTAAATCAAACACAGCAGGCATAAAACTAACAAATCCATTAATGGTAACAGGAAACATATAAAGTGTATAAGAAATAGTATACAAATTTAATGGTCTAAAGTCATCAAGAATATCAGTAAAGATCTACTATATCTATCTCAGACTCCAAAAAAATAAGCAACCGAATTTATAAACATCAGCCTTAAAATCACATCAAGCTATTACAACAACTCAAAAATCAACACACAGTAGATATTTAACGGAATAAATTATCAGTTCAACCAAATTCGGCATACATTTAAATGCTCAGACCAAGTTCAGCAGACACCAAGTCGAAAGAGACAAATTCCTAAAACAAAGCAATTATATAGGCTCGAAAACTCAACAATCAAATTCATTGCCCACACCCCAACTAAAACCTACGCACCTATCAAATTGACTGAAATGTATGAATATCAGCAGACTTAAATCCTATTTTTAACTTCATCTCAAAATCACAATCTAACAGATCTATATCGAAAACCCACTTAAGCAGATTTATCAGGTTTTAAATTTTACTTTATGGTAAATCAAGTTACACTAAATAACTCAGCCTCAATCCAAGCTTACTCAAACATTTGACAGAAACTCGAATATCAAACGAACCAATCAAAGCTATCTATTAAACTTTCAGTAAATACAGTTTAAACATTTACAATGGCAGATTCCTTCAATATACTATGCAAGAATTAAACTACAGACTTCAATAATAAGAAGCTCAACTGGACCTTATTCAATACAAAGAAAGAAAACACTAAATACGCAGCATATTCATTCACCTTTTAACTTGAAGATATATAGCATAAACAACCAAATTCAACGTCTTAGTATACTTCTTAATAAATCATAGCAAATCAAAGATATCAAGCAGATTAACACATATTATGAACCAAACATCAATTAAAACTAAAATAACTCATAAAATATAAAAACGAGCCTAACCTTTTTGAGAACCGTTGATGAAGAAGGGTTGGCGCTGAGCCACCTTATAAACAACGTATCACCCAAAACGCCTCCACCATAACCATCATTCGAACCATATTGATTTAAACCCGCATACTCTTCGAATCATTAAAATAATTCGATCCACCATTAATCTTAATCTAACCAGTGGGGTTAGACTAATTCCCAGTCTCACTTTTAATCATTTAACTAAGCTATTGTATTCATCTTATCAAATAATTTTTATATTATAAATATTCAATTTAATTTGGATAAAATAAAACTGCAATAAATATTAACAGTAATATAAACTCAAGAACAGATGAAGCTCAAAATAACTTTTATTATTCCATAAAAATTATTACAGTACTTTTAAAAATAAAAATATAATATCCTATATCTAAATTGACATTATAACATTAAAAGAAAGAAAAGGGATACTTTTACATGATAAAAATTGGGGTATTTATAGGCAAACCATGAGGGTTGGGTGGTTGATGGAGATCAATTTTTGGCCATTAGATCTTCTCTTCATCATCTCTTTCTTGATCAAGGGCTGAGAATCACCTTCTCTCACTCGGATTTCCAAGGTGGCAGGGATTTTCCAAGGTGGCAGGGATTTGTGTTTGTTGTGCTAGTTTGGAGGTGACATGGAATGATTTGATTGGTTTATTGATTGGTGGTAGTGAAATCCACCAATCAATATTTGAAGAGTGACACGGTTGGCTGCCACGTTGACCTTGGATGCCATCATCTTCCTCCCGAAATTCTTGGGCATTATTTGCAGCGTGTAGGATGCACTTCCCCTTTGAATTGAAACCCCTAACTTGATTTTAGGGTTTGTTCTTGGTGGCTGTGATAGTTTTCTTTCTGCGTCTTTCTTTCTCTCTCTTTTCTTTTGTGTCGCTTTGTTTCTATCGAATGAAAAGTTTGACCATGAGTGGATAAATACTCTTTGTCCACCGTCACTTTCTTTTGTATATGGGCTTGAACCCATAAGTGAATATCACTTCTAATCGTTTAGTAAATTGGGCTTCTTGATGGACCATATTCCATTCGTTCCATTCTTGGCTTAGACAAACTTGGATCCAAGTTTTAAATTACTTCAATCCGTCCATATTAATGTTGGGCTTAGAATTGGGATTCTACCCAAAAGTAAATAGACTATATCCAATATTGGGCTTTCAGGCCCAATGAGCAAATGTGGGAACCACTAGGCCCAATAATTTGATAAAACTTAAATCCTCGAATAAACGACTTGTCTTTTGGCTTTTTGATATTATCTTCAAACTCGTGTCGTTTTTTCCTGTTTTCGTGATCTTTGGTACCTACACACATGAAACAAGAAACAAGCATATACAATATCATTTTCATATACTTTATGCATTTTATGTCCCTTTATTGATATAAATGATATGAGTAAATTCACTCATATCACGGCGTGTACGGTTTCTCTATCTTAAGGATCTTGTTGATTAGTGAACTCTCGAGTAAGGAGTATTCGAGGAGTGGAGTAGGAACAAGGAATGAGCTTCATTGCAGAACCACTATGAATCCTTGGTGTTTGGTTTGATCTTTCTTTTCCTTATCTCTTTACATTCATTATTTTTTACTTGCATATACTTGTGATTATAGTTTAGATCCACTATCTATTGTTTATATTGTGCATAAGAAGATTTCACATAATCACACAAGTCTAAATTTTTGAAAACGGATTTTTGAAAACCTATCTTTAATCAAGTAAATTTAAGAAACTATTTAACCCTCCACCACCTTCTAGTTTCTACAATTGGTATCAGAGCGTGGTTGCTCAAGCGTTTTTAAAAAATATTCTATTTTAAAACTTGAATCGATCTATGGATTCCAACAAGTACCTAGAAGTGCAATCTATTTAAACACCACCTCTTTTTGAAACGGATAGTTTTATTTATTGGAAAATAGATTTGAGACTTATGTGAAATCAAAAGATTTAGATCTTTGGCATGTTATTACCGTTGGTGACTTTTCACCTTGTTAATATAATGAAGCTTCTAAAAAGAAAGAATTAGTTTCTTTTGAAAATTCAAATGATGACACTAGAAGCTTGCTAAAAATAATGAGGTTAAAATGATTATTTACAATGCTTTGGCTAAGAATGAGTTTACAAGGATTTTCATGTTTAAAACCACTAAATATATTTGGAACACACTTTTAGTAACCCACCAAGGTAAGTACAAAGAAAGCAAAATCGGTCTTCTTGTTCAAAAATATAAACAATTTGTCATCTTAGAAGATGAAACTATTGATAGTGCATTTGTTGGGTTTAATACTATTATTACTAGTCTAAAAGCACATTATGAAGGTTTTTCTAGAAAGAACAATGTTAGGAAGTTTCTTCGGGCATTGCATCCAAAATGGAGAGCTAAAGTCACGACGACTGAAGAATCGAAGGATCTCACTACACTATCACTTGATGAACTCATTGGTAACTTAAAAGTTCATGAAATGATAATCTTGAAGTACTCGGAAATGGTAAAAAGCAAGAGTGAAAGAAAGTCTCTAGCACTAAAGGCCAAGAAAGTGCAAAGTGACCACGAAAGCTCTTCCTCGGAAAGTGATGATGAGGAATATGCTATGGCGGTCAGAGACTTCAAGAAGTTCTTTAAAAGGCGAGGTCAATACGTGAGACAACTAAGCAATGACAAGAAAGCTTTCTCCAAGAACCGATTTGTCAGGAATGACAAAGGTGAGAGGAAATGCTTTAGATGCGGTGATCCAAACCATTTCGTCGGTGAATGTCCCAAACCATCTCGCGACAAGAATCACACGATGTTTTGATCGTGGAGCAATAGTGGTGAAGAATGTGAGGACATGGCTAAAGATGAAAAGTGTCTCATGGCTCATTCTTCTAAAGAGGTACATTTCGAAACCGGATATTATAGCAATGATAGTTCTTCTCTAGATGATTTAGAACTAGAAGGTAAATATAATAACCTATGAAAACTAAGTCTTAAATTCATTGAAAAGAATAAATTGCTAAAATCAACTAGAACTAACCTGTAAAATGAGATTAGTGAGCTAAGAGAAAAATTGGCTAAGCTTGAGAAAAATAAAGAAGTTGATTTAGGTTGTCTAAGTTGTGAAAGTCTTAGATAAGAGAATGAAGATCTCAAGAGTACCTCCATTAACTTGGGAAAGTTCTTGAACGATACTAGTTCTCTTGATGATATGTTAAATAGACAAATTCATTCTAAGAAAAGACTTGGGTTGGGTTTTTACACTAATGAAGCATCTACTAGTGAACCAAAACAAGTCACATTTTCAGAAGAAAAAAATGTCTGTTGCCCGCGGTTCGCTAAAGTACGCGGCGGTTCCATATAATTATGGAACCGCGGGCATGATTATGAACCGCGGACAGAGACGCCAGTAGGTGACAATTCTCAAATTTCTAAAAATTCTATGTTAGGTAAAGGGCCAAAACATCTTGTTATTAACAATGTCAAATTACCTATTCTTGATAAAAGAGAGCTTAAAAAGTTGTATACACCTTTAAGTAAACCTTAAAATGGAATGAAGGATCACTCAAGAAAATCATCTACTCCTCAAATACTACGAAATGATTCAAGGCCTAGAAGTAGAACTCCTCCAACTAAAAAGAATGACCATGCTATGTCACGACCCTAGGAGTAAAACAACCACGCCTAGAAATAATAATTGTTCTAGATCAAGGTCTAAAACACCTAAGAAAGATGATGAGACTGCAATTATGCATAGTCTCATCGTCCAAATCGGGCTTAAAATGCTTAAAATATAATTAAAATATCATAAGATATGCTTGTGTTTGTTCATTGCGTATTTTAGGTATCGATATCGTGAAATCAACAAAAGATCACAAGAATCAAGCAAAAACAAACACGGGAAACGAAGTCGCACAAAGAACCAGACCTGAATCATGAATTTCCATTGAAGTCTTTGAAGTTTGGAGATTTGTCAAGATTGGTCCTTCAACTTTGGAAGGCTTGTCATTTTAAACCCTTGCAAAACTCAAATATTGCTTATGGGTCCCTAAAATGTCAAGATTGTACAAAAATGGCCCTTGAAATATGCCAAAATTGCACTTATGGTCCTTGTGAATACTTCCAAAAATATTTGTGGCCAATTTAGAAAAAACAAAGGTTTGATATAAAGGGAATTATACTAGTTGGCTCGCTAAACTTGACATAGCAAGACAATGGGAGTTGGGTGACTGTTTTTATCAAACACATAAACATCACACCACCAACCAGCACACGCCATGTCATCCACTACCATAAACCAACCAATCACCTCCTCCCTAACCTCCACGTCAACAATCCACCCACAACCATTTTATTTAAACTTAATCCGTTTAACATTTTTATGGGAAACACGTTTTAAAAACTTTTAAACCCTTAATCCTAATTAAACGCCACTGTTTACCCTCCCCTAATCCTAACAACCCTAATTACCTAGTGATAAACCCCCATGTAATGCAGATCCATGATTCAACCCACCCTCATCACAACCCACTAACAAACAACCCATCCCCTTCACTCAAATGGTCCCCATAGTGTTCCCCTGTCACGCATTATATAGTAAAAATGGCATCTTCATACCAATCAATGGTCCAAGACCAAAACTTGGTCCCAAAGGTTCCAAATTGACGTCTATGATCAACATTAACAGCTGGCCATCACAATCAAGTCACAAGATACCAAAATTGACCAAGTTTGAAGAATTTTTCCAAGGGCAGCATTGGCATTTCATGTTTAGGGTTTTAGGAGCACTAGAAGCTTCTATCATGTATTATAAAAGAGGACTTCGACATGTGAAGCCCCTTTGTTTCAGATTTTTTTGTTTTGTAAACCTTATTTTAATGAATAGCTAAAGTGTTTTTCTAAGCCTTGCAAAACAATATATGTGTTCCATTTACTGCTTTGTTAGTGTAATGCTTTACTGTTTTTTAAACTAGCTTTAGATTATCAGAAATTATTTTGTGTTCCAAAATTTTGGCCAAAGTAACTCTTTGAGACCTCAACAGTATAATTGATCATGGATGCTTGATTGTGACGAAATCAAGCATTTGTGAAGTTATATAGTTGGTTTTCTTTTTGTTTGTTACTAGTGATTTTTTAAGTTTATTTTCAAAAGGAATCCGTTTTTCAAAGGGTTGTTCATTTTTATTCTCATCTTTTACTGTAGCAAAAGCTACAAGCTTATAGCTTGTAGACTTTTGTGTACAAGTATTGTATTCCTTGGTTGTTTGTTTTGTGCAGGTAACAAGGCATTAAACAAGACCATATTTCATCTCTTTCCTTTCATTTCATTGTTGTTTGAAGATATTGTACCCTTGGTCTGTTGTAGACCCTAGCATGGGCTCTCTACACCTTCATAAGCTCTTCATAAGCTCTCAAAAGGACTCCAAGTAGAAGGCATCAGCTAGGGTTAGATCAGCTTGAACCCTACTTGCTTTTTTCTTTTTAGACTATGTGATTTGTAAGGTGTGGTATTTGGCTGCAATTGTTCTAAGTTTGTGTTTGATTTGTGCTATCTGAATGTTTTATGTTAATTGATGATTGATGTAAATAGTTTTAAGTTGTTTTGGATTGCTTTGCTTTGAAAAAATTTGTTAATCATATATAAAGGGGTGTTTGGGTTTGCATAATAGGCTAAGAAGTTGACACCTATTTGGCTTAAAATCAGTTCAAACAATCTCTACTGGTTAGTGTTAGGTTATATCTGCTATTACTTTCAGTTTGGGTAGGTTAAATCAGAAGCTTGCTCGTTATTATTTGGGTAAAAACTGTCAAGTTATAACAAATGAAAAGTGAAATAAAAAGTTATTATTTTTCTGATTTTGAAATTTTCTTAGTTTCATAATATTATTTTAAGATTTTTAGATTAAAAAGTTCACTGTTTACTTTATTTTAATATTTTTAGATTGAATCTCAATTTAAATAGGTTTTATTTAAACTGTTTTGTCTTTTAATGTTAAAAATTACTTTTTTCAACTTTTTCTATTTCTCTAATGTTTAGTAACATAAAATAGAGTTTTTGAAACAGTAAGTTTATTTTTAGTATTATTTTATTATTTTTATCATTATTTTAGTTTAAAATTTGTTTTTAGTGTTTTAAAAATAGAAAAATAGTTTCTAAAATTTAGGAAAAATACTTTTTAGTGTTTAATAATATAAGTGAGATATTTGTTTGATAAAATAATATTTTGGGCTTTTTCTTAATTATATTTAATTTTAGGGCTTTAATTAGCATTTAAAATTGAATATTTAATTAATAAAAGGTTTTAAAATTTATTTATTGAATTTTTATTCTTATTTATATTATTTTTTACTTAATTTTAATTTTTAATTAATTTTTAGGTTTAATTTTTAATTTGGTCGCGTTTTACGTATTTACATCACCGTTTTTACGTTTTACGTCGTAGTGTAATCGTAGTGTAACTCGTCTTTACTTTTTCTCTCCATAAACCAAAAAACGACACTAATCCAAACTTTATTTTATATTATTGGCTAACATATACACCCCCCCCCCCCCCCCCCCCCCGCCGAGAACGAACTCGCATTTATTCAGTTTCGGGTTTTTCCTAAAGCGTGATACTTAATACTTGCCGCTCATACACGTTGTTGCTAAAACGTGTACGATAATACTACACCAATTTTGGCGCCGCTGCCGGGGAGGTGTTTTGTGTGCCTTATACATATCGTGTTTGTGTGAGTAGTGCGTTTTTGCTTTTCAATTTTTGGAAAGCTTATATAACGTACATACTCATTTTTGTTATTTTTCTCTATTATATTATAGTATCCAAATAAATCGTGTTTAATTTTCCTAAATTAAAAACAAAACAATCTTTACTATATTGTAGATATATTGGTTTTCATTTTTCTTGTGAATATTATTAATATATTGTATACGTATCACAATAAATTAACAATATCTCCAAAAGCGTGAAAACTCAACCTTAATTGGGATTCCATCACTCAGTTATTGTATTCGAATCCAAAGCAAAAGTTTAAAGGAAAAATAGATAAATACTTTCGTGAGGCTTAATTTTGATTAACACAAACTATAAGGTGGGTATAAGGCGGTTGTATTTCACGACCTAAGGGGAAAAAGCTCTTAAGTGCTTAGCGTCGCCTCGTTTCCCCCGCTTGCTTGTGGGTGTTTTGAGAAAGAAGGCTAATCGAGGATTTGCCGCCAAAGTATTATCTACGTATACTATATTTGCTTGTTTTCAAGATTAAACCCTCTTGAACGTTTTGGTGTTCCACCAATGTTCTAAAGTCATCGAAAGCGTTCACTCCACGTGATTCGTCTTCATTCTTTGAGGCTCCTTTAATCGAGAAATCGATCCGAGGAGAGATTTGTAGATTTGAGTCTACGAAATACACCAAAAATCCAAAAAAATTAAAAACAATCAAAAACAAAAAAAAATCGAAAAATCGAAAAACCCCAAAGAGAATCTTCTTTGCTACCCTCCATTCTACGCTTAGTGCATGCACACTCGATTGAAGGATTATTCTAATTCTAGCGACGCTTCAAATCGACGCAATCAAAATTGAAGGAATCGACGACGTAGACGAGATTTAGAAACCGACGTTCCTAAAATCGTTGTTGAAGAGACCGTAGACGAGATGGCCGACAATCGTTCGATGATGGAATTGCTCCAAGCGCCCACCGAGGGTTATGGAGACGCGATCGTAATTCCTGCTATCGAAGCGGAGAATTTTGAGATTAAGAGCGGAATGCTTTCGTTGATTCAAGCAAATAAGTTTCGAGGTCGTAAGGCGGATAATCCTCACGATCATATTCGAAATTTTGATCGTCTTTTGGCCACGAGCAAGTTTAAGAACGTCGACACCGATGTCGTCAAGCTTATGCTTTTTCTGTACTCGCTCGATGGTGCCGCCAAGGATTGGTACGAGAAAGAGCCACCTAATTCCATAATTACGTGGAAGGATCTCGTCTCCAAGTTCGTTAATCATTTTTCCAACCGTCTAAGACGACGTTTTTCAAAAACGCAATACGAGATTTGAGCAAACACCGAATGAATCTTTTAGAGACGCGTGGGATCGTTTTAAGGAATTGCTTAGGCAATGTCCTCACCATGGAATTTCTGAGTTGCACCAAATCGATACGTTTTACAATGGTCTTAGTTTTCAAGAACAAGATTCGTTGAATTCCGCCGCCGGTGACAACTTTTTGTGCAAGATTCCGAAAGATGCATTAATGATTATCGAGAATCGATCCAACGTTTACCAACTCTGCAACGCACCAAGTGTTGCCAATGTCGCCAATGTCGCCAATGTTAGTAGTTCTAATCGCGGCATTGAGAGAGTTGATGCGAAAGTCGATAAGTTGACGAATGTGTTTACGTCTTTTCTCATTGAGATGCAAAAGAAAGACGCTCCCGCTATGGCGAAAGCGGTTGTGGCATTAATAAGTGTGTAAACACTTATCCTTTTACCACTTATTTCCAATAATAACAAGACCAAAACGTGTATTTTATGTCGTAAAAGTCGGAATTATGCGTGGTTTGTGTTTTTATTGTGTTTTAGGATAAAAATATACAAAAGGAAAAAAACATGGGCTATCACGGGCTTTTATCGAAGAAAACGAGAAAAGACGAAGTCAAAAGATCAAGAGTGCGAAAAGAACGGAAGTCCAAGGCCTATTCTGAAGATTTATCAAAGAAAAAGTTTAAAGACGGAAGTTTAATGAAGTTGAAGAACTCAAGTCTAATAGAAGAATAAAATTATAAGACAAGTTCAATCTATATCGAAAAATCCCGAGACGACGTCGAGAAAGACAAAGAATTTAAATCAAGTCGAGAAGAAAGAAAGAAGGAAGCAACGCATGCACCTTTCCCACCTCCTATAAATACCCTCCTAATGACACATTAGGAGGGTGTTAGCTAGATTATTTTCCTTTCTTTAGTTTTTAAAGAGAGAAAGTTTTAACTTTCCCTCACTAAGTTTTTATCTTTTCCTCATCTTTTCTTTCAAGTTTAAGCTTTATTTCATCCTTGTATTTGGAATTCATTAATCAAAAGTTCAAGTTTAAGCTTTTAATTTTTAATCTTCTTCTACCTTTCTTAATTTTGATTCATCTTTGATCCGAACTGTTCTTGATTCGTGTTTGATTTTGATGTTTTTGTGACTAAAAAGTTCATCTTTATATTCCAATATAAGTTCTTATACGATTAAGATTAAGGCTTGTAATGCTTTTTGGCTTATTTAGTATTTAGCTTATTTACCTCTTTTAAGTTTTCTTAAAAGTTTAGTCTTTTTAAAGTTTGATTCATAAATTTGCTTATTTCGTGTTTTAAAAGTTTTTAAATTTATGCTTTTTTTCATTTGGTTAAGATTTGGATAAGTGCTTATTCGTGCTTATTCATTTTCGGCTTATTTGCTCTTTGATTTCCATCGTATCATGCTTAAGGGTTTTACCAGTTACGATCAAGTAAGTGTGATCGCATAAGCCTTAGGGTTTCTACTTGCGATCCATTACTTCGATCACCAAGTACGATCGTTCACTATGATCACACTCCATAATCCACACCACGATCACTTGTTGCGATCGTGGGTACGATTGTTGAGTGCGATATGTGGCTGTGATCGTTTGGGTGCGATCACTTGTTACGATCGCATTGAGTGCGATCACCTATACTACGATCACTAGGCTACGATCGACTGATACGATCGTAGGCTGCGATCACTGGGTGTACGATCTAAAGTCACGATCGTGGTGGAGTACGAGCACCAGTTACGATCGCATTGATTGCGATCCAGGATACGATCAAGGAACACGATCGCATTGACTACGATCCTATTTCATTTTTCGTTTTTATATTTTATTTAAATTTCAAATTTAATTTTTCCCGCATTTTTACTTAGTGTTATTTTTAAACGAGTTTTTTCTTTGTTTTTATCTTATTTTTCCAAGCTTACTTTTCATTACGTTTTAATTTCCAAAAATTGCACGCTTCCCGAAATCTCTGTTTTTTACCAAGTGTTTTTCTAGTAATTTTTAATTTAATTTTTAAAGCTTTTATTTTACTCAACGACATTTTAATATTTACTTTTAGTTTAAATTGGATAATCAAACCTTTTTATTTTTCCACCAAGAACGACTGAGTCGCACTAATAACTAGAAATCAATTCGAAAAGATCGGACGATATCTTTTATATACTTGGTTAAATCCTTGTATTAAATAGCGTCGCTGCCGGCTCTTTTCGTGAAGATTAACGGATTTTTGTGAGAGACGCGTTGGATTTTGGGATCCGTTCACCTTTGAACGTTATTTTTCTTGCCAAAAATTTTCAAAAATACAAAAAATATAGAAAAACATAAAAAGCAATTTTTTGTCTATTTTCCTTTTTCTTTTGCAGGTGTGTATGCGTACCCGTGCTCGTAAGAAGAAAGCAGCTCAATCCGAAGTCATTACTCCACCTATTGTCACCATGGACAATCAACCAATGATCGAGCTTTTGCAATCGCACGTAGAGGGCAACACCGATGCTATTGTCATACCCGAGATTGGAGCCAACAATTTTGAGCTCAAATCCGACTTTATTCAAATGGTCTGTGCTCAACCTTTCTTGGGGCGTTCGCTTGATGATCCTCATGACCATACAAAAAGATTTCTTCAACTAACCAATACGGTTAAGTATAATGGGGTTTCACAAGAGGTGATTCACTTGCAACTTTTTCCTTTCTCCTTAGAGGGACAAGCCCGCCATTGGCTTGATAAGGAACCGCCACAAAGTATTCTTACGTGGTCGGATTTAGAAACCAAATTCATCAACTACTTTTTCCCACCCTCACGTACTACAGCTTTGCGGAATGAAATCATTAACTTTGAATAAAAGTACGGTGAGACATTTAGTGAATCTTGGGACCGTTTTAAGGAACTTTTAAGAAAGTATCCACAACATGGTTTCACAAAAGTACATCAAATTAATACTTTTTATAATGGTTTAAGCATGAATGACCAAGATTCACTAAATAGTGCCTCGGGGGGTAACATTTTGGTTAAGTCTTCTAATGCCGCATGGGATATTATTGAGAATAAGTCTAGAGTGCAAACCAAGAGTGTTCGAACTAATGTGGCTAGTGCTAGTACTAGTGACGCTGACAATAGAATTGATAAGCTTACTTCGCTTGTGGAATCGCTTGATGTACAAACCGCCAACAATGCCAAACAAATCAATGCCCAAGCTAATGCTTTGAGTCAATCATGTGAAATATGCGGGGGATCTCACTCATACACCGATTGTCCTTCGACTCACGACAATCCGGAAAATGTGTATGCCACCAACGGTAACTTTTCTACGGGAGGCTATCAAGCACGTCCTCAAGGTGACCGCAATTTGCTCAGTTATCGTTCCAACAACTTTCTTTCACCACCCGGTTTTCCCCCACAAAACCCAAACAACCTCAATCGCAACAATCAAAACCAACCACGAGCTCCAAATCAATATCCAACCCAAAGAAACCCATATCCACCTCAAGGAAACAACCAAGTTTACCAACAACCCGCTTATCAACCACCTGCCTACCATGCTCTTCCTCCCAACCAACCCACCGCATTTAATCACGAGGTTGAAACTTACATGAGGACTAATGATGCGATAGTGCAGAATCTTCAGCGGCAAATGGCCAACTTGAAAGGAGATATGGTGAAACAAGGGAATGATCTTCGATCCGATATGCGAAACTCTTTGAGCAGTCAAACGAATGACTTAAGGGATATGATGGCTAGTTTCTTCCAAAGTAATCAAACCTCTAGTTCGGGTTCTCTTCCGAGTAACACCATTGCTAATCTAAGAGGGGAGATGAAATCAATCACCACTCGAAGTGGAAAAGGTTTAAAGGAACCCGAGCTTCCTACACCTACAACGGTGATTGTGACAAAGGAAAACGAGTCCCCTTCTCCTATTCCTCCACCTTCTACTTCAACAATTCCTCCACCTTCTACTTCTACCCCTCCACCACCCAAGGATGTGAGCGAGAATTCCATTCCAAAGCCTTCATCTCAACCCAATATACCTTATCCCTCAAGGTTGAGGAAAGAGAAGTTGAAGAACAAGGATGATATTCAGGTTTCTAACTTTCTCAAAATGTTTAAACAACTGAATTTCAACATCTCCTTTGCTGAGACTCTCGCTCACATGCCGAAATATGCTAAAATGTTTAAAGATCTTCTCAGTGATAAGGAGAAACTTCTTGATATCGCTCAGACCCAACTTAATGAGAATTTCTCCGCAATGCTCTTAAGGAAATTACCCACCAAACTTGGTGATCCGGGTCGTTTTCTCATTCCTTGCAACTTCCCCGGGGTAGAGAATTGTATGGCCCTAGCCGATCTAGGTGCTAGTATCAACTTAATGCCTCTAAGCGTTTGGAAACAATTGTCTCTACCCGAGCTAGTCCCCACACGAATGACTTTGGAATTAGCCAACCGTACGGTTGATTATCCGGTGGGGATAGCCGAAGACGTCTTCGTCGGTGACGACAAATTCACCTTTCCGGCGGATTTTGTTGTCGTTGACTACGAGATGGACCCCCGTGTTCCATTAATCGTTGGACGTCCATTCTTGAGGACCGGTCGCACTCTCATTGATGTAGCCGCGGGCGAATTAATCATGAGAGTTGGTGACGATAAAATCGTCTTCAACATGGGAAAACTTTCTAAGCCACCTTCTGAAAACGAGAGTGTTAATTTCATTGACGTTCTTGATGAGGCTTGTGAAGAACATTTCAAAGACACTTGTAAAAGTGGTTCTTCTTCTCTACCCATTGTTGAGACCGTTGCCTCTATTGCTCCATCACTAACTCCATTTGGAGAGTGATTTTCTTTTAAAAGAATTTTAAGCAACTTTGGGGGATGTGGATTTACAATATGACGATTCTCCCTCCAATTGGGATGAAGACATTCGTACCATTGAGAAACTTCTAAATGAGGACCATATTTCTCCACCATCTCCTAAGGATATCTCTATCGATAATCCGAATTTGACTATGCCTTCCATCGAAAATCCTCCGGATTTAGAGCTTAAGGACCTACCGTCTCATCTCGTGTACGTTTTCCTTGAATACAATAAGAAGTTACCCGTCATCATCGCAAAGGATTTGAAAGAAGAGGAAAAATCTAGACTTATCCACGTGCTGAAGAATCATAAGAAAGCGATTGCTTAGAAAATCTCCGATATTCATAGAATTGATCCTCACTTTTGCACACATAAAATTCTCATGGGGGACGATTTTAAACCCACTATTCAAAGCCAAAGAAGGGTGAATCCCAAGATCCATGACATTATAAAAAAAGAGGTTATTAAACTTCTTGATGCGGGAATGATCTACCTTATCTCGGATTCACCATGGGTTAGTCCGGTCCATTGTGTGCCTAAGAAAGGCGGAATCACCGTTGTGCCCAATGAAAACAACGAGTTGATTCCTACTCGTCTCATTACAGGGTGGAGAGTTTGTATAGACTATCGCAAATTCAATGATGCTACGAGAAAGGATCATTTTCCCCTTCCTTTTATGGACCAAATGCTTGAACGTCTAGCGGGTAATGACTATTATTTCTACTTAGACGATTTCTCCGGGTATTTTCAAATTCCCATCTATCCCAATGACCAAGAGAAAACCACGTTCACTTTTCCTTATGGAACATTTGCTTATAAAAGAATGCCTTTCGGCTTATGCAATGCTCCTGGGACATTCCAAAGGTGTATGATGGCTATCTTCCATGACATGGTTGAAGAAACTATGGAAGTCTTCATGGATGATTTCTCGGTCTATGGTGATTCTTTCTCTTCTTGCCTTGCCAATTTGGAACGCATGCTTAAGCGGTGTGAAGACACTCGCCTTGTTCTAAATTGGGAAAAATGCCATTTCATGGTAAAAGAAGGCATTGTTCTTGGACATAAAATCTCCAAAGCCGGTCTTAAAGTCGACCGTGCTAAAGTTGATGTCGTAGCAAAATTACCTCCACCTTCAACCGTGAAGGGTGTAAGAAGTTTCCTTGGTCATGCGGGCTTCTATCGTCGTCTTATTCAAGATTTTCTAAAATCGCTCGCCCGATGACCCACCTCTTGGAAAAAGATACTCCTTTTATCTTTTCTAAAGAGTGTCTTGAATCCTTCAATCTTCTTAAGGACAAGCTAACTAAGGCACCGGTCTTGGTTACCCCAAATTGGGAGCTACCTTTTGAATTGATGTGTGATGCTAGCGACTTTGCTATTGGAACGGTTTTGGGCCAAAGAGTGAACAAACACTTCCAACCATTCCACTATGCTAGCAAGACAATGACGGGGGCTCAATTGCATTATACCACTACCGAAAAAGAACTGCTTTTGAGAAGTTTCGCCCCTATCTTGTCCTTTCCACCACTATCGTGTACACCGATCATTCCGCGTTGAAGTACTTGTTAACGAAACAAGATTCTAAGCCAAGACTTCTTCGTTTGGTTTTGCTCCTTCAAGAATTTAAAATTGAAATTCGTGACAAGAAGGGAGCCGAAAACCTAGCCACGGATCATCTAAGTAGACTTGAGGATCCTTATCAAGGGGATCATCCGAATCAAGAGATCAATGACTCTTTCCACCTTGAGGCCTTAATGTCTATCAATTCCAATCTTGATGACACCCCGTGGTTTGCGGACATTGGAACTACTTAGCGGGTGGTGTTCTCATCGAAGGGTTAACATCCTAACAAAAGAAGAAGTTCTTTAAAGATGTTAAGACTTACTTTTGGGATGACCCTTATCTCTTCAAACAATGTGCTGATCTGATTATTCGTCGGTGTGTTGATGGACCCGCAACTTTAGACATTCTCGAAGCTTGCCATAAAGGACCCACCGGTGGTCATTTTGGTCCCAACTACACCGCGAAGAAAGTCTTTGACTCGGGATTCTATTGGCCCACCATTTATCATGACGCTCACGAGATGGTTAAAAATTGTGATGCTTGCCAACGCCAAGGCAAGATCACACATAAGAATGAGATGCCTCAAAATTTCATACAAGAACGTGAAATCTTTGATGTATGGGGTATCGACTTTATGGGTCCATTTCCATCATCTAAAGGGAACACGTACATCCTCGTAGCCATTGACTACGTATCAAAATGGGTTGAAGCTAAGTCTCTCCCTACGAACGATGCGAGGGTAGTTGTGAACTTTTTGAAGCAACTTTTTGCTCGATTCGGTGTTCCTCGTGCTATCATCAATGACCGCGGGACTCATTTTTGCAATGATCAATTCGCAAGATTCATGGCTAAGTATGGTGTCAATCACCGTCTTTCCACCGCCTATCATCCCCAAACAAATGGTCAAGCCGAGATATCTAACCGTGGACTGAAGAGAATTTTAGAGAGAACTGTGGGAGAGCATCGTGCCTCGTGGGCTGATAAGTTAGACGATGCTTTGTGGGCTTTCCGTACCGTATATAAGACCCCGATTGGTTGCACCCCTTATCCTCTTGCGTACGGGAAGGCTTGCCACCTCCCTATCGAGCTGGAACATAAGGCATACTGGGCCTTGAAGTGGGCGAATTTTGACATCAACAAAGCCGGCGATCTTCGGAAGATTCAACTCAATGAGCTAAATGAACTAAGGAATGAAGCTTATGAGAACTCATTGATCTACAAAGAGAAGACCAAGATCATCCATGATGCAAGGATTAATAACCGAGAGTTCCACATTGGTGATCAAGTTTTACTCTATAACTCTCGGTTGAAGATCTTCTCGGGCAAGCTGAAGAGCCGTTGGTCTGGTCCATTCACCGTCGCCAAAGTCTTCCCATATGGCACCCATTGAGCTTTCTCAGCCAAATGGGCCCAATTTTAAGGTGAATGGCCAGCGCGTGAAGTTGTACTTTGGTGAGGACATCTCTCATGAGATGATTCCATCCCTCACCACGTTTCCCTTGAATTAGTTCTGGGTCGAGTCAGGCTCGTGACTCGGTTAACAAAAACAAGCGCTTCTCGGGAGGCAACTCGTTGATCTATCTTTTATCGTTTTCATAATAAGTGTAGGGGGAGCCCCGTATGTGTTTGTTGTCTTGTTTCTTATGATGTGCAGGGATTAAAGCTTCAAAGATTCATTCTCGATGACTTTTGACGAGCCGTGATCCCATATACCCGTCTTCCTGGTTCTATCCTAAACAATCGTGATTCAATATTTCATATCTTATATGTTCACATTGAAATCACAATAGTTGTCCTTTCCTTAGCAAGATTTAAACAGAGTGCACAATGTCCTAAGTGTAGGGGAGTTTACTCCCACATGCTTAAACATTGAGGACAATGTTTACATCAAGTGTAGGGGGACTTCTATCAAAGTAAGTGGGCTTTTCCATTAATTTGTCCTCATTTTAACAGGAAATTTTGATTTTTCGACATTTTTCAAAATTTTTAATCTCTTTTGGCCTAGTAGTTTAGTAGTATTTTCCTTTGTTATCGTTATTTACTTTCTTTGCTAGAATAAAATTTTCAATAAAGTGGTTTTAAATTTTTCAACATTGTGAATCTTTTGACTCAACCCGAGTTTACTTATCAAAGTTTACTCTAGCTAGTATCCTTAACGTGTTTAAGTGAAGTTTTGCTAGGATTTTATATAGGGAACTTTAAAACGCGAAAGTCTTAACTCTCACGGGTTAAAACAAGAACTTTTTGCAAGTTCCTATAATTGATCCTAGAGAGTCGTTTATCAAGGGAACTTTAAAATGCGAATTCTAAACTTGAAAAAGTCTAAGAGTTTGCAAGATCCTATAGATGACTCGAAAACCCAAAACTTTGATTTAATAGGCTAAGCATCCACGAGTCTCATTCCTTGAGATTTTAAATCATGGAGAACGAGAGATGATAGAGTCAGTTATAAGTTTGGTATTCTTTCATGAATTTATGTGAGTTGATTATAAGCTTTTTCTCCCATCGCTTGCTAATAAATTTAACTGCAATAAATAAGGTTGTACGATTTGAAAAGTTCCTTAGCTTCTAGCACAAGATCGTTTAAAAGTTTCTCGGTATTTGATGAGACTGCTTTTATACATAGTCTCATCTTCCAAATAGGGCTTAAAATGCATTAAATATCATCAAAATACCCAAATATATGCTTGTGTTTGTTGCTTGTGTATTTTAGGTACGGATATTGAGATAATGACAAAAGATCACAAGAATCATGCAAAAACGAACACGGGAAACGAAGCCACACAATGAACCAAGCCCTAGTGAAGACTTTCCCAAGATCAACCCTTGAAGATTTGAAGAATTATGAAGAAGGGTCCTCCAATTATGAAGAATTGACACTTTATACCCTTGTATCCTCATAATTACAAGTTTGGTCCCTAAAGTTTGTCAAAATTACCAAAAGGGCCCTTAACTTTGAAGAATTGGCAAGTTTAGCCCCTCAACAAAGCTAAATTGTCAACCAATATCATCCACAAAATCAAATATATCATGAAGTCCTTCAAAGTACAAGAAATGACAAGTTTGGTCCTTTGAAAAATCCAAAATTACAAAAAGGACCCTCAACTTTCAACAATTGGCAAAAATGGTCCCTCATTTATCAAGACTTGGCAATTTCAGTCCTCCAAGATGACAATCATACAAGTCTAGACCATTATCATTGAAGAAAATACCAAATCAGCCCTTGAAGAATTCAATTATGGCAAGAAATACCCCTGAAATCATGTTACAAAAGTTTATGGGCCAAAAATGTAAAAAGTCCAAAGTTGATACGGCTTAAATGGGCGCTGATAGGGTTTTGTTTGCAAATGACAAGAAGAAAGGAAGTGAGGGGTTAAAAGGGGCCAGACAATAAACTTACCTAGACCAACCAATGGGTGACACGTGCCCCACTACCACCTCTCCACCAATCACAATGCTCCCTGCTTCCACCTCACCATCCACTCACATTTATTTATTAAACTAATCCTAACAGATTAGTTTAAACTGGCGCTAAACACCCAATTTAAAAACCAAACGGATTAAAACATGCACTATTCATGTTCTTGATCCAAATTGGGTTTTCATTAATGGCTTGTAATTAGACTCTAATTTGCTCCAGATTTATGATTAAGCTAATCATAAACACAACCCAACCCCTAAACTCCCATCACTCTCATGCATGTGAGTATACCAACCTTCCCCTGCCCCACTTCTCACGTCCAAACAAAAACCAACCAGCAATCCAACGTTTGAGACTTGTGCTTACTTTTTAAGCTTCATACACACCCTTGGATCAACTTTACACTTGCCAGCTCCTACATAACTCCAAAAACAAGTCACATGATTCAAGAAGAAGACAAAGACCTCAAGGGCATTTTTGGGACTTTAGCATTAGGGTTTACACGTTTTGCAGCTTGCTAGGACCTTGTACACCCTCTATATAAAGGGTCTAGTTCATTTCATTTGCTCCGGCTTTTGGTTTTTCCTTTGTTCAAAGTCTTGTAAATCCTTTTTCAGTTTAATGAATTTGAGTTAAGTACTTTGAAGAAAGACCAAGTGCCACCTTTATTCTGTTGTTTATGTTCTTAGCTTACTGTTTTTGAAGTTTAAAACCTGTTTTCAAAAGAGGAGTGTGCACAAGTTTGCATATTTTCCTCATTTTCTTGATATTTTGCTAAGTCTTGTTCCAATCTTGGAATTCTTGGGCTATAGGGCTGATCATAGCATCCTAACTGAGTTGGTTAAGGTGTGGTGAGGCTTATAACTTGGGGATAATCAAGTGTGGGGTAACAAGTTTGCATCAATCAAGATTTTTCCAAGTTTCTGATTTTACATGTTATTGTGCTTAACCCTTGTTGAATCTTAGCAGGCTTTTGTGGAAGCTTGTGCTTGTTCTTGCTAGCACATAAGCTCAAAATTCGTGGGTGTGGATGTACATCCATGAGGTTTGCTTACTTAATCTCCAAATCTGCTTAAAAAGTGATTTTTGGTGATATTTGTATGAAACTGTTGTTCTTGTGAATTTTGTGGCTTGTTCTTGCTTGAATCTGTTATTTAGACTTGTTAAAGTGTTAATTGATGCTTGGTTGGCCTGAAATCTTGTTTTGCTTTTGAAAATCTTGATTTGAAAAAGTTAAAGGGGTGTTTGGGTCTACTGATTTATGCTTGTAATCTGATTTTGTGTTAAGGGAAAGTGGTGTTTATGCTTTGTATCTGATATAACTTTGTTTGAGAGTGTTTTGCTGCAAGTTATTGGGTTTGAACACTTGAATTGATCAATCTGCTATTAAGGACTTGTTTCTGCTTATTTTGACCTAGGATTTTGGGAACACTTAGTGTGTATGCATGCTTAGGGATAAAAGTGGTTTAAACAAAGTTAACTTAACCTGTTTGAAAGATTTGAGGTGTTGAAATTGGCTTGTGTGTCAAATACATCAGCAAAAGTATAAACCTGCATGTGTAGTGTTCATCAGTAACTTTTATAGCTTGGATCTTGCTTAATTCTTTGAACCAGTGCATGAAACCTGTTTAGACTTGCTTATTGGAGTTTATTATAGCTTGTGTGTGCATTTGGTTGAATTTGGTTGGCTGATGTGTGCTAAAATTGCTCTTGAATGCTAAACTGCTCATTGTTCATGTCTGTGCTATATCTGGTGATAAATTGATTAAACTGTATCAATTGGCTGTTTGTGATTGTGTTATTTTGCTTGTTATTGACTCCTTTTGATCCAAAGATCAATTGGGTGCCTTTGTGAAAACTGAATCCAAGAAAAAGTCACTAAAGACAACAAGTCAAAATAGTCAAGCAGTGGGAAAAGTTCCCACTGCTCAACATCCAAAACTAGCCCCTGCTAGTGCAATTTTATCATCAGCTTATCAATAAGCTATTCTAGCTTATTCTGACTTGCAACAACTTATTTTTTGTAATAGATCTTCATTATTTGACCCATTTAAGTGAACTGGAACTTATCAGACTTTGACTTTGACTTTTCACTAGAAAACCAACTTGTTTGACTTTTAAGATAAGTGCTTATTTGATTTTCCAGCTTATTGAGTGTGCTTATTTGAAAGTTCTTTGGTTTTTAAGCTTAGTTTTGTCAAAAGAAACATTTTGCAACTTGAATCAGCTTCTGAGGTGGTCTAGATCATAAAAACGACTATTTTGTCGTTTTGTGAATAAGTTGTTGACTTGTTTCTGGCTTATTGAGTGGTCTTATTTGAAATTTCTTTTTACAGAAGTCTTTGTTAGGTCAAAAGAAGGTTGTGTGTTAAATTTTAGCTTATGGCATCAGCTTATAGCTTAATGGGCCAAAAAGCCCATTAAGAATAAGCTGCTTAATATAAGTTAGCTTATTTCACATTTTCAGCTTTTGGGCCTTTGGAAAAAGTTGTTTAAAATCAAATTTTGAGTCAGACTGTGCTTTTTGAGCTTATTTTGAGCACTTTTTCTTATTGGGCCTAAATTAAGCCCAATAAGGGACTGTTTTGGGTTTGGCCCATTTTCTAGGCCCAATAGGGGTATTTAGGTAATTTCACTTTCATTTCTGAGTTATTTAGGTTAAATTAAGCTAGTTTGCAAGTTTTTAGAATTTTTTATAATTTTTGGATTTTTAATATTATTTTAATATTATTTTATTATTAAAAATTAAAAGTCTGATTTTCTAGGTTTTTATATTTTTCCTAGGTTCTAAATACTTAATTAGGATTTTTGCAACTTTCCAAATATTTTTTAGGTCTTTTAATTATTTGTTATAATTAATTTAAGATTTAATTGGTTTTAGGAGTTTTTAATTATTTAAAAATAGTTTGAATTGGTTTTAAAATTTTGAAAAATAGTTTTTAGCTTAATTAGAGTATTTTTGAGGTTTACAAACTTGAAAATCTTGTTTAGGGCTTTTTGATAATTAATTTTGATTTTTAGGGCTTTAATTAGCATTAAAAAGTCATTATCTAATTAATTAAAAGGTTTTTGCAAGTTTTGATTTTTTGTAAACTCTTATAATATTATTAAGGATTTTTGGTGATTTTTAGGAATTTTTAGGAATTAATTTTAATTTTGGTGGTTTTTACGACTTTACGTGTACGCCTTTTTAGACTTAGTTTAATTCGTCTTCATAACCGTCATTCTCTTCTAATCCCCTTTCTATTTCTCTTTTTTCACATATAATCACAAATTAATCCAAGTCATTACACACATAACACACTAGCCTCCTTGAGAACGAACTTAATTGGGTCATTCACACACGGTTTTCCTAAATCGTCGTGCTCACTTGCCCTACTTTGTTGCCTCTTTTTCCTAAAAGGGTAGCAAAAGCTCAACATCATTTTGGCGCCGCTGCCGGGGAGGCGTGTTGTGTTTTGATTTGGCATTGTTGTTTTTATACTAACCATAATTAGTATTTGTATTAGTAGCACTCTACTAATACGTATTATCGTTTTTTCGGTTTTTGTGTGAATATTATTACTATATTGTATACGTAGAACAATAAATACACAAGTACTCCAAATACGTGAGCAATCACAACCTTGACTTGGGAGGTCATTACCCAATCATTGTATTCGAATCTCAAACCAAAGAAAAAGGCAAAAATAGATAAATACTTTCGTGAAGCTTAATCTTGAAAATACAAACTATAAGGTGGGTATAAGGCGGATATTATAAAATATATCCTAAGGAAAAAGGCTCTTAAGTGCTTCGCGCCGCCTCGTTTCCCCGCTTGCTTGTGAGTATTTGATTGAGAGAGTGAATCGAGGGTTTTGCCGCCCAAAGTATTACTAAGTATCATATATATTTTCTTGGTTTCAATTTGATTAAACACTCTTGAACGATTTGGTGTTCCACCATCGTTCTAAAGTCATCGAAGGCGTTCACTCCACGTGTTCGTTTTCACTCTTTGAGGCTTCGTTAATCAAGAGATTTGATTAGTGAGGAGATTTGTGGACTCATTGTCTACCTAATACATTTCACCAAGTTCCAAAAGGTTAATACAATCAAAAACCACAAAAAAATTGAAAAAATACAAAACACCAAAAAGAATCTTCTTTGCTCGTCCCCTCGTTGTACGTGACGTTTATGCTAACTCGAAATCAAGCAAGACGTGCTCGTAAACGAAAAAACAAATCCATCACTCCAAACAATTCTAGTGAGGAGTCTCCTATTGACGAACCCATTGTAAGAGAAGCACCAACCATGGCGAATCGAACTATGATGGAGTTACTTCAAGCACCCACCGAGGGTTATGGAGAGGCTATTGTAATTCCCGCTATCCTTGCGGAGAATTTTGAGGTTAAGACGGGTTTGTTGTCCATGATTCAAAACAACAAATTCCGTGGTGATGAGAAGGACAATCCTCACAACCATATCCGCCAATTCAATCGTCTTACCGCTACTTGCAAGTTTAAGGATGTGTCTAACGACTCGATTAAGATGATGCTTTTTCCGTATTCCTTAGCGGGGCCCGCAAAAATTTGGTTAGAGAAAGAGCCACCCAATTCTATATTGACGTGGAAGGATCTCGTGTCTAAGTTTGTGAACCAATTTTTTCCGCCCTCTAAGACTACGCACTTGAAAAACGAGATTTCAAAGTTTTCACAAGAATTTAATGAAAGTTTTTCAACGGCTTGGAATAGGTTTAAGGAAATGATACATGAATGTCCTCATCACGGTTTTTCCGATTTGCATCAAATTGACACGTTTTACAATGGACTTAATGATCATGAAAGGGATTATTTGAATGCCGCCGCGGGTGGTAATTTTTTGTGTAAAACGGTTGAGGAAGCTTTGGTGATAATTGAAAATAGATCTAAGGTGTATAGTCCTCGTAGCACGTCTAGTGTTCGTAAGGCTTCGTCTTCGGCTTCACCTTCTTTGTCTAATACCATCGATGCTTGCCAAATTGAGGCAAACTTGGAAAACAAGATTTTTGATAAGTTGAAAGGACTTTTGATTGAGTTTAAAGTTGGTGAACCAAGTGCTCCCGCTACGGTTAAAGCGGTTGAGGTTTCTTGCATGTATTGTGGTGGAGGTCATGATTTCTCCGAGTGCATTACCAACGGTGGTAACACTTCGAGTGCCTTTGCGGCCACGGGAAATTACAACCAAAACGGTCAAGTTTCCCGCTCTAATCAAATGACTCCACCGGGTTTTGGATCAAATCAAAATGCTAACAATTATCGCAACAATCAAGTTGGTTTTAAGAACAATTACAACAAGGGAAATTATGGGAATCAAGGGGCTAATAATCAAGTTTCAAACAAAAATGATTTTCAAAATAACAACAAGAGTTTGCAAACATTGAAAGATCTTCCAAGTGAGTTTGTTGAATATGCTAGTGGTAATGATGCTAGGTTTGACAACATTCAAAGAGAAATAATTAGCCTAAGATCCGAGTTCAAAAACGACTTGAAGAAAGAGTTAAAAAATGAGTTAGCTAATGAACTTAAAATCCACACCAACAAGATGGAAGGAAATGTCACTAGGTTGCAACAAAACCAACAAAAGATGGAACAAGGGCAACATGAGATTAAACAAGAGATGCTTAAGGCCGAGAAAAGGCAAACCGAAGCCGTATTGAGGCAATCTAATTTTGAAGATAAAATCTCGTCTATGTTTGAGGCAATAATGTGTAAACCGTCGTCAAGTGGTCTTCCTAGTAACACCATATCCAACCCTAAGGGTGAGATGAAAGTGATTACCACACGTAGTGGTAAGACACTTAAGGAGCCGATTCCTCAACCAATTGCTCCTACGGAGGAAGCAATTGAGGAAGAACCCGAGGTGGTGGTCGAAAAGGAGCATATTTCAAGCCCACAAAGTACCGCTCATGCCACACCTACGGTTGACCCATTACCATTATTGGAACCCGAGATTCCAAAGGCTATGCCTATGCCTCAACCCACACCACCCTTGCCTTACCCATCGAGACTTAGGAAGGAGAAACGACAAGAGCGCGACAACTATCAATTTGAGCTTTTTATGAAAATGTTTCGTGATTTGCACTTTAATGTGAGTTTCGCCGATGCCTTGGTCATGATGCCTCGATTTGCCGCTAACTTTAAGAGTATGTTGAACAACAAGGAAAAATTACACCAAAAGTCTAGTTGTTCGTCGGTTTATCTTAATCGCATACCTCAAAAAGTCGGTGATCCCGGTAAATTTTTGATCCCTTGTGCAATCCAAGACATGGAAGAATGCTTCGCCTTGGCCGATCTTGGTGCTAGCATTAACTTGATGCCACTTGCAATCTACAAGTCGCTCAATCTTCCTAATCTTACTCCTTCACGAATGTCTATTGAGTTGGCCGACCATTCCACGATTCTTGCATGTGGTTTGGCGGAAGACGTTTTTGTGAAAGTGGGGAAGTTCTACTATCCCGTAGACTTCATTGTTGTTGACATCCCCACGGATCCTCAAGTTCCTCTCATTTTAGGTCGTTCGTTTTTAGATACGTCTATGGCTTTGATTGATGTGCATGCTAGAAAGATCACCTTACGTTTCAACGACGAGGAACTTGTTATAAACGCAACTCAAAACTCTCAAATTTCTCATGTTTATTCCGTTGCAACCATAAACCTCGTTGATATGATCGACGTGGTTTGCGAGGAATTTTCACAAGAAGTTCTAGGTTTTGGTGATGAAGAAACTAGTGGCAATCCCACTATGTTAGATCCTATTCTTGATAATTCGACACCAACCTTCACTCCTTTCGAAGGTGGTGGTTTTACGTTGGAAGAATTCGATGTTCCACGTACTTGTGACGAAGACCTCGACAACTATGAGGACTTCTCGATTATCAAGGATTTTCTCAACGATTTCCCATTTCCTCCACCCGAGGAGGTTATGAGTATCGAGCCCAAATCTTCACTTGAGGAACCACCTATCCTCGAGTTGAAAGATTTACCTCCTCACCTCGAGTATGTCTATTTGGAGGAGGACGACAAGTTGCCGGTTATTATTGCGAAGGAACTTTCGAATGATGAAAAAACCGCACTTGTCGATGTTCTTAAGGACACAAAGGGGCGATTGCATGGAAGTTATCCGACATTAAGGGGATCGATCCCAAATTTTGTACACACAAAATCTTAATGGAGGAAGATTTCAAGCCAACAATCCAAAGTCAAAGGAGGGTAAACCCCAAAATTCACGACGTCATCAAAAAGGAGGTCCTTAAACTCCTTGACGCGGGAATGATTTACCCTATTTCCGATAGCCCTTGGGTGAGTCCTATCCATTGTGTCCCTAAAAAGGGAGGGATGACCGTTGTGCCAAACGATGCCAACGAGTTAATTCCCACAAGACTCGTGACCGGATGGAGAGTGTGCATTGACTATCGTAAGTTGAATGAAGCCACTCGAAAAGACCATTTTCCCTTGCCCTTCATGGACCAAATGTTGGAGCGTCTTGCGGGAAACGATTTCTATTGCTTTTTAGATGGTTTTTCCGGTTACTTCCAAATTCCCATCGATCCTCGTGATCAAGAAAAAACTACGTTTACGTGTCCATATGGAACGTTTGCCTATCGTAGAATGCCATTCGGACTTTGCAATGCACCGGGAACTTTTCAACGATGCATGATGGCTATTTTTCATGATATGATCGAGAAGACGATGGAAGTCTTCATGGATGACTTTTCCGTGTTTGGTGATTCCTTTACTTCGTGTTTGTCGAACCTTGAGAGAATGTTAAAACGTTGTGAGGAAACCAACCTTGTGCTTAATTGGGAAAAGTGTCATTTTATGGTTAAGAGTGGAATCGTCTTAGGGCACAAGGTCTCGAAAGCGGGGATTGAGGTAGATCAAGCTAAGGTAGACGTCATCGCCAAATTACCTCATCCCAAAACCGTTAAGGGAGTTAGGAGTTTCCTAGGCCACGCGGGCTTTTATCGACGATTCATCAAGGATTTCTCGAAGATTTCTCGACCCATTACACATCTTCTTGAAAAAGAGGCACGTTTTGTCTTTGACGAAGATTGTGTACGAGCCTTTGAGATCCTTAAGAGGAAACTTACCGAAGCTCCCATTCTTGTTGCTCCAAATTGGAACCTCCCCTTTGAACTTATGTGTGATGCAAGTGATTACGCTATTGGGGCCGTTTTGGGGCAACGTCATGAAAAGCACTTCTTGCCTATCCACTATGCTAGCAAGACGATGACCGAGGCTCAACTTAAGTACACTACAACGGAAAAGGAGTTCCTTGCCGTGGTGTATGCATTTGAGAAATTCCGACCTTATCTCGTCTTGACGAAATGCATAGTGTATACGGACCATTCGGCTATCAAGTATCTCATGGCTAAACAAGATGCAAAGCCGAGATTACTTCGTTGGATTCTCCTCCTTCAAGAATTTGATCACACCATTGTTGACAAAAAAGGAGCCGAGAATCTAGCGGCCGATCATCTCTCTCGTTTGGAAGATCCTCACCAAAGTGTTTACGAGCCTAAGGAAATCACCGAAACATTTCCGCTCGAGACACTTGGTTTAGTAAATTCTAAACTTGATTCTTCCTCCCCATGGTTTGCGGATTTTGCAAATTACCATGCGGGTAACTTCATCGTTAAGGGTATGACGACTCAAGAAAAACGAAAATTCTTTCGTGATGTCAAGTTCTACTTTTGGAACGACCCTTACTTGTTTCGAACATGTGCGGATCAAATCATCCGCCGTTGTGTATTTGGCACCGAAGCTTCTAACATCCTTAAAGCTTGCCATGAGGGACCCACGGGTGGTCACCACGGTGCTAATCTCACGGCTAAGAAGGTGTTTGATGCCGGCTTCTTTTGGCCTACTATTTACCGAGATGCACAAATCCTTGTGAAGTCTTGTGATTCATGCCAACGACAAGGAAAAGCCTCACAAAAAGATGAAATGCCACAAAATATCATTCAAGTATGTGAGATCTTTGACGTTTGGGGTATAGACTTTATGGGGCCATTCCCATCATCTCGTGGAAATAAGTACATTCTCGTTGCGGTTGACTACCTTTCTAAGTGGGTGGAGGCAAAGGCCTTGCCCACTAATGATGCTCGTGTGGTAGTTAAGTTCTTGAAAAGTTTGTTTGCTAGGTTTGGAACCCCTCGTGCGATCATAAGCGATCGTGGAACCCATTTTTGTAATGACCAATTCGAAAGAGTCTTAAGGAAATATGGGGTTACACATCGTCTTTCTACGGCTTATCACCCACAAACGAGTGGGCAAGTCGAGGTTTCAAACCGAGCATTGAAGAGGATCTTGGAGAGATCCGTGGGGGAAAACCGACAATCTTGGTCGGATAAGTTAGACGATGCTTTATGGGCCTTTAGGACCGCTTATAAGACGCCCATTGGGTGCACTCCCTATAAGCTTGTGTATGGAAAAAATTGTCATTTGCCTATCGAGTTAGAACACAAGGCTTATTGGGCCCTAAAGCATTGTAATGATGATATGGAGACCGCGGGAAAACACCGGAAAATGCAATTAAATGAATTGGATGAATTAAGGGATATTGCTTATGAAAATTCATTGATTTACAAAGAGAAAACTAAAAAGTTGCATGATTCAAAAATTAAAAAACCGGGTTTTTAACATTGGGGATCAAGTTTTACTTTTTAACTCAAGATTGAAAATATTTTCCGGTAAATTGAAATCCCGTTGGTCCGGTCCATTCACCGTGACTCAAGTGTTTCCTTATGGGACCATCGAGCTAGCTCAAGATGATGGTCCTAACTTCAAAAAAAGATGATGGTCCTAACTTCAAGGTGAATGGACATAGGTTGAAGCACTACTTCGGTGGGGAAGTTCCATCCTTGAACTACCTCGACCAAGTCACCTTCCCCAATGATAATTAGTGTTGAGGGGATCGAGTCGAGCTCATGACTCGGTAATAAAAAACGAGGAGCCTCGTGGGGGAGTCCCATGCTTATCCTATGTTCATATTATCGCTTTCTTAGTTTAATGTAACTTACGTGTGGGGATTTGTGCCCTTCCAACCTTTGTTCCGTGGTTGTTTGTGATATGTGGTTTTTAGATCATGATCTTCACGATTGGAGCCTCTCGTGTTCGTTTTATGGGAGCACTCGATCGTTTGCTTTGGAGACATTTCTCAATATCCATGATATATCCTTTATTGTTCTAACCTTAGGTTTTTAGCACACTTCATAAACGGCTTTAAATTTAATGGTTACACCCTTTCCATGCTAGATTAGGCATTCGACTACGTCTCTAGTATGGGGGTGTTTGCACCCCTAGACTCGAAACATTGAGGACAATGTTTAACTTTAGTATGGGGGGGGTGAATAGATACTTGCCTTGCCAAACCTTCACGCTTTCCAAAGTTTATCGTTTTGTTTATCGTTTTGTTGCAAAATAAGGCTAAAAATGGCCAAATTTTAAAATTTTTCTCATATTTCATAAGTGTTTGAAGACACGAATGTAGATTTTCCGATGGCGAGAATAAGAGTAATTTTTGACTCGACCGTGCGTGTTGAGCACTTAGCTTTGATTCCTTAACTACACATTAGGCTAAGTCTCTTAGATGAGGACGAGAAATGATAGGGTTAATTATAAGTTACTATGCTAAACGTAGAATACTCGTATTCTTTCAAAAACTCATGTGTTCTCGTTGTTTGCTTATTCTCCCTTCGCATGTAAATATTTTTTGCTTAATAAATAGTGACTTAGCGGTTTAGTTAGGATTGTTGGGTTTCTAGTCTTTTCTAGTAGCTTCCGTGTAATTAAATTGGGAAGACATTAAGATATCGCCAGCGTCACGGTTTTGAAGTATTGGCACCCTAATAATCGAAAGCTTCACCCAATAATAAGATTTCAAGTGCTCACCTAAATCAAGCAAACAATTTGAAGCCCCACAAGGCCGAAAAATCTATGCAAAATTGAAAGTGAATCAAGCCTTAATCTTCGAAGCTTTAAAGATCCAAAATTCGCCTTAGCGTGAGGATATACGTCTTTGGCTAATAAAACCACCGATGAGGCGGATAATAAAAGGCAAGGCAAGACCGAAGTCATAATAAAAGCTTCATGGCGAAGTTGAATAAAAGATGGAGGTAAACCAAAGATAATAAGGCCCTTCCGTTAGGGGGCGTATAAAAGTCTTGGTAATAAGTCTCATGTTCAAAACCGTTATAAAACCGTGTTTATCGATTCTTCTTGTCAACTTAATTTTTTAACATCGTCGTCTATTAGGAGGGGTTATTGATTTGATGGTCTTAGTTACACCGTTAGGACTCTATTTTTAGACCTAAATCTCTATTATCGCATAAGTCAAACAATGAATCCTCGTGAAACATTCAAGACATCATAAAATATAAGAGATACAACTTAGGAATAATGGGAGGATAAGTACGTGATTGGGGCATATGAGTAGTGTTAGCATTACTAACTTATAATGACAATGATCTCGTTGCACGCTTAGCATGGAATTGGAGTGAAAATCGAGGATGACGAAATTATTTCTAACGAAGCATTCACGTGTTCTTATTCTATGAACCTAAACGTCCCATTTTGCGATGAAAATCATACATTATGTCTATAACACAAGTAGTAGTAGTGTAGCTAGTTTATCATTCCAATAAAGTGAATAAAATGAATTTTGGAGATGCTTTGATACTTTATTCTAGCATTGCGTGAGGGCACGGCAATGGTTTAGTATGGGGGAGTGATGAGACTGCTTTTATACATAGTCTCATCTTCCAAATAGGGCTTAAAATGCATTAAATATCATCAAAATACCCAAATATATGCTTGTGTTTGTTGCTTGTGTATTTTAGGTACGGATATTGAGATAATGACAAAAGATCACAAGAATCATGCAAAAACGAACACGGGAAACGAAGCCACACAATGAACCAAGCCCTAGTGAAGACTTTCCCAAGATCAACCCTTGAAGATTTGAAGAATTATGAAGAAGGGTCCTCCAATTATGAAGAATTGACACTTTATACCCTTGTATCCTCATAATTACAAGTTTGGTCCCTAAAGTTTGTCAAAATTACCAAAAGGGCCCTTAACTTTGAAGAATTGGCAAGTTTAGCCCCTCAACAAAGCTAAATTGTCAACCAATATCATCCACAAAATCAAATATATCATGAAGTCCTTCAAAGTACAAGAAATGACAAGTTTGGTCCTTTGAAAAATCCAAAATTACAAAAAGGACCCTCAACTTTCAACAATTGGCAAAAATGGTCCCTCATTTATCAAGACTTGGCAATTTCAGTCCTCCAAGATGACAATCATACAAGTCTAGACCATTATCATTGAAGAAAATACCAAATCAGCCCTTGAAGAATTCAATTATGGCAAGAAATACCCCTGAAATCATGTTACAAAAGTTTATGGGCCAAAAATGTAAAAAGTCCAAAGTTGATACGGCTTAAATGGGCGCTGATAGGGTTTTGTTTGCAAATGACAAGAAGAAAGGAAGTGAGGGGTTAAAAGGGGCCAGACAATAAACTTACCTAGACCAACCAATGGGTGACACGTGCCCCACTACCACCTCTCCACCAATCACAATGCTCCCTGCTTCCACCTCACCATCCACTCACATTTATTTATTAAACTAATCCTAACAGATTAGTTTAAACTGGCGCTAAACACCCAATTTAAAAACCAAACGGATTAAAACATGCACTATTCATGTTCTTGATCCAAATTGGGTTTTCATTAATGGCTTGTAATTAGACTCTAATTTGCTCCAGATTTATGATTAAGCTAATCATAAACACAACCCAACCCCTAAACTCCCATCACTCTCATGCATGTGAGTATACCAACCTTCCCCTGCCCCACTTCTCACGTCCAAACAAAAACCAACCAGCAATCCAACGTTTGAGACTTGTGCTTACTTTTTAAGCTTCATACACACCCTTGGATCAACTTTACACTTGCCAGCTCCTACATAACTCCAAAAACAAGTCACATGATTCAAGAAGAAGACAAAGACCTCAAGGGCATTTTTGGGACTTTAGCATTAGGGTTTACATGTTTTGCAGCTTTCTAGGACCTTGTACACCCTCTATATAAAGGGTCTAGTTCATTTCATTTGCTCCGGCTTTTGGTTTTTCCTTTGTTCAAAGTCTTGTAAATCCTTTTTCAGTTTAATGAATTTGAGTTAAGTACTTTGAAGAAAGACCAAGTGCCACCTTTATTCTGTTGTTTATGTTCTTAGCTTACTGTTTTTGAAGTTTAAAACCTGTTTTCAAAAGAGGAGTGTGCACAAGTTTGCATATTTTCCTCATTTTCTTGATATTTTGCTAAGTCTTGTTCCAATCTTGGAATTCTTGGGCTATAGGGCTGATCATAGCATCCTAACTGAGTTGGTTAAGGTGTGGTGAGGCTTATAACTTGGGGATAATCAAGTGTGGGGTAACAAGTTTGCATCAATCAAGATTTTTCCAAGTTTCTGATTTTACATGTTATTGTGCTTAACCCTTGTTGAATCTTAGCAGGCTTTTGTGGAAGCTTGTGCTTGTTCTTGCTAGCACATAAGCTCAAAATTCGTGGGTGTGGATGTACATCCATGAGGTTTGCTTACTTAATCTCCAAATCTGCTTAAAAAGTGATTTTTGGTGATATTTGTATGAAACTGTTGTTCTTGTGAATTTTGTGGCTTGTTCTTGCTTGAATCTGTTATTTAGACTTGTTAAAGTGTTAATTGATGCTTGGTTGGCCTGAAATCTTGTTTTGCTTTTGAAAATCTTGATTTGAAAAAGTTAAAGGGGTGTTTGGGTCTACTGATTTATGCTTGTAATCTGATTTTGTGTTAAGGGAAAGTGGTGTTTATGCTTTGTATCTGATATAACTTTGTTTGAGAGTGTTTTGCTGCAAGTTATTGGGTTTGAACACTTGAATTGATCAATCTGCTATTAAGGACTTGTTTCTGCTTATTTTGACCTAGGATTTTGGGAACACTTAGTGTGTATGCATGCTTAGGGATAAAAGTGGTTTAAACAAAGTTAACTTAACCTGTTTGAAAGATTTGAGGTGTTGAAATTGGCTTGTGTGTCAAATACATCAGCAAAAGTATAAACCTGCATGTGTAGTGTTCATCAGTAACTTTTATAGCTTGGATCTTGCTTAATTCTTTGAACCAGTGCATGAAACCTGTTTAGACTTGCTTATTGGAGTTTATTATAGCTTGTGTGTGCATTTGGTTGAATTTGGTTGGCTGATGTGTGCTAAAATTGCTCTTGAATGCTAAACTGCTCATTGTTCATGTCTGTGCTATATCTGGTGATAAATTGATTAAACTGTATCAATTGGCTGTTTGTGATTGTGTTATTTTGCTTGTTATTGACTCCTTTTGATCCAAAGATCAATTGGGTGCCTTTGTGAAAACTGAATCCAAGAAAAAGTCACTAAAGACAACAAGTCAAAATAGTCAAGCAGTGGGAAAAGTTCCCACTGCTCAACATCCAAAACTAGCCCCTGCTAGTGCAATTTTATCATCAGCTTATCAATAAGCTATTCTAGCTTATTCTGACTTGCAACAACTTATTTTTTGTAATAGATCTTCATTATTTGACCCATTTAAGTGAACTGGAACTTATCAGACTTTGACTTTGACTTTTCACTAGAAAACCAACTTGTTTGACTTTTAAGATAAGTGCTTATTTGATTTTCCAGCTTATTGAGTGTGCTTATTTGAAAGTTCTTTGGTTTTTAAGCTTAGTTTTGTCAAAAGAAACATTTTGCAACTTGAATCAGCTTCTGAGGTGGTCTAGATCATAAAAACGACTATTTTGTCGTTTTGTGAATAAGTTGTTGACTTGTTTCTGGCTTATTGAGTGGTCTTATTTGAAATTTCTTTTTACAGAAGTCTTTGTTAGGTCAAAAGAAGGTTGTGTGTTAAATTTTAGCTTATGGCATCAGCTTATAGCTTAATGGGCCAAAAAGCCCATTAAGAATAAGCTGCTTAATATAAGTTAGCTTATTTCACATTTTCAGCTTTTGGGCCTTTGGAAAAAGTTGTTTAAAATCAAATTTTGAGTCAGACTGTGCTTTTTGAGCTTATTTTGAGCACTTTTTCTTATTGGGCCTAAATTAAGCCCAATAAGGGACTGTTTTGGGTTTGGCCCATTTTCTAGGCCCAATAGGGGTATTTAGGTAATTTCACTTTCATTTCTGAGTTATTTAGGTTAAATTAAGCTAGTTTGCAAGTTTTTAGAATTTTTTATAATTTTTGGATTTTTAATATTATTTTAATATTATTTTATTATTAAAAATTAAAAGTCTGATTTTCTAGGTTTTTATATTTTTCCTAGGTTCTAAATACTTAATTAGGATTTTTGCAACTTTCCAAATATTTTTTAGGTCTTTTAATTATTTGTTATAATTAATTTAAGATTTAATTGGTTTTAGGAGTTTTTAATTATTTAAAAATAGTTTGAATTGGTTTTAAAATTTTGAAAAATAGTTTTTAGCTTAATTAGAGTATTTTTGAGGTTTACAAACTTGAAAATCTTGTTTAGGGCTTTTTGATAATTAATTTTGATTTTTAGGGCTTTAATTAGCATTAAAAAGTCATTATCTAATTAATTAAAAGGTTTTTGCAAGTTTTGATTTTTTGTAAACTCTTATAATATTATTAAGGATTTTTGGTGATTTTTAGGAATTTTTAGGAATTAATTTTAATTTTGGTGGTTTTTACGACTTTACGTGTACGCCTTTTTAGACTTAGTTTAATTCGTCTTCATAACCGTCATTCTCTTCTAATCCCCTTTCTATTTCTCTTTTTTCACATATAATCACAAATTAATCCAAGTCATTACACACATAACACACTAGCCTCCTTGAGAACGAACTTAATTGGGTCATTCACACACGGTTTTCCTAAATCGTCGTGCTCACTTGCCCTACTTTGTTGCCTCTTTTTCCTAAAAGGGTAGCAAAAGCTCAACATCAGTATTAATTAGAGTTCATAGCCAAGGCATAACTTATTGAAGCGGGATGCGAAGATTAGCGAGTCCGAAAAGGCCCTAACAAGGCATGAGGGCTACATTTTGTTGCTAAAGATCCCAAATGATGTGACGAATCATTTATCAAAAATCAATATGAAGGATCGCGACACACGACGAAAAGCAAATACTCCCCTAAAGATCATGGAGAAGTCTATCCAAAAAGGCCCTAACAAGGTATGAGGATAAATAGATCCAAGTCTTAAAAGGAGGCGGATCGTTGTATATCAAAGTCCAAAATAAAGATTGGAGAAAAATGAAGAAGTCGTGGTCCAAATATGAAGAATCTCTCAAAAACTTCAAGTGAAGAAATTCCTATTATGAAGAGAAGACCATAATTTCAAGAACGTCTCTCAAGATTCGAAGTATGAAGTCGCTGCCAAATATCGGTCCGAGAAAGGTCTCAAATCGTGAAGCGAGTTATGCCAAGATATGAACTTTAAGAGGTCCCGAGAAGCAGTTTTAAAAGATTTTGTCCTTTAGCTAACTATTGATTAAATCGTCCCACTTTATTTTCAACCTAAATAACTATCAAAATAAGTCAAACAATGCATCCTCGTGATCATTCAAGACAAAATTAAAATATAAGAGATACACCTATGAATAAGGGAGTCTAAGTAAATAATTGGGCCACATGAGTTCGTGTTAGTTTGCTAACTTATAATAACAATGATCTCGTTTTTAAGCTTGGTATGGGGAACGTGAAACTTGAGGATGATAAACATTCATGACTGCCAAAGCCCCAATGTAAGTCTTTGATTTCTTTACTTGTTTCTATCTTTTTAGTTTCCTTAAAGTTTAGTATTTAATAAAGGCCAAGGTGGGTTATCTATGATGAGAAATGTAAATTGTGCTTTGAAATTAATGCATTGCATGAGGGCATTGCAATGGTCAAGTGTAGGGGATTTAATAAGTGTGTAAACACTTATCCTTTTACCACTTATTTCCAATAATAACAAGACCAAAACGTGTATTTTATGTCGTAAAAGTCGGAATTATGCGTGGTTTGTGTTTTTATTATGTTTTAGGATAAAAATATACAAAAGGAAGAAAACATGGGCTATCACGGGCTTTTATCGAAGAAAACGAGAAAAGACGAAGTCAAAAGATCAAGAGTGCAAAAAGAACGGAAGTCCAAGGCCTATTCTGAAGATTTATCGAAGAAAAAGTCTAAAGATGGATGTTTAATAAAGTCGAAGAACTCAAGTCTAATAGAAGAAAAAAATTATAAGACAAGTTCAATCTATATCGACAAATCCCGAGACGACGTCGAGAAAGAGAAAGAATTTAAATCAAGTCGAGAAGAAAGAAAGAAGGAAGCAACACATGCACCTTCCCCACCTCCTATAAATACCCTCCTAATGACACATTAGGAGGGTGTTAGCTAGATTATTTTCCTTTCTTTAGTTTTTAGAGAGAGAAAGTTTTAACTTTCTCCCACTAAGTTTTTATCTTTTCTTCATCTTTTCTTTCAAGTTTAAGCTTTATTTCATCCTTGTATTAGGAATTCATTAATAGAAAGTTCAAGTTTAAGCTTTTAATTTTTAATCTTCTTCTACCTTTCTTAATTTTGATTCATCTTTGATTCGAAATGTTCTTGATTCGTGTTTGATTTTGATGTTTTTGTGACTAAAAAGTTCATCTTTTTATTCCTATATAAGTTTCTATACGATTAAGCTTAAGGCTTGTTATGCTTTTTGGCTTATTTAGTATTTAGCTTATTTACCTCTTTTAAGTTTTCTTAAAAGTTTAGTCTTTTTAAAGTTTGATTCATAAAGTTTGCTTATTTCGTGTTTTAAAAGTTTTTAAATTTATGCTTGTTTTCATTTGGTTAAGATTTGGATAAGTGCTTATTCGTGCTTATTCATTTTTGGCTTATTTGCTCTTTGATTTCCATCGTATCATGCTTAAGGGTTTTACCAGTTACGATCAAGTAAGTGTGATCGCATAAGCCTTAGGGTTTCTACTTGCGATCCATTACTTCGATCACCAAGTACGATCGTTCACTACGATCACACTCCATAATCCACACCACGATCACTTTTTGCGATCGTGGGTACGATTGTTGAGTGCGATTTGTGGCTGCGATCGTTTGGGTGCGATCACGTGTTACGATCGCATTGAGTGCGATCACCTATACTACGATCACTAGGCTACGATCGACTGATACGATCGTAGGCTGCGATCACTAGGAGTACGATCTAAAGTCATGATCGTGGTGGATTAGGATCACCAGTTACGATCGCATTGATTGCGATCCAGGATATGATCAAGGACAACGATCGCATTGACTGCGATCCTATTTCATTTTTCGTTTTCATATTTTATTTAAATTTCAAATTTAATTTTTCCCGCATTTTTACTTAGTGTTATTTTTAAACGAGTTTTGTCTTTGTTTATATCTTATTTTTCCAAGCTTACTTTTCATTACGTTTTAATTTCCAAAAATTGCACGCTTCCCGAAATCTCTGTTTTTTACCAAGTGTTTTTTAGTAATTTTTAATTTAATTTTTAAAGCTTTTATTTTACTCAACGACATTTTAATATTTACTTTTAGTTTAAATTGGATAATCAAACCTTTTTATTTTTCCACCAAGAACGACTGAGTCGCACTAATAACTAGAAATCAATTCGAAAAGATCGGACGATATCTTTTATATACTTGGTTAAATCCTTGTATTAGGCACCATGTACGTTTTGCGGTAGACCACATAACTATTACGAGTGTGCGGCTACGGATGGCCAAACGTTAGTGTAAACGCGTTAAACAACATCTTTTCAAATCAAAATCAAAATAACGTCGGTCCATCACAACAAACGAACAACAACAATCAAGGCAATAATTTTCAAAACCGAAACAATTTTCAAGGAAATAATCATGGTAATCAAGGAGGTTATAATCAAGGTCAAAATTTGAATTGGCAAAATCGAGGTTTTAACAACAACAATCAAAACCGGAATTTTAACAATGGGCAAAATTCAAATTTTTCGAACAACGCTATTCAAGGGAACAATTTTCAAGGGAATCAAAACCAAGCTTTCAATCAAAACTTTAATGGCTCAAATGATTTTCAAAATTACGTTAAACAAATGACGCTAATATGAAGAGATTAGAAAGGCAAATTGGTGATATGAAAAACGAATTTTCCAATACGTTGAGAGGACAAAACAACAAAATTGAGCAAGGACAAATCGACATAAAAAAGATGTTTTCGGCTATTATGAACAAAGCCTCGGGTGCGTCATCGAGTTCGTTACCTAGTGACACCGTTGCAAATCTGAAGGAACAATGTAAAGCCGCCTCGTCTCGTGAGAAAAGTCGTGTAATTACCCCTACCCTTGATGGATTTAGAGTTGTTCCTTCTTCCCAACCCTCGACTTCTAAGACGCCTTCATGTTCTAAAGTCGATGGGATGAACGTGGCAACCAAGAAAAAGAGTGCACACCCTCGTGTACCTCAAAATCTATCCACAATTCAAAAAGAGAGCTTTATCGACCTCACCAAAGTAACCCTAAGAAACTTGTGCTTCGATCCTTCTTATTAAACCCAAAAGGCATATGCCGAGAAAAGAAGAGGATCCGGGCCAATTTCTACTACCTTGTGATTTTTCTGAGATTGAGGGATGTTTAGCCCTTGCCGATTTAGGTGCTAGCATCAATCTCATGCCCCATTCTCTTTGGAAATCGATGAGATTTCCTAGTCTTACCCCCACGAACATGACTATCGAGCTAGCAAATTGTACACCACTTAAGCCAATTGGAATAGCCTAGGATGTCTATATTAGGATTGGAGAGTTTGTTTTTCCCGCGGATTTCGTCATTTCCGATTATGAGTGTGACTCTAAATGTCCCATTATTTTAAGTCGACCATTTTTATCGACGACTCGAGCCGTAATCGACGTCCATGAGGGGAGATTAACTATGAGATATGGGGAGGAACGAATGGACTTTTTCGCAAATAAATCCCAAGTTTCAAATGATCATGATAAAGTCGAGGTTTCAAAACCTAATGTTTCAAATTCTAATGATTTCAAAATGTTAACTTTAGCGGAAAATATGTGGCTTGATGCATGTTTTGAAAGAATTAAAATGAACGGTTTTAAAGATGATGATTTTAATGATAAAGAATACATGTACTTAATTCAAAAGGGTATTCGTAGATTTATGGATGAAAAATCATGTTAGGATTTATTCGGTGAAACAAGTGAACAACCAATTTAGAAGGGTGACGTTAGTGCCATCACGACAATGACCAAAATGGACTCGTCTTCACCACCTTCGAAGGACCACGTCTTTGAGGTTTCAACTTCTAACTCCATCGAAGTGCCTCCGTTTCTTAGCCCAACACCCGTTGAGGCTAAAGGTTTCATCGACATCGATCCTCTCGTTATAGAAAAGTCACCTAAGCATTGTCATTCGACTTGTAAGACCATGGTTGTGAGTGCTCACATCGACTCTTTCTTTGATGATGACGATGGCGATTTTGCCAAGATTGATCACGTGCTTAAAAATCCACATGCCATTTTTGATTCTCCTAAAAAGAGTTCTAAATGTGGTAAGTACGATGATTATGAGTTTGATCCCGAGATTGAGGAAATTATTGAACGAGAGTTAGCTCTTTTGCCTCCACTTCCACCTACGAGTGAGGTTGATCTTTCCAAAATCGAGGATAACTTATTGAGTTGGAACGTCTTATTTTCGATAACGAACCAACTCACGTGACCCAAAATCCCATTCTCGAGGAGTTAGCTAATCAATACTCCTCAAATGAGAATGACGTTTATCACATTCATGAGGAGTTACCTAATCAACACTTCTCCTTTATGAATGATGATTTTGTGCTTGATCATGATCTCTTCGAGATAATTTCAAATATCATTAATGAGGATTATGAAGAACTTTGGTTCGATAAGCCTATATACGATGAAGAAATCGATGAGATGCATGATCATGAGGATGATGAATATGTTGACCCCGAGCGGGTGGTGTTCTTTGTTGATCGACGTTTTGAGAACTTATGCAATCCACCACCCCCTAACCGCGACTTAAATGTGAGGATTTTTAGCGTGACTAATTTTGAATTTGAAACGCCAAATATTTTCGACATAATCAAATCGGGTTTTCATAAAGAGTTTTTGAACGATGAAAAAGGAAAAGATTTTAAAAATGATTTAAAAGATTTTTTTACATGTCCAACTCCGTCATCACATTGTTATTTGAGTGCTACCACCTCGTCTACTCCTTTTAACGATAGTGAGTGTGGATTTAGTGTGGGGGAAGCCCCTTATGTTCCCTGACATTTCTCCACCGAGGACGAGATATTTGATCCCGGAATTGCTTGTAAAGGGAAATCTCGGTCTTCCACCGATGCAATAAATGGAAATCATATCTATTTGCTTGGTGTGAGTCTACCTCTAGTAGCTCATGGTTTTAGTGCCCCACCCATTGTTCCACCTTTCTACTTCTCATCTCTTTTCTTCAAACCCTTTGGTTTTTTAGAACGTGTTGAAGTGGCGTTGGTTCGTTTATCCCATGATAACAAGGACGCCATCTTTGATCCCGGTATTTTTCATCATCAAAGGACTTAGTCCTTAGTACCGGTTGATTTTGGGCATTTTTTACCATGTAAGTCCCACCAAAAATGACCATACCATGATTATCCATAAATGACCACATTTATGAGGATTCGAGTCGAGCTTTTGACTCGGTTATCAAAAATAAGGTGCCTCGTGGGGGATTTTCATGCTTATCCTTATAAATATTATCATTTTCTAATAGTGTAACGAGGGGACTTGTGCTCTTCCGACCTTTGTTCCGTGGTTGTTTGTGATTGTGATTCATTAGGTTCATCGTCATCATTGAAGCCTCTCATGTTCGTTTTACGGATCACTTGAGCTTTAATCGTTGCCTTTGGAGATTCCGATATCCGATGATATCCTTTTATGTTCTAACGTTTATCTTATTAGCATAATTCATAAACGGCTTTTAGGTTATTCATTTTACCCTTTCCATGCTCGAGATTAAGCATTCGACTACGTCTCTAGTATGGGGGTGTTTCACCCCTAGACTCGAAACATTGAGGACAATGTTTAGTTTTAGTATGGGGGTGAGTAGATACTTCACCTTGCTCACGTCATCACGCAATCCAATTTTCATATTTTTGTTGCAATATAAGGCTAAAAATGGCCAAATTTTAAAAAAAAATTGTTTTTCATAATTGTTTAAGACATGAATGTAGGTTTTCCGATGGTGATAATAAGAGTAATTTTTGACTCGACCGTGTGTGTTGAGCACTTAGCTTCGATTCCTTAACTTCTTAGGCTAAGTCTTTTAAATGAGGACGAGAAATGATAGAGTTAATTATAAGTCACGTAATCTTTCACGATCTCATGTGTAGTAATTATTAGCTTATTCTCCCCACGCTTTTGTTTAACTAAATGCAATAAGTAAGGTCGTACGATTTAAAAGGTTACTTAGCTTCTAGCCCAAGATCGTTTAAAAGTTGCTCGTGTTCGAATAGAGTTCATAGCCAAGGCATAACTTATTGAAGTGGGATGCAAAGATTGGCAAGTTCCAAAAAGGCCCTCACAAGGCATGAGGAAGTCCATTTTGTTGCTAAAGATCCAAGATGATGTGAAGTATCATTATTCCAAAATCAATATGAAGGATCGAGACACACGACGATAAGCAATATACTCCCCTAAAGATCATGGAGAAGTCTATCTAAAAAGACCCTAACAAGGTACGACAATAAATATATCCAAGTCCGAAAAGAAGGCGGATCGTTGTATATCATAATACCAAATAAAGATTGAAGAAAAATGATGAATTCGTGGTCCAAGTTTGAAGAAATTCCATATATGAAGAGAAGACCATTATTTCAAGAACGTCTTCCAAGATTTAAAGTTCGAAACACATGCTAAATATCGGTGCGAGAAACGTCTCAAATCGTGAAACGAGTTATGCCAAGATATGAACTTAAGGAGATTACGAGAAGCCGTTTTAAAAGATCGTGTCCTTTAGCTAACTATCAATTAAATCGTCCTACTTTATTTCCGGCCTTAATAAAATATCGAAATAAGTCAATGATGTATCCTCGTGATCATTAAGACAAAATAAAATATAAGAGATACCAATTAGGAATAAGGTAGTTTAAGTACGTAATTAACACTCATGAGTAATGATTGTGTTGCTAACTTATAATGACAATGATCTCGTTACACGCTTAGCATGGAATTGGGTGAAAATCGAGGATGACGATCTTATCTCTATGAGGCATTCACGTGTTCTAATTCTTTGACCCTAAACGTCACTTAGTCGTGATGAAAACGATACATTATGTCTAAAACACATGTAGTAGTTTATTTAAGTTTACGTTTTCAATAAATGTTATATGAAAATGAATTTTGGAGGTGCTTAGATACTTAATTCTAGCATTGCGTGGGGACACGACAATGGTTTAGTATGGGGGTAATTAGACTGCAATTATACATAGTCTCATCGTCCAAATCGGGCTTAAAATGCTTAAAATATCATTAAAATACCATAAAATATGCTTGTGTTTGTTCATTGTGTATTTTAGGTACGGATATCGTGAAATCAACCAAAGATCACACGAATCAAGCAAAAACGAACACGGGAAACGAAGCCGCACAAAGACCCGGACCCGAATCATGAATTTCCATTTAAGTCCTTGAAGTTTGGAGATTTGTCAAGATTGGTCCCTCAACTTTGGAAGACTTGTCATTTTAAACCCTTTCAAAACTCAAATATTGCTTATGGGTCCCTAAAATGTCAAGATTGTACAAAAGTGGCCCTTGACATATGCCAAAATTAAACTTATGGTCCTTGTGAATACTTCTCAAAAATTTTGTGGCCAATTTCGAAAAAACAAAGGTTTGATATAAAGGGAATTATACTAGCTGGCTAGCTAAACTTGACATAGCAAGACAATAGGAGTTGGGGGACTGTTTTTATCAAACACATAAACATCACACCACCAACTAGCACACGCCATTTCATCCACTACCATAAACCAACCAATCACCTCCTCCCTAACCTCCACGTCAATAATCCACCCACACCCATTTTATTTAAACTTAATCTGTTTAACATTTTTGTGGGAAACACATTTTAAAAATTTTTAAACCCTTAATCCTAATTAAATGCCACTGTTTACCCTCCCCTAAACCATATGAACCCTAATCTTAACAACCCTAATTACCCAATGATAAACCCCCATGTGATGCCGATCCATGATTCAACCCACCCTCATCACAACCCACTAACAAACAACCCATCCCCTTCACCCAAATGGTCCCCACAGTGTTCCCCTGTCACGCCTTATATAGTAAAAATGGCATCTTCATACCAATCAATGGTCCAAGACCAAAACTTGGTCCCAAAGGTACCAAATGGACGTCTATGATCAACATTAACAGCTGGCCACCACAATCAAGTCACAAGATACCAAGATTGACCAAGTTTTGAGGAATTTTTCCAAGTTCATTGATAAGTGTGAAAACACTCATCAATAATGATCCAAATACCACTCAAAACACAGTCAAATACATTGTTTTAACTGTAAATTATCAGAATTACGTGTGTATTTTGTGTTTGTGTATTTTCAGGTAATATAGGTACATTCGAGACAAACACGAGCTTTCAAGGACTTATTTGATCAAAAGACGAAGAAAAAGACGAAAAGATGATTCAAGGACCTTATTTGCCAAACTTCCAAAGATCAAGGGCTTAAAGTGCAATTACTACAATGATAAAGGATGGAAAAGTGATTACTTAGAAGTTTTATAAACATTTGATGAAAGAATGAAAGAGAAAGGACTAAAATGCAAAATTAGTGGAAAGTAAGTATATACTTTGGTCACATTGACCAAGACCGGTCAAAATAAACATACAAACCCAACACGCTTCTTCTTCACCGCGTTTCAAGAGAGAGAAAGAGTTTATATCCTTCAACCTCCATCAAACCTGCAAACTCAAATAACAAACGATCCATAAAGAATCAATTGAAGTCTTCAACAGCAAAGATGATCACCTCTTTCTTCTCTACAAGAGGATGTCAATTAATTTGATCAAGGAAGAAAGAGGAAGAAACCCCCAATTTCAAGAAATAAGAGATGAAGAGCTCAATCCTCGTATTTTCCACGTGGCATCCAATCATTGGATTAACCACGTCACTCCACCACCACACGGCGGCTATAAAAAGAAGATGAAGACTTCATTTGCATTCGATTAGCTTAGGAGTAGATTACACCTAGTAGTTAGGAGTAGTTTAGTTTTCTTTCAAAGTTTTTTATTTCAGTTACACAATCAGTTAGATTCAGTTAGATTTCGATAAACTTGTTGTAACCGATTCATGTTTTACCTCCATTAATGAAAGATAAATTTCTATTTTTCGAATTACTCTCAATACTCTGGTTTTAGACTACATTCTGCTAATTGGCTTGTCATCTCTTATGGTATTCTGTTGAGTTTCAGTTAGGAAGTTAGGAGTGGTTGTCATCTAATCAGTTATGGTATTCTGTTGAGTTTCTTTTATGAGTGTTTTCATAGCTATAATCTCATCAGGTCATTTGAGCTTATGAGAAGTTTTTAGTACAAATTCGTTTTGTCTTAAGCTTTTTACTGTGAATGTTTTCAAAAGTATTAATTTTGTCACTGATTTCAGCATTTTACGGTTAATTCAGTCTAGTTGTCGGTTTAGTAGTTGTGTAATCTTGTTAGCCTTCGGTTAATTCAGCATTTTTAGTTGTCGGTTTGAATCATTGCAACCATTAATGGAATCTTAAGTTCTTTACCTCTCAACTTTGTTCTTCAAATTTTAAAACTTTCATTTTGATAGTTAAGATAGTCGAAATAATTTCTAGTTAAAATTCAGTTCATGATTTTGTCAAAGTTCTTGTTGATCTGCTCATTTTTCTATGAACTGTCATATTCCATTTACTGATGAGATTCCAGGTTCAAAATTATGTTTTGATAAGTTGATTAGAAGTAAATGTTTCATCAGTGCAGGAATTAGATCAGAAGTCGTATATTGTTCCTTCTAAACAGTGAATGCAGGTAGTTGGAGTCGATCGGTTCAGCAGTTGGAGGAGAGCTGTTCGTAGAAGGTGTAGTGACTTAGAGTTGATTGCAGTCCTATTTCGATCTTAAAAAGCCGGCTCAGCGCCGTGCTTCACCAACAACGGGCTGGCTTCGGATGAATAGGTCAAGCACATTAGTTTTTTCTGCATTAATAGCTTAATCTGCTAGCTTGTAATTGTTTGTCTATTACATGTTAAGTTCCTGCGTTAGTTCTGTGTATTGCGTCTTGATTCTGCTTTATCTGATTAGTTAGTCTTTGGCACTAGAGGTTTTAGGAGTTGTTTCATTTAGATTTTGTTCATCGATAGGTTATAATATTTAGATTTTGAAATATTATAGTTTTTAGTTGAAAGCTGTGTAATTCATTTCTTGTGTTCTTTTGGTTTTCAATTTTTACAAGTTTGATCAATTTTCAACTTTAGCCCTTCATTCAATATAATGTCATTACATGTACAGTCCACAGTTAGTTACATCTAGGCATTGTTAATCCTTTCCGTTAGATAGTTATTGCACTTAGGGTCCATTTCAGTTACTCATTTAGCCATTTATATTAGTTAGATTTATTGGGCTAAGTGAATCATTTGGGCTTAGTTTTGTAACAAGTCATTATTTTGAAATTCTGAAATTCAGATAGATTTTAATTTCAATTGTGAAATCTGTTTTTTTTTAGAATCGTAATTTTTGATATAAAAGTTTACATATAAAAGTTTACTTTTAAATTTCGTATTTGGTACTTTTACTTTGTAGTATAATCTTGTATATTACTTTTTATAATTTGTGCCTTTAAATGTCTTACGTGCAATGTGTTTTAGTGTAGTACATATACGTAGCTAGATATTTTTACAATTTTTACATGCTTTGTGCCAAGTAGACATAGATACCAATCAAGTCTTTACAACCAAAAACAATTTAGTCAAGCTTAAAAACGTTATATCAATTCGAATCGAGCTGAGAAGACAACTACACTAAAAAACGAAATATTAAATGGCGCCGCTGCCGGTTCTTTTCGTGAAGATTAACGATTTCGAGTGAGACGATTGGATTTTGGGATCCGTTCACTTTGTGAACGTTATTTTTACGTATTATAAATCAAAAAGATTAAAAAATCAAAAAGATAAAAATACAAAAAAATAAAAAAATCACAAAGTCAATTCTTTTCCTAAAGAATTGAACCAAAAAAAATAAAAAATCCAAAAAGTAATCTTTTTCCTAAAAGATTACACCCAAAAATATATATTATTCGTTTTTATCGGTTTTTACGTAGATATAGTATTTTTCTTAAAAAAAAACAAATAAATACAAAAATATTTTTTTTATTATTATATGTAGATACGTATAAGTATAAAAACAACCAAGTTACCTATCTCCATAAGTATTGCCGAGGCATTACACCGTGTTGAGGGGCGTTCCGGTCCTTGACACGCGTATCGATCAAATTTAATAAAGCAAGAATAGATAAATACTTCCAATTGGCAATAATTCGAAGAATACAAACTACAAAGTGAATAGATAGGCGACGTGCTATAAAATGCCGTCTAAGGGTCAATAGGTACTTAAGTGCTTCGCGCCACCTAACCCCCCGTTCACTAGTGCGTATTCTAAGAAGGAAGGCTTAATTGGAGGTCTTGCACCCAAGTAGTAATTATATATATACTTTCTTGTGGATATTTCATATCGAAACTCGAAGAGGATAATCTTATTCTTTTCAAAGTCGACCGAGGGCTACTCCCTCATTCCTCGTGTTTACTTACACGTGTACTCGCACACGTGTAAACATACCACCTTTGGTGTATCACTTCCTTCCCCGAGGAAGCTTTTAAACGTCATTATACTTGTATATACATTCGGCCACCTTGTTACACATGGATACTCGTTCCATGTTGGAGATTTTGCAACAACGATTCGCCACCGCTAATTATCCGTCTTGTTCGACTTGTGGAGGTCCACACGATACGTATTTATGTGATCACAATAATGGTTATTATGGGGAGGGATATGCTTACAATGGAACCGAGAACCCTAATTTTCAACCTAACACTCAAATGGACTACACTTGTAATGACTATATGGGATATTCCGGTTTTTCATCACAACCTCCACCATCATTTCATGATCAAACCTTTAATGTGCCATACCAAAACCAAGGATTTTCCAATTATGAAGGTTTTCAAAACAATGAAAATTTTCAAGGCTATAATCAAGAAACCTTTCATAATCAAGGATTTTCAAATAATGAAGGCTTTCAAAATGATGAAAATTTCCCATGCTATAATCAAGATACTTTTCAAAATCAAGGATTTTCACATTATGAGGGTTTTCAAAATGAAGGAAAATTTCAAGGTTACAATCATGATAACTTTCATAATCCAAACTCTTTTCAAACATATAATTCACCTAATTATGGAAATCCACCTCCACCCCATTCTTCGACTTATTCATGTGAGTTTTGTGGGAACGCACCCCATTATGGTTATGATTGTAGACCGAGGGATCCGCCATCCTATGTCCTTGATAATGTCAAGAAGTTTCATTCTTTACTTGAGAAAATGAACAAGTCGTACGATGACGTTTATAAGATGCTTGATGGTATGAAAAACATGAGCTACAAGGAAATGAAAGACACGCATCGATTGTTAAAGGAATTAATTAACTCTACTGAGGAAAAGGAAATTGAGTCTCGGCAATATGATGACAAGGAATTCGGTGATTTGTATCGTGAATCGTTGAACAAATTTTCTTGTCGCCTCAGGAAATATTCAAATGATTTATTCCTTAAGACTCTTATAATCGAGGAAGACGGACAATACATGACTACTTTTACTCGTAGGCCTGATCCATTATTAGATGAAGATGCTGAGGAACCTTCGAGTTGTATGACACTTAATGATGACACACCTTCATCACCTTTACCTCACGTGGCACCCACCGACTCTTTAACCATGGGGGACGAGCCTCTTAGCACTAATACGAACACCGATTTGGATGAATTAACCTTTTCTAGTGTTGAGAACCTTATCCCAATCCAAAGAGAGTTTGAGGGTATTTCCATTGAACCATGTGACGAGCTTTGTATTGATACCTCTTCTCCTCATGATCACATTGAGATTTCATCACATGTTGACCTTCATGCTACTACTAGTGATTTTGGTGATTTTGATCTTGATGAATTGTTCAAAGAAAGGGATAATGAGATTGAGGAAGAGTTTATGCAAGATATAGAGGATGATGATTGTGATTCTAGTGAGGCATCTTATGATATATTATCTGAGGACTTTTCATGTCAAGATGACATTCCTAATTTGGATGAAGATGTTGCTCATATAGAAGAAGTGGAAGATGTTCATATTCGAGAGGTTTTATCAAACGTCTATAATCTTATCTCTTCGATTGAAGCTTTGAATGAAAACCATAATGATGAGTCCATAGAAGAAGAACCTTTCATTGACATTTCTTCACCGGTTTTTGAGGTTGCACCTATTGATTTTCATGATGATATCATCCCTTTGAGTGACTCTCTCAATACACCTTCTTTTGAGCCTTCTATTCCCACCCTCCCACCCTTGAAGTTGGTTATTGATGAAGATCCTATACTCTTAGAGATTGATCCTTTTTCACCTATGGCACCTTTAGAACCCAAAACCTTTGATATGGATTATCATATGGATATTGATGACACAATAGAGGCTTATCTTGTTGATATTGATATTGAGGTTGATGATAGTGATTCTACTTGGGAAGAGGAGATTCGTCTTAGTGAGAACTTGCTTTTTGGGAACATAGAGATTACACCTCCTTCACAAGACACTATTAATCTTGATACTCCTTTTTCTATGCCTTCTATGGAAGATTACCCACCTTTTGATGATGATGAGCCTAATATGGATATACTTGTTATGAATGTTTTGATACCTACACCTTCATTGTCTCATGATGCTTTGATCACTAAGGGGGAATCTTATATGGTTGATATGAGCTCATCTTCTTATTTTCCCATGAAGGGAAAGGTTTTTGATCCTGGGATACATAAATTTGAGACACCTTGGTTTTCATCTACTCCACTTAAGAGTGTGATTTCGATTGATCTGTGCTTCTTGTATGAGCTTACTTTGGTGATGCTACCTATTTTGGAGTTGTTCACTTGTCGAGATGGAAACTATGTATTTGATCCTGGTGTGCTTCATATTTGAGAGATTTTATATGTTGGACAAACTTGAGACACGTTGGACCGTTCCATTTATCGAGGCGGATATTGTAAATCTTATAGTAAATGGCAACGTGCTAAGTTTGAGTGTATCATGTGAGACGTGCTTCAAAGTGGATATTCTTTATTCTCCATGATGGTTTCCCCATGGACAACTTAATTCGGGGCCGAGTCGAGCTAGCGACTTAGGGTTAAAAAAAACTCAAGCATTGAATAACTAGGTTAGAAAACGTAGAGTAGATTTTCAATAGGTTAGGTTTAATTAAAAGGATGTTATAGTAGAGTTGAAGTGGAGGGGTGCCTTTCTTCGTCTTTTCGTGTTTGTTTCAAGGGCTGCTCTCTCACATTTCATGCTTGGAGCTTATGGAGGAGGCCCGTGTATCTGGTTCACTTCGATTAGTTTTTGCTATCGTGATATTAAACATTGTGATTAAAATGAATACCCTTTAGTTGTCTCTTCCTTAACTCGAGTTAAGCAAAGTAATCAATGTAATAAGTGTAGGGGAGTTCACTCCAATACTCTTAAACATTGAGGACAATGTTTATCTTAAGTGTAGGGGAGACTTCTATCGAAGTGACCTTACCTAGACCATTTCCTTAACTTCATGATAATTGGGAAAATTAATTTTTCGATCATTTTTCAAATTTTTGATCTACTTTGGCCAACAAAAATATGCATTCATAATTTTTGCATCAATCATTTTTTGCATAACACATTTGCATTGTATATATTTCTTCTTTTGTTTTTCATCAAAAATATATAAAAAGAAAAAAAATATAATAAAACATGGTTTTAACAAGTTTAGATTTTTTTTTGACATATTAGGCCCGCCATGGATATTTTGACTCAACCCGAGTTTGCTTATTTTAGCACTCTCTAGCTAGTATCCTTAACCATGTAGTCCTTCATTGGTCTATTAGGCTAAGCATCCACCAATTTCATTCTTTGAAATTTTAAATTTGTGGAGAATGGGAAATGATAGAGTTGAAGCAAGTGTAAAAGGGCTAGATAGACTTCATGGCAATTACTTGTGGCTAAACCATTCTCTTCTTTACCTCTATTTTCTTCGCATGTATATAATTGTTAATAAATAATCAAGTACGGTTTTAATTGGTTCGTAATCTCTTATGCATTTTTGGCTAATCATTTATGGTTGATATGAGTACGTCTTAAGATTCTAAGTTAGCACGTTTTATGTGTACTAGACTTATGTCATGCTCCATATTTAGCGGGTGTTTTTCTTTTTCTTCTTTGCAAATTTCTTGGTGAGGAATAAAGAAAAATAAGAGCGGCTTATGAAAAAAAATGAGTGGCTAGAAAAAAAAAAGAGAAAAAGAAAAAAAAAAAATAATGCAAGACTCCCAAGAGGGGCAGTGTGGTGTTAATTATAGTGACTATTGAGTTCCAATATTACCTTGACGGGTTGCGGGGATTCAATAGATTGCTCCAATCCAATATTACCTTGACGGGTTGCGGGGTTGAAGATCCAAAATCTCAAAAAGATGAGGATGTAAATTATTGCGTGAGTTTTATTTTTCTTTCCTTAGCGAGTGTGTAGCTACTTATGAAAGCATGACATTAGGATTTTACACATAAGACGAATGACTTATTACTCTTAATACGGACTTATATTAATTGTGATCGGTTTTTCAAGTAATGGATGAGAAGATTACTTAGGATTAAAACCGTACTTCCTTATTTTTGGATTTTACACTTCTTATATTTCACACTTGAATAATGACAAATTTGCCCACAAGCAATTTGCTCAATTAATAACCGGTTCCACATATAATTGCCATGAATAAGTTGATGCACTTTTTACTTGTGAATGCAATGATCCCATTTTTAAGCTTGGTATGGGGAAAGTGAAACTTGAGGGTGATAAGTGTCCATGGTACCCAAGCCCTAATCTAAGTCATTGATTTCTTTATGAGTTATTTCCATCAAAACCATTTTAAGAAAATTCAAAAATATATAAATAGAATTGTTTTCTTTGCACTGCATTGTAAATATTCAAAACCATTCATCATATAGCATAGTATAGTTATTAAATCATAAAATGGCCAAGGTTGGTTAATTATGAGAAAAGTGTAACTTGGTGCTTTAAAATGCTGCATTGCATGAGGACATGGCAATGGTCAAGTGGAGGGGAGTTGATAAGTGTGAAAACACTCATCAATAATGATCCAAATACCACTCAAAACACAGTCAAATACATTATTTTAACTGCAAATTATCAGAATTACGTGTGTATTTTGTGTTTGTGTATTTTCAGGTAATATAGGTACATTCGAGACAAACACGAGCTTTCAAGGACTTATTTGATCAAAAGACGAAGAAAAAGACGAAAAGATGATTCAAGGACCTTATTTGCCAAACTTCCAAAGATCAAGGGCTTAAAGTGCAATTACTACAATGATAAAGGATGGAAAAGTGATTACTTAGAAGTTTTATAAACATTTGATGAAAGAATGAAAGAGAAAGGACTAAAATGCAAAATTAGTGGAAAGTAAGTATATACTTTGGTCACATTGACCAAGACCGGTCAAAATAAACATACAAACCCAACACGCTTCTTCTTCACCGCGTTTCAAGAGAGAGAAAGAGTTTATATCCTTCAACCTCCATCAAACCTGCAAACTCAAATAACAAACGATCCATAAAGAATCAATTGAAGTCTTCAACAGCAAAGATGATCACCTCTTTCTTCTCTACAAGAGGATGTCAATTAATTTGATCAAGGAAGAAAGAGGAAGAAACCCCCAATTTCAAGAAATAAGAGATGAAGAGCTCAATCCTCGTATTTTCCACGTGGCATCCAATCATTGGATTAACCACGTCACTCCACCACCACACGGCGGCTATAAAAAGAAGATGAAGACTTCATTTGCATTCGGTTAGCTTAGGAGTAGATTACACCTAGTAGTTAGGAGTAGTTTAGTTTTCTTTCAAAGTTTTTTATTTCAGTTACACAATCAGTTAGATTCAGTTAGATTTCGATAAACTTGTTGTAACCGATTCATGTTTTACCTCCATTAATGAAAGATAAATTTCTATTTTGCGAATTACTCTCAATACTCTGGTTTTAGACTACATTCTGCTAATTGGCTTGTCATCTCTTATGGTATTCTGTTGAGTTTCAGTTAGGAAGTTAGGAGTGGTTGTCATCTAATCAGTTATGGTATTCTGTTGAGTTTCTTTTATGAGTGTTTTCATAGCTATAATCTCATCAGGTCATTTGAGCTTATGAGAAGTTTTTAGTACAAATTCGTTTTGTCTTAAGCTTTTTACTGTGAATGTTTTCAAAAGTATTAATTTTGTCACTGATTTCAGCATTTTACGGTTAATTCAGTCTAGTTGTCGGTTTAGTAGTTGTGTAATCTTGTTAGCCTTCGGTTAATTCAGCATTTTTAGTTGTCGGTTTGAATCATTGCAACCATTAATGGAATCTTAAGTTCTTTACCTCTCAACTTTGTTCTTCAAATTTTAAAACTTTCATTTTGATAGTTAAGATAGTCGAAATAATTTCTAGTTAAAATTCAGTTCATGATTTTGTCAAAGTTCTTGTTGATCTGCTCATTTTTCTATGAACTGTCATATTCCATTTACTGATGAGATTCCAGGTTCAAAATTATGTTTTGATAAGTTGATTAGAAGTAAATGTTTCATCAGTGCAGGAATTAGATCAGAAGTCGTATATTGTTCCTTCTAAACAGTGAATGCAGGTAGTTGGAGTCGATCGGTTCAGCAGTTGGAGGAGAGCTGTTCGTAGAAGGTGTAGTGACTTAGAGTTGATTGCAGTCCTATTTCGATCTTAAAAAGCCGGCTCAGCGCCGTGCTTCACCAACAACGGGCTGGCTTCGGATGAATAGGTCAAGCACATTAGTTTTTTCTGCATTAATAGCTTAATCTGCTAGCTTGTAATTGTTTGTCTATTACATGTTAAGTTCCTGCGTTAGTTCTGTGTATTGCGTCTTGATTCTGCTTTATCTGATTAGTTAGTCTTTGGCACTAGAGGTTTTAGGAGCTGTTTCATTTAGATTTTGTTCATCGATAGGTTATAATATTTAGATTTTGAAATATTATAGTTTTTAGTTGAAAGCTGTGTAATTCATTTCTTGTGTTCTTTTGGTTTTCAATTTTTACAAGTTTGATCAATTTTCAACTTTAGCCCTTCATTCAATATAATGTCATTACATGTACAGTCCACAGTTAGTTACATCTAGGCATTGTTAATCCTTTCCGTTAGATAGTTATTGCACTTAGGGTCCATTTCAGTTACTCATTTAGCCATTTATATTAGTTAGATTTATTGGGCTAAGTGAATCATTTGGGCTTAGTTTTGTAACAAGTCATTATTTTGAAATTCTGAAATTCAGATAGATTTTAATTTCAATTGTGAAATCTGTTTTTTTTTAGAATCGTAATTTTTGATATAAAAGTTTACATATAAAAGTTTACTTTTAAATTTCGTATTTGGTACTTTTACTTTGTAGTATAATCTTGTATATTACTTTTTACAATTTGTGCCTTTAAATGTCTTACGTGCAATGTGTTTTAGTGTAGTACATATACGTAGCTAGATATTTTTACAATTTTTACATGCTTTGTGCCAAGTAGACATAGATACCAATCAAGTCTTTACAACCAAAAACAATTTAGTCAAGCTTAAAAACGTTATATCAATTCGAATCAAGCTGAGAAGACAACTACACTAAAAAACGAAATATTAGTCATCATTGGCATTTCATGTTTAGGGTTTTAGTAGCACTAGAAGCTTCTATCATGTATTATAAAAGGAGACCTCGACATGTGAAGCCCCTTTGTTCCAGATTTTTTGTTTTGTAAACCTTATTTTAATGAATAGCTAAAGTGTTTTTCTAAGCCTTGCAAAACAATATATATGTTCCATTTACTGCTTTGTTAGTGTAATGATTTACTGTTTTTCAAACTAGCTTTAGATTATCAAAAATTATTTTGTGTTCCAAAATTTTGGCCAAAGTAACTCTTTGAGACCCCAATAGTATAACTGATCATGGATGCTTGATTGTGACGAAATCAAGCATTTGTGAAGTTATATAGTTGGTTTTCTTCTTTGTTGGTTACTAGTGATTTTTCAATTTTATTTTCAAAAGGAATCCGTTTTTCAAAGGGTTGTTCATTTTTATTCTCACCTTTTACTATAGAAAAAGCTACAAGCTTATAGCTTGTAGACTTTTATCTACAAGTAGCATATTCCTTGGTTGTTTGTTTTGTGCAGGTAACAAGGCATCAAACAAGACTATATTTCATCTCTTTCCATTCATTTCATTGTTGTTTGAAGATATTGCACCCTTGGTCTATTGTAGACCCCAACAAGGGCTCTCTACACCTTCATAAGCTCTCCATAAACTCTCAAAAGGACTCCAAGTAGAAGGCATCAGCTAGGGTTAGATCACCTTGAACCCTACTTGATTTTTCTTTTTAGACTATGTGATTTGTGAGGTGTGGTATTTGGCTGCTATTGTTCTAAGTTTATGTTTGATTTGTGCTATCTGAATGTTTTATATTAATTGATGATTGATTTAAATAGTTTTAAGTTGTTTTAGATTGCTTTCCTTTGAAAAAATTTGTTAATCAGATATAAAGGGGTGTTTGGGTTTGCATAATAGGCTAAGAAGTTGACACCTATTTGGCTTAAAATTAGTTCAAACAATCTCTACTGGTTAGTGTTAGGTTATATCAGCTATTAGTTTCAGTTTGGGTAGGTTAAATCGGAAGCTTGCTTGTTATTATTTGGGTAAAAACTATCATGTTATAACAGTAGGTTTAAAACTAGTGTGTTTTAGTAATTTTGGTTATGAAAACTTGTAGGTTGTTAGAGAGTAGGTTAATCTAGGGTTTGGAAATTGTTTTTTGTGCTTTGGTTGTGACTTGAGTGAGTTTTAGCCAGCCAAAACTCACCATAGTGGTCAAACAGACCAGCAAGTAGCACCAGCCCCCTAGTCCATTACAGTAACTGAATATTGCCTCATTTGGTGTGATTTTTGCTTTTAACTTGTGCTTTTTCTTGTTTAATCTGACTCCCTACACTCCAGTTAGTGTAGGGGTGCCTTTGCTTTCCAAAGAAACCCACAAACAAGCTTAAAATCGACCAATGTTCATTTTCTGTGTGAGAGCAATGGGTAGAGGTTCCCACTGCTACCTTTGTTCTTCCCACTGCTACACATAAAGACAAACCACCAGACCTGTCACTATCAGGATCCTTGGATTTTTGTCTTTAGTGCCCTTTTTTTATAATTTTTCATAGATTTTAATTTTCCCTATTTTGTTATTTTATTTTAAGAATTTTCATTGAGTTTCTTTTTATTTCATTGTTCATTTAGTATTTTTTTAGCTTTATTTCAGTTTTAAATAGTTTTATATAAACTGTCTTTTGTCTTTTAGTGCAAAAGGTTATTATTTTTCAGATTTTCAAGTTTTCTTAGTTTCAGAATATTATAAGATGTTTAGATTAAAAAGTTCACTGTTGACTTTATTTTATTATTTTTTAGATTTAATCTCAATTTAAATAGGTTTTTATTTAAATTGTTTTGTCTTTTAGTGACAAAAATTACTTTTTTCAACTTTTTCTATTTTTCTACTGTTTAGTAATATAAAATAGGATTTTTGAAACAGTAAGTTTATTTTTAGCATTATTTTATAATTTTAATCATTCTTTTAGTTTAAAATTTATTTTTAGTGTTTTAAAAATAGAAAAATAGTTTCTAAAATTTAGGAAAAATACTTTTTAGTGTTTAAATAATATAAGTGAGATATTTGTTTGATAAAATAATATTTTGGACTTTTTCTTAATTATATTTAATTTAGGGCTTTAATTAGCATTTAAAATTGAATATTTAATTAATAAAAAGTTTTAGAATTTATTTATTGAATTTTTATTCTTATTTATATTAATATAGACTTACTTTTAATTTTTAATTTATTTTTAGGTTTAATTTTTAATTTGGTCGCGTTTTACGTATTTACGTCACCGTTTTTACGTTTTACGTCGTAGTGTAATCGTTGTTTAACTCGTCTTTACTTTTTCTCTCTTTAAACCAAAAATTAACACTAATTCAATATTGATTTAAAATATTATTGGCTCACATATACACACCTCCGCCGAGAACGAACTCGCATTTATTCGGTTTCGCGTGTTTCCTAAAGCGTGATACTTAATACTTGCTGCTCATACGCGTTTTTCCTAAAACGTGTACGATAATACTACACCAAAAGACAATGGACATCAAAATGCTCATATGTGGAATAATTTTCAACAATAATGTTTTTCTCCGTGGGGTATGTGTCCTTTATTCATGCATCCCAACCAAATGCAAGGGATGTTTAGAACTAACAACTTTGGACCCATGAGATATTGGGGACCAAATGTTTGACTTTGTGTGTTTTTATCTAGATATGCTTGGGAATTGATTTGGCGCCCGACGAGTGGATTAAGGATAGTGGTTGTTCTAAACACATGATGGGTGATCGAAGTTTGTTCTCTACTTACAAAGCATATAATGGAGGTAATGTCACATTTGCTAGTAAACTACGTGTTAACATCATTGGCAAAGGTACGGTTTCTCTTGACTCCATGACCATTGAAAATATTGAGCATGTAGATAACTTAGGTTTTAATATACTAAGTATAGGTCAAATTTGTGACAATAAGTTTAGGTCAAATTTGTGACAATAAGTATAGGTCAAATTTGTGACAATAAGTTTAAGGTCATCTTTTCCGATCATGATAGTGAAATCATAAAAGATGGAAAGATCATTAGAAAATGTGTTAGAAAGCATGGGCTTTATGTCATTAAGGTCAATAGGAAGTCTAAGGACAACTTATGTCTAATGAATTTATTTGATGATAGTTCTACTCTTGGGCATAGGAGATTAGGGCACACTAATATGTGGTTGATTCAATCTTTAGTCTCTAAGGATTTGGTAAGACATCTACCCAAGATTAAGTTTGATAGTCACTTTTGTGATGCTTGCAAAGTTAGGAAGCAAGTTCACTCAAGTCACAAGGCCAATAATTTGGTATCGACCTCTCGGTGCCTAGATCTCTTACATATGGATATCTTTGGACCTTCCGCCATACGGAGTTATGGAAGTAACCTTTATACCCTAGTTATAGTTGATGACTATTAGAGATTCACTTGGACTAGATTTTTGGCTAATAAGAGTGAAGTTTTCGATCATTTCGAAGTCTTTAGTCGGAAGATTCAAAATCAATTAGGATGTCCAATTGTTTCTATTAGGGCGGATAATGGTAGGGAATTTGATAATGAAGTGCAATTTGGTGCCTTTTGTAAAGCTCATGGTAGTTGAAAGAAAGAATAGGACTATCCAAGAGATGATTAGGACCATGTTAAACGAACAATCCTTGCCTCAAAATATTTGGTGCAATGACGTTGACACGTCGACCTATATTCTCAAGTAAGACCCCCTATGAGATTCTTAAAGGTAAGAAACCCTCATTAGAATACTTTAAGGTGTTTGAAAGCAAGTGCTTCATCCTCAACATCAAATATTGCCTTACTAAGTTCGACTCAAAGTCGTACGAAGGTATCGTTTTAGGTTATTCCCAAACTAGTAAAGTCTACATAGTCCTTAATAGAACCTCAGGTGTAATCGAAGAATCACTCAACATGACATTCGATGAAACTCCTCCTTTATCTAAGACACCACCTTTGGTAGATGATGACTTAGATGAAATAGACATAGTTAAAGCCAAAGAGGTTAGAAAACTAGGACTTCAAGACCTTAATGTTGAAAAGGGAATAAACATTAAGGAGTCTAAGGATCATGCTCTCGAAAACGTCATAGATGACCTTAATCAAATGACCCTTAGATCTTAAGTCTAAGATCAAAGTAACTTCTTTTATTTCGCCTCCTTGATTGAACCAAAGAATGTTAAAGAAGCTTTGATGGATGAAAGTTGGGTCATCGCCAGGCAAGAATAATTTAATCAATTAATTGCAAATGACGTTTGGGAACTTATTCCTCCACCTAGAAGTACTACCATCATATGAACCAAATGGGTGTATAGTAATAAGTTAGATGAGAATGGTGTTATGTCTCGTAACAAGGCTAGACTTGTAGCTAAAGGCTATAATCAACAAGAAAGGATTGATTATGGCGAGACATATGCACCGGATGCTAGATTAGAATCCATTAGAATCCTTTTAGCCTATGCTTGTGCCTTAGACTTTAAGCTTCAACAAATGGATGTAAAGAGTGCATTTCTTAACGGTTTGATCAATGAGGAGGTATATGTGGCTCAACCTTCCGGCTTCATTGATTTTGAGAAACCGGATCATGTTTACAAGCTTAAGAAAGCTCTTTATGGTCTTATACAAGCACCCAAAGCTTGGTATGATAGACTTAAAGTGTTTCTTGTAAACATGATTATACCATGGGAATGGTAGAAAATACGCTCTTTATAAAGAAGAAAAGTTCCCACCTCATAATCGTACAAATATATGTTGATGACATTGTATTTGGTTCAAATTGTCAAAGTATGTGTGATGACTTTGCCAAAATCATGCATGATGAGTTTAAAACGAGCATGATGTATGAACTTAACTTCTTTTTAGGACTTCAAATTAAACAAATGGACGATGATATTTTCTTTAATCAATATAAGTATGTTAAAGAAATGCTAAAGAAATTTGGATTAGAAGACTCTAAACCTATGAAGACCCCCATGGCCTCGGATACTAAACTCATTGTAGATGATGATAGTGATTCGGTAGACAACACTAAATATAGAGGTATGATTGGTGATGTAGACTAAAAAACAAAGTAATAAAGATAAGTAATTAGATCTGTTGATTCAAAAAGAATGCTAGAAATAAATCTACAAATAATCGTTGATTCTAAAGAATGCCCGAAAATTAGGGTAAAACACGGCAACACAATGGCCAGTGGTTTAACTTTTATTAAACTGATAACTGTCTTGCTAGGGTTACAGTGGATTCATTAAATAATGACTGCAAACAAAGAAAAACTCTAAGAATCCAACGGGCTGGACCGTAGCCCAAAGACAAAGTCCAATTGAAAGTAAAAAAACATAAATATATAAAAACTGATAGTAAAATGGCTTTTTAGGCCCTGAAAAATCCGTAACCAGCTAAAAGGTGGTTACAGTGTTGTCGCCTCCTTTTTACGCTCGTTTTGACAGGTCACGGGCTAAAAACGGACTTAAGATGCAAAAGTTATGCCCGTTTTACTAAACCCCTCTTCGTCACACGATCTCGGGCCTCCATAAACAAGTCAGCACATTCTTCAATACTTGGGCCTCCATCATTTCCCCCTGGATAGGAAAAATTCGTCCTCGAATTCCCAGCTGTATCATCATCTGAAGAATCACCATGGTAAGGCAACAAGTGCTTCACATTAAAATCATCAGAACAACGAATATAGCTTAGCAACTTCAAGCGATAAGCATTTGTGTTGATCTTATCCACAATTTCCACTGGACCAATCTTCCTAGCAGACAACTTATTATATTCAACAACTGGAAAACGATCCTTAGTCAAAACAGCCCAAACAAAGTTTCGTACTTCAAAGTCAACATGTCTCCTCTTTTGATGTGCATCATGCTTGTACTTCGAATTAGCACGAACCAAGTTGTCACGAACAGAGTTATGAACATCATGCAACCCCTCAACAAAATCCTGCAGTTTCTTCAGAACAGACCTAGAAACCTGAGGAGTCATAAGATCAAGAGGACCACGTGGCTGAGCAGAATAAACCGCATGGAATGGACTAAACCCAATGCTCCGATTAACAACATGATTATGAGCAAACTCAGCTTGATACAACTTTTGATCCCATGCCTTTACATGATCACCCACCAAACACCTTAACAGGTTACCAAGGGGCCTGTTAACAACTTCAGTTTGCCCATCAGTTTGAGGATGATAAGTAACCACCATCTTCCACAAACTACGCCAAAAATGACTCAAAAACCTGGTTTCCCGATCAGAAACAATGGTGGAAGGTAAACCATGTAAACGGTACACATCCCTAAAGAAAAGTTGGGCTACATTAACTGCATCTGTTGTCTTCTTGCAAGGAATAAAAGGAACCATCTTTGAAAAACGATCAACAACAATAATTATTGAATCATTACCCCTTTTAGTACGAGGTAGCCCCAACACAAAATCCATGCTAATATGAACCCAAGGCTACAAAGGAACTGGCAAAGGCATATAAATTCCTGCATTAGTAGTCGTCCCCTTTGAAACTTGACAAATACGACACCTCTTGACGTAATGATCCACTTCCTTCCTCATAGTAGGCCAAAAATAAGAAGCTTGAACCAAATGTAAAGTGCGATCGCGACCAACATGTCCTTCAACATGCAACTCCTTAATAATTTCCAAGTGAAGACTTGAATCAGGAATATAAAGTTGATTCCCTTTGAATAGGAACCCATCATGCATAACAAAAAAATTTTCTCTCCGGATTGAAAATCCTGCAAAACAACTGAAAAGTATGGATCTACAGTCACCATGTCACGAATGACATCAAGTCCTGGAACATCAACCTGCATGGTTACAAGTAAACTACTCCTCTTGCTTATGGCATCAACAGCACGATTAGAAGCACCAGTTTTGTGTTTCACCACAAAAGTAAATTTCTCAAGAAAATCCAACCAACGCCCATGGTTATGTGAAACCTTATCTTGAGTATGAATATGCCTTAAGGAATCATGGTCAGTGAACTAAACAAACTCCTTATGAAAAAAATAATGGTGCCAATGCTTCACAGCTTGGACCACTACATAAAACTCCAAGTCATAACTAGAGTACCTGGACTTCGGCCCTGTCAACTTCTCGCTAAAATAGGCAACATGTCGCCCACCTTGACTAAGAACTCCACCAATTGCAACGTTAGAAGCATCAGTATGAAGCTAAAAAACTTTAGAAAAATCAAGCAATACCAGGATTGGCGTTGTAGTAAGCGTTTCCTTGACAACCTGAAAAGGCAGCGCTGCTTCCTCCGTCCACACAAATGACTTCATCTTCATACAGTCTGTCAAAGGGGCCATAATGGAACAGAAATTAGGGATAAACCGTCTATAGAAAAAAACAAGACCATGGAAACTCCAAACTTCAGTAATGGTAGTTGGAGTTGGACACTCCTGAACAGCTGCTACCTTAGACTCATCCACATGTATGCCATCACCATAAACAACATACACTAAAAACAAAACTTTAGGGGTCATGAACACATACTTCTTCGTGGCTGCATAAAAATTGTCCTTTTGAAGCAAGGTCAAGACCAGCCTCACATGATTGACATGCTCATTATGAGAAGCACTATAAATAAGAATGTCATCAAAATAAACAACCACAAACTTGCCAATAAAAGGCCTAAGCAGTTGACTCATCACACGCATATATATGCTTGGTGCGTTTGATAAACCAAAAGGCATGACCAACCACTCATACAACCCTTCACGGGTCTTGAAAGCGGTCTTCCACTCATCACTAGGTCTAAGACGAATCTGGTAATACCCACTCTTCAAATCCAGCTTCGTAAAAATGGTAGCACCACTAATCTGGTCAAGCAAATCATCAAGGCGAGGAATAGGAAACTTTTACCTCATAGTAATCTTGTTCATGTTTCGACTATTAACCCACATACGCCATGTACCATCCTTCTTTTTCCTCAATGACATCTTCATTATCTGTATCATAAACTAGCATCGGTTCTTCTTCATATTCATCAAATACTAGAGGTCCTTCATAACTATCACCCTCCATGCCATAATCTGTCTATTCATCAAAACGTGAACCATCACCTTCAAAGAACGGCTATTCTAACTCTTAATCAGGAACTTCGGCTCTTGATACCAACTGATTTAGCGAAAAAACATAAATATGTAAAAAACTGACTTAGGATCGAAAAAACTGACTTAGTATCAAAACGTGAACCATAACCCACAGGTCCCAGGATCGAAACCTGGCTCTGATACCAACTGGTGTAGACTAAAAAACAAAGTAACAAAGATAAGTAATTGGATATGTTGATTAAAAAAGAATTCCAGAAACAATTCTACTAATAATCGTTGATTCTGAAGAATGCCCGAATATTAGGGTAAAACACGGCAACACAACGGCCAGATGTTTAACTTTTATTAAACTGATAACTGTCTTGCTAGGGTTACAGCAGATTCATTAAATAATGACTGCAAACAAAGAAAAACCCTAAAAATCCAACAGGCTGAACTGTAGCCCAAAGACAAAGTCCAACTGAAAGTGCAAAAACACAAATATACAAAAAACTGATAGTAAAAAGGCTTTTGGGCCATGAAGATTTTGTAACCAGCTAAAAGGTAGTTACAACGTCGTTCGCCTCCTTTTTACGCACGTTTTGACAGGTTACCGGTTGAAAACGGACTTAGGATGCAAAAGTTATGCCCGTTTTACTAAACCCCTTTTCGTCACACGATCTCGGGCCTCCAGAAACAAGTCAGCCCGTTCTTCAACACTTGGGCCTCAATCAGTTGGTAGTTTGTTATACCTAATTGCAAGTTGACCGGATATCATTTTTATTAACTACCTTTGTTCACGTTTCCAAAAGGCTCCCAAAACCTCTCATCTTGAAGTGGTTAAGCGTATCTTCCGATACATTAAAGGCACTATACATTTAGGATTATGGTATCCTAAAGTGACAGGTGTGGAAACCATAATATACGCGGACTCGGATCATGCAGAAGAGTATGTGGACCAGAAAAGCACTAGCGGAGTTTGTATCTTCATGGGTTGTTGTTTAACTTCTTGGTTCTCTAAGAAACAAGCTGCTCTTACAATATTCACCACGGAAGCCGAGTATGTGAGTGCCGGTAAATCTTGTCAACAAGCTCTATAGATTAATCAAGCGCTTTTTGATTACGATATTATAATCAATGATGTTCCCATCATGGGTGATAATAAGGGTGCAATAGACCTTAGTAAAAATCCCGTGCAACATTCGCGAACTAAGCACATAGAGATTCACCACCACTTCCTTAGGGATAATGTCAAAAGGGAAACATTTCGATTGAGAAGGTACCCTCGGTAGAAAACATAGCCGACATCTTCACTAAGCCACTTAAGATGGAACCTTTTAATTACTTGCGTCTATGTCTAGGTTTAATGGAACATATACCTTAATTGTGCATATTCTTTAATCGAGTCTTTTTCTCATTTGAGTTGTTTCTGTCTTTGAGTCTTTGAATCTCTTAAACTCTTTTTTTGAAAATTTCTCTTTCTTTTTTTCCAATATCTCAAAGTTCTTTGTAAAATGGTAGAGAAATATTTTTGCATTGTTAATTCAATCTAAAAACGTTTTTCATGGTTTCTTGCTATTGATATCGAGCATATATAATTCATATGTATGGGTCACTCAATTAGAGAACAACATTGAACTATGGAGGATAAATGTGTCATGACTACGTGTCTAGATAATCACACCTTCAACATCGATTTTACTTTAAAATCTAAGTATTTTGGTCAAAGTCGTGTTTGTTGAGTTCTTATATGTTTCTTAGTCTTTTATTGCTCTTAAGCAAGGCTTTATGATAACTTAGACTAGAATATTAGAATTTGTAGAATTGGAAAATTCTCCTTTTCCTCCAAAACACACCCTCTATGGGCGGTTCCTTAAATGTCCAACGGCTCAATATATTTATTGAACCGTAGGTACATTTGTTGAACCGCGGACAGAAGCTTACATATTCGGGGTTTCTGAAACCCCAAAATTACTCTAACACGTTTTGGAATCTTTGTTTCAAACCTTTGACCTCTCCCAAAATATCTTGTGCTTTCTCTACTTAACCCTAAGCATTTTGTATCCATTTCTCAAATCAAAATGTCTTATTCACCAAATCAAAATACCATGGGAATGATAGACAATACGCTCTTTACAAAGAATAAAAGTTCTCACCTCACAAAGTATGTTAGGAAAATGTAGTTTCATGTTAAAATTTGATATAAAACAAATGAGCATGTAGATATCGGGTAAAATGAAGAATAAATATATATAGCTAAGTGAGTTAATATTTTTATGTAACATGTTTTAGAGATGAGATCTATATAGAAAATAATCGAAAGAAAGAACAAATGGGTTAATCTTGACTATTTATTTTTTCACCAATCAACTAAAAACTCATCTAAATTCTACTATAGAAAGTTAAACATGTAATATGTATTGATTTATGTTTTATCATGCTCGTAAAATGTGTCTATATGATTGTATATTTATATAATTCAGAGTTTTAATTAAGAGTATTAATTATGCATTATGTATTTTCATTATGTTTTACCATGATTGTAAAATGTGTGTATATATGGTATGTGTTTTTCATTATGCATTATCATGGTAGAAGATTTTTATATATATATATATATATATATATATATATATATATATATATATATATATATATATATATATATATATATATATATATATATATATATAATCGTATATATATGTAATGATGTGTTTTAATTATGAGTATTAATTATATTTGTATGTTATAATTGTCAAGTTTTAGTTATGTTTGTACGAGTTGTACAATATGAATAGATGTTTGTAACTATTACTCTGTAATTTTTTTAATGTCAAGTTTTAATTATATTTTTCTGAGCTATACATTATGCATTAAAATTTATAAATTAATCTTTTTACATTATTATTATTTATAAAAAAGCAACATGATTTATATGTTACTATCGATGTATAAGAATTATCATATAATTTCTCCTTTAACAATAACAATGATGGAGATTATAATCTAGTTTATTTGATTGGAATGGTTAATAATTTTACATATACGCGTTCTTGAAGAATGGTCCTAAGAGTAAAGGGTATCTCGTTGGCCAAAGTCTCGCCGTGCACATGTGGCACATTCTTCGGCTCTCGTCGGTGTTTGTTGCCACACCACCCCACACTTCGCCGACCTCTAACCGGCGAGACAACGGTGAAAGCGAACGGAAGAAAGAGACGATGGGAATTTTAAAAACTAGTCGTTGCTAGCCAAATGTGACCGTTTTTTTCAAAAAAAAATTCTTAAACCTTTATATATACAACTTTCATTTAATAATTTTTCACACAATTCTATTTCTATTCTCTCTAAAACAAAACAAAAAAATGTCTAACATCCCAAATGATCAATACCCACATCTCAATTTGACTGGACTTCTTAACACAAGAAACACCTCGACACCTCCTCAAACCCCTCGACGCTATCGTCACAAAACTCAATATCATCGTCTTCCCAGCTTCCATCTGGCTCCCAATGATGAGACTGCAATTATACATAGTCTCATCGTCCAAATCGGGCTTAAAACGCTTAAAATATCATCAAAATATCCCAATATATGCTTGTATTTGTGCATTGTGTATTTTAGGTACGGATATCGTGAAATCAACAAAAGATCACAAGAATGAAGCAAAAACGAACACGGGAAACAAAGCCGCACAAAGAACCGGACCCGAACAATGAATTCCCAAAGAAGTCCTTGAAGTTTTGAAGATTGTCAAGAATGGTCCCTCAACTTTTAAAGAATTGTCATTTTTTACCCTTGTAAATCTCAAAAATTACAAGATTGGTCCATAAGTTTCAAGAATATACATGTTTGTCCCTTGAAGATTTCTAAAAGGTGCTTGTATGGTCCTTGATACAAGAATTGCAAAGTTATGTGCCAAAAGTGACAACTTATCCTAAGTTTATACAAAAGGAAAAAGACAACAGCTGGTCATACTTCATTTGCAAAGTTTTGGGAAAATAGGGGACCAAAAGTGTTAAGTTTGAAAGTTCAAATTAACTTAAAATATCTAGATAGGGGGAAACATGTTTTATAACTAATCCTTCCCTAATCTTAATCAAACAACACCCTGCTACTACTATGAACCCTAATCCATCTCCAGTATTAATTGGGCTAATCCACAAGATTTTCCCCAACTTATCTTAGGGTTTTTGCTCGACACCCAACATAAGACACACCCATGTGATAATATTCGCTGCCACATCAAGGAATTGACCAATCAAGCTCATCTCCATCAATCAGTCACTTTCACTTTTCAGAATTTGAAGACCACATCCACGGCTATGATCAAAAGCGTGTTTTACACAACAAATGAAGGGCTTAGATCATGTACTCAAGCTGCTACATCACATGGGTCACAAGAATCAATCAGAAAGTCAAAATCAGAGATGGCATCTTATAGAATATTCTAAGAATCGTTTGAAGGGCACTTTGGGAAGTTTAAATTCGTCTAGGGTTTCATTGTATCTCACTCATTGTTGTATAAATATAGGACTTAGAAGAAATATTCAATGTTCCAGAATTTTTGTAAAAATTTAATTATTAATGAAAATGATGGTTAAATATTTTGCAAGAAATCTGAGTTCCAATTTTTCTGTTTAATAGTTTAATTATCTTCATTGTTTGGAAGTTAGTTAAGATTTAAAAAGTTTTCATTTCACAAGAAGTTTTCAGAAATCCGTTTTTTGAAGTTTCTTGGCAAAAGTTTGCAAAAATCATGAATCCAATAATGAATTGAAGTGAAAATGGATTTTCAGTATTGGACTACTGGTTTTGATAAGTTTTTGTCAAAAGTTCTTCAAGTTTTCAGTTTGGTTCCATTGGTTTAAGAAAAATGCAGTTTCAAAAAGTGGTTCATTTCTTTTATAACCTATAAATAAGAAGCTGGCTTAATCAATAAGTCGGGCTTATAATCTTATAGGCTGATTATCCAGGTCACCTTTTCTCTTCCTTGTTTGGTCTTGACAGGTACACAAATTGAGCATATTGGATGATGAGTGGTCTTTGAAGTCCATCATCATCATCATCTTCTCATACCATCAGCTTCTTTTTAAATCCCATAAGCTCAAGCCTCCTTCTTGATGGAGAAGGCATAAGCTTGCCTTGGTGATGCTTGGATGTAAGCTCACAAGGTAAAAAAAACTTATACTCTCTATACTTGTTTGGAATTTGTGTGTTATGATGATTTTGTGATCAAAGTTGTTAGGATGGTAGATCTAATGCTTGATATTGTTTATTTGTTGACTTGGAACATGTTAGGATAGGTTAGAATGATTTTAGTGCAAGTTTGAGCGTAAATTCTTTGTTAAAATTTCGTTTTCTAGATTTAAGAGCTTAATTTTTATTGTTCTAGACACTTCTATAGGTTAGTATAAAAGAGCACCAGGGATGTTGGTAGCTTTTTGTTCCAGAATTTTTGTAAAAATTTAATTATTAATGAAAATGAAGGTTAAATATTTTGCAAGAAATCTGAGTTCCAATTTTTCTGTTTAATAGTTTAATCATCTTCATTGTTTGGAAGTTAGTTAAGATTTAAAAAGTTTTCATTTCACAAGAAGTTTTCAGAAATCCGTTTTTTGAAGTTTCTTGGCAAAAGTTTGCAAAAATCATGAATCCAATAATGAATTGAAGTGAAAGTGGATTTTCAGTATTGGACTACTGGTTTTGACAAGTTTTTGTCAAAAGTTCTTCAAGTTTTCAGTTTGGTTCCATTGGTTTAAGAAAATTTCAGTTTCAAAAAGTGGTTCATTTCTTTTATAACCTATAAAGAATAAGCTGGCTTAATCAATAAGCCGGGCTTATAATCTTATAGACTGATTATCCAGGTCACCTTTTCTCTTCCTTGTTTGGTCTTGACAGGTACACAAATTGAGCATATTGGATGATGAGTGGTCTTTGAAGTCCATCATCATCATCATCTTCTCATACCATCAGCTTCTCATACCTTGAGTTGCTTAAGAATTTCACCAATTTGCAAGAAATATATACTGTGTAGGCCTACTGTTTGTCTGTTCCTGTGTATGCCACTTGAGCGGATTGATTTGCTGCAATATAGCTAAGGGAGTTATTTCTGTGTTTGAGTTTTCACTATAGTCATTGTATGCGCATTGCTAAGTGTGTATTTGTGATTTTGATTTGGTGTGTTTGATTAAATCATGACGGTTTTCTGATTTTGAGTTATTAGTTGTTGTAATTTAGCTAAGGGAGTGATTTCTGTGTTTGAGTTTTCACTATAGTCATTGTATGCGCATTGTTAAGTGTGTATTTGTGATTTTGATTTGGTGTGTTTGATTAAATCATGACGGTCTTCTGTTTTGTTTTTAAAAATCAGTGGCTCAAGTTGTGTGTCATAGTTGAGTGTTAGTGTTTGTGTGACTGTGTGCCAAGTAAATTGGGTGCCTTGTCGCTATACGAAAAAAGATTAGGGGTGCGTGTTGCCCGCATATTTGTTGTAGTGTGTATTTTGTAGTGGCGTGCTTGAATATCTTGTGTGCTTCCCTGTTGGTTCCTTTGCATCCAACCAAAAGCAAACGAGATTCAACAGCCGACTAAGAGAACCAATGAAAAAAAGGGAAAGTAAAAAGATTGGTCCTGTTGATGTAACTTGTTTAATTAACTGTGTACACTAAAAGTTTCGATTTATGGCAGTAAATCTTGTTGTGTTTGTGGTTACAGTAACTATGCACCATAGTTAAACGCAGAAAAAGTAATCAAGAAAAAAAAGTAAGCCAAAACCAAATACGTAACCATAAGTAAACAAGCAAGAATAGGCCTGCAGTTGTGTTTCTTAACTGTGAAAGCATAAATCTTAAGTGGGGTACTGAATTCGTAGCTTAAACTAGAAGCCTGGTACTTTTTGTTTGTGTTGTAGTGTGTAATTTGTGCTATTATTCTTGCTTCTATGCTTGTTAATCCTTGTGGCTATTTCTGGTTCCCGTTTTCCTACTCATGAAATCCCCACAGGCCAATTGCTTGTGGGGTGTTTGTACAACTAAAACCAAACAGTCAAGCAAAACGATAGAGATACTAAGAGGCCTGCTGTGTTCATAGTTTATAATTGTGTGAGTGATTTGTGGTACACATCAGTGAGTGTGTTTTGGTTTGTTGTTTATGTTTTGTCCACTGTGCATCCACCAAAAACAAAAAAGAGAGAGGGAAGAACACTTACTGTGTCCATAACCCCAAATCTTGGGCTTAATTCGTGGGTTTTATTGTTTGTGTTTGGGCTGAGAGTGGGGTTACAGTAACTGTGCACAAGAGCTGTCAAAAGAAAACAAAAATAATTAGCAGAAAAATAGGCTTTAAGGGTTTCGTACCCCTGACCACAGACAAACATCAGACGCAACTCACACAGCCCCAACCATCTGCTATGTGCTCCTTTTTGTTAACACGTTCTTTTTATTAATCCTTTATACCTTTTTTTATTTTTGGTTCTATATAAAAACAAGTAAGCTGTCAATATAAAAAAAAACCTCAGAAGGTCTCGAACCCCTGACCTCTCAGCAGATCAGACGCAACACCCCCCTTTCCCAACCATCTGCTCTCCCTATTCTTTCTTGTTATCATTGCCTTTTATTTTTCTTTTATTCCTTTCTTATTTTGGCTTATCTTATATTATCAGCCCTTTAAGCTTATTATCATCTTATTTTGAGCTCATTTTTCGTCTTTGTTGTTTTTCTTATGTTTTAATATAGATTTACGATTTTTAGAAAAAAAAATTAGATTTTTCCCATTTGTAATTTATTTTTAATGATTATTTTATTTTTCAAATTTGTAAAGTCTATAAAAAAATAGTAAAAAGTATTTTAAAATTTTCAAAAAATAATTTTTAACTTTTATTAAGTATAATCTAGGTTTACAAAAGAAAAAAATTAGATTTTGTCTTTTTCTTAGCTAGTTTTATTTTTAGATTTTTAAATTAATTTAAAAATTAATATAAATTAATTTAAAAGTTTTCAAATTTTTTGGTTTGCGTAGTTTTCCTAGTTATACTTTTTAGGTGTTTTTAGGTATTTTTAATAATTTTTAGGTGAAGTTTTTCGTTGGGTCGCGTTTTTACGTTCGTACGTTCGCGCGTTTTCGTCCGTTTTGAGCGTGGTCCGCTTTCGTTTTCTTTGCTTTCTTTCTTCCCAAAAACGTAATCACTCGATCAAATAACGTCTATAATTGTTGGCTAAACACCATACCTCCTCGAGAACGAACTCAACGACAAGTATTCGCGTTTTTCACAAAACGTGATACTTAATACTTACCCGCTTTTGTCGCTTTGTTTTTCCTTAAATAAAGTGTACAAAAATACCGCAAAAATGGCGCCGCTGCCGGGAGGTGTGTTTAGCCATTTTTAGTTATCGTGTTTGTTTGAGTGTTTACGTTTTTATCGTAAATACTTCCTTTTATTTTTCTATACTATTAGCCATACAAATAAATAGTGTTAAATTAAACTCAATTAACACAAAATCGTTTTCTCATTTTTATTGTGCATAATATATTGTATTTACGTAGAACAATTAACACAAAATAATTATCCAAATACGCAAGAAATCGCACCTCGATAGTGGGCGTTCCGGTCATTATCGAGTGTATCGAATTCAAACAAAATCAAAGGCAAAATAGATAAATACTCTTAATTGGTTTAATCTCGATAAATACAAACTATAAGGTTGGTATAAGGCGGTTGTATTTCACGACCTAAGGAAAAAAGGCTCTTCAGTGCTTCGCGCCGCCTCGTTTTCTCCGCTCGCTTGTGCGTATGTTAAAAGTGACGATTAATTAGGGGTTTGCCACATCAAGTATTATTAATCTATTTTTGTGAGTTTTAATTATTGAACCTCGAAACGTTTTGGCGTTCCGCCAACGTTTCAAAGTCGACGAGGGTTTTTACTTCACGTAATTACCTTCATTCTTCTTGGATTCATTAATCGAGACCTTTAATTAGTGGATAGTTTTTGTAGATTAATTTCTACGTAATACACCAAAATTCCAAAAAAATTATAAAACCAAAAACACAAAAAGATTCTTCGATTTTTCCCACTATTTTCATAATTCTTTTACTAACCCTCTAGTGTTTAATTCTCGTAACACAATTCGCGTTTCGTCATGTCCAATGATGGATATTACTCTTGTCCATATTGTGGAGATCCGCCCGACGGTGGTAATTTCTTCAATTGCGAGATTTATGGAGGAAGGGAGGGATATATATACAACTCTCCTTAAAACGACCATGGTTACAGATTTCAATCCTATGACCAAGCTCCACAACCGCCTTCATCTTATTCGTGTGATTTTTGCGGTTTGGAGCACGATTTCGGATTTTGTTGTACGAATTATAATGACCCCGAACCTAATCATAATTTCTATGACCAATCTTCGAAATATCCATCGTCATATTCATGTGAGTCTTATGGAAACGCACCTCATTAGGGATATGATTGTCAACCGATGAACTACAATACGTCTTTCGACAATCAATTCTCCGGTTTTAACCAATCGCCTCCACAAAATTTTTTCGATGATGATCTCGGTACGAGCCGCGACGAGAGATTAAAAAAGATTGAAATGCTTTTTCAACAAATTATGGACAAAAGGAACTTTCAATCGTCGAAGTGATCGAGGAGAACATCAAAGATATGGAAGAGGAGAAACGACGAATAAATCAAGAAATAAATGATATCTCTAATGTCCTAAGCATTAGGAAATATCGTAGAGAAGAAATAAGTGACGCGTTTAGAAGAGAGTGTGAGATTAAAAGAAAACAACTTTTACAAATCTATAATGGTTTAAGCATCGATATTCGTCATAAGAGAATAGAACAAGAAAGAGAGGAGCATCTAGATAATTGTGATCTCACGTCTCCTATTTATGATGACGACGACGATAGCGACATTTTTAATCTCAACCCATCTTGTGAAACCATTACTCTTATACCCACTACGGAAACCGATGTCTCTCTAAGCATGGGGGAGACGAATCTTAGCACTAATCCTAGTGTCGAGATCCCTATTCCAATCCAAAGTGAGCCTACGGTTCTTTCCGAAGATGAGGTAAGTGATTTTGCTCTCGATGAATTTTTCCATGAAGATTCTAACGAGGCAAATCAAAATGACATTTCGGGTAGAGAATCATTGACTTTTTTGAACCCGCTTTTCGATGATGATTTTTCCACTAGTGGTGACGAGTCACTACTCGATGAGGAAGTTCGTGTCGACAAATTTAAAATCTACTTGAATTCCCTTTTTGAATTTAATGACGAGTTTGTTTTTGATGACGTAAATCCTCTCTTTGATGAGACGTTCGAGGACATCGAGAGTGAGGATTCTAAGGATCCAAAACTCGATGAGCCGGATTTGCTAGTCACCCTCCCAAAGTCTCATTTGGAAGAGCCTTCTCTTTTAACTCGTGATGCTTCCATTCTCGAGGGGTTCACCGATGGACCGCCTCTCGATGAGAATGAGGATTTCATTGAGGCATTTGCCTTAGAACCGGGAGGAGAGTTTGAGACCCCCATTTTATTGATGCTCTTTCAATTTTACCTTCGTCTCAAAGTAATCTACCCACCCTCTCGGTTCTCATGACTACACGTACTTCGAGTACGTTGTAAGGAGTTTTCTTCCTTACAAAACGTATCCTCCGGCTTTGCCATTATCATTTTCCACCATATGCGAGGATACGATATTCGATCCTGGTATAGAGGCTTTGCCTTTATTCACGGTTGCTTTTGGGCCTTGTTCATCATGTAAGCCCCACCAAAGATAACCAAACCATGATTATCCCTAAATGATCACATTTATGGGGATTCGAGTCGAGCTTTTGACTCGGTTATCAAAAACGAGGTGCCTCGTGAGGGATTCTCATGCCTATCCTTTTTATCATTTTCGTTTTATTTTTCTAATTAGTGTAATGTGAGGGGACTTGTGCTCTTCCAACCTTTGTTCCGTGGTTGTTTGTGATTGTGATTCATTAGGTTCATCGTCATTATTGAAGCCTCTCGTGTTCGTTTTACGGATCACTCGAGCTTCGATCGTTGCCTTTGGAGATTCCGATATCCGATGATATCCTTTTATGTTCTAACTATTATCTTATTGGCATAATTCATATACGGCTATAGGTTATTCGTTTTACCCTTTCCATGCTCGAGATTAAGCATTCGACTACGTCTCTAGTATGGGGGTGTTTTCACCCCTAGACTCGAAACATTGAGGACAATGTTTAGTTTTAGTATGGGGGGGTGAGTAGATACTTCACCTTGCTTACGTCAACAGCAATCCAATATTCATCTTTTTTCTATCGTTTTATGCAAATAAGGCAAAAAAATCAGGCTTAAAACGCTTAAAATATCATCAAAATACCCCAATATATGCTTGTATTTGTGCATTGTGTATTTTAGGTACGGATATCGTGAAATCAACAAAAGATCACAAGAATGAAGCAAAAACGAACACGGGAAACGAAGTCGCACAATGAACCGGACCCGAATGTTGATTTTCTAAGAAAGTCCTTGAAGAATGAAGATTTGGCAACTTTAGTCCCTCAAGAATTGAAGACTTGTCACTTTTAGTCCTTCTCAATATCAAGTATACAAGAAAGGACCCTAAAGAATCAAGATTTTCCAAATTCAGCCCTTGAAGATTAAAGAAAGTGCAAACTACACCCTTGGAATTACTTTTATAAAGTTTTTGTGGCAAATTTATGAAGATAAAAACTTATATACAAAGGGAATTTGAGTAAAAACCGGCCAAACTTAGAATGCAAAGTATAAGGAAAGCGGGGGACCAAAAATGTCAAACATCCAACCTTATCCCTCCAATAGCAATCAGCCATGTCACCTTACCCACCCATTAACCCATATATCCACACCTTAACCCAAACCCGACCCACCAACCCCCCCCCCCCCCTCCACGTCACTCCTTCAGCTTTAATAAACATAATTTATTATTATGTTTTATTAATATTAACCCCGGGAAACAAAGTTTATATCCCCTAACCTCAATCATAAACTTCTATGTTCATGTTCATCACCTCACAAACCCTAATCCTTCATTACCAAAGATTAAACTGTTAACCCCTCCAGATCATTGATGGATGATCACCTTACCAAGACCCAATCCCCAAAAAACTGGCACCTTCACTCACATGGCTAATCCAGTGGTCCCCTGACCCACTTTCAACAAAAAAACAAACGGGCACAGAGAATCAATGGACAAGAGCACTTCCTTTGGCACCAGTCTTTCAACAACGGCCAAGATTTACTCTTGACAGCTAATCAACCCTGGCAATTCACATGGGAGCATTTGGCTGGAACTTTTCAAATCTCAGCCAAGGGGTTTTGGGGAATATCAGCAATTAGGGTTTGCTTAATTTTTATTGTTCTAGACACTTCTATAGGTTAGTATAAAAGAGCATCAGGGATGTTGGTAGCTTTTTGTTCCAGAATTTTTGTAAAAAATTAATTATTAATGAAAATGAAGGTTAAATATTTTGCAAGAAATCTGAGTTCCAATTTTTATGTTTAATAGTTTAATCATCTTCATTGTTTGGAAGTTAGTTAAGATTTAAAAAGTTTTCATTTCACAAGAAGTTTTCAGAAATCCGTTTTTTGAAGTTTCTTGGCAAAAGTTTGCAAAAATCATGAATCCAATAATGAATTGAAGTGAAAGTGGATTTTCAGTATTGGACTACTGGTTTTGATAAGTTTTTGTCAAAAGTTATTCAAGTTTTCAGTTTGGTTCCATTGGTTTAAGAAAAATTCAGTTTCAAAAAGTGGTTCATTTCTTTTATAACCTATAAAGAATAAGCTGGCTTAATCAATAAGTCGGGCTTATAATCTTATAGGCTGATTATCCAGGTCACCTTTTCTCTTCCTTGTTTGGTCTTGACAGGTACACAAATTGAGCATATTGGATGATGAGTGGTCTTTGAAGTCCATTATCATCATCTTCTCGTACCATCAGCTTCTTTTTAAATCCCATAAGCTCAAGCCTCCTGCTTGATGGAGAAGGCATAAGCTTACCTTGGTGATGCTTGGATGTAAGCTCACAAGGTAAAAAAAAACTTATACTCTCTATACTTGTTTGGAATTTTTGTGTTATGATGATTTTGTGATCAAACTGTTAGGATGGTAGCTCTAATGCTTGATATTGTTTATTTGTTGACTTGGAACGTGTTAGGATAGGTTAGAATGATTTTAGTGCAAGTTTGAGCGTAAATTCTTTGTTAAAATTTCATTTTCTAGATTTAAGAGGTTTCTGTCAAACTGGCTATGAGATAGTATGTTTTGACTGGTTGTTAGTTTATAGATTACTTGAGTTATTTGAGTGCACTGTGTTCAGTCCTTAGGTGCACTTTGCTTTTTTTTTTGCTGCCTAGATGACACCACATTCATCAGTGGGCATCTTTGAGCAAAATGTCATATGGATTTAAAGTTCAAGTTTAGATTTTGGAAGAATTTAGGTTTAGTTTACTTAAGGTGTTGATAATCGAGTAGCCCACAACTTGTATAAGCCTTGAGTTGCTTAAGAATTTCACCAATTTGCAAGAAATATATACTGTGTAGGCCTACTGTTTGTCTGTTCCTGTGTATGCCACTTGAGCGGATTGATTTTCTGCAATATAGCTAAGGGAGTGATTTATGTGTTTGATTTTTCACTATAGTCATTGTATGTTGATGAGACTGCTTTTATACATAGTCTCATCGTCCAAATAGGGCTTAAAATGCATTAAATATCATCAAAATACCCATATATATGCTTGTGTTTGTTGCTTGTGTATTTTAGGTACGAATATTGAGAAAATGACAAAAAGATCACAAGAATCGTACAAAAACGAACACGGGAAACAAAGCCGCACAATGAACCAAGCCATAATGAAGACTTTCCCAAGATAAACCCTTGAAGATTTGAAGAATTATGAAGAAGGGTCCTCCAATATGGAAGAACTGACACATTATACCCTTGTATCTTCATAATTACAAGTTTGGTCCCTAAAGTTTGTCAAAATTAGAAAAAGGGCCCTCCACTTTGAAGAATTGGCAAGTTTAGCCCCTCAACAAAGCTAAATTGTCAACCATTATCCTCCACAAAGTCAAATACATCATGAAGTCCTTCAAAGTACAAGAAATTACAAGTTTGGTCCTTTGAAAATCCCAAAATTACAAAAAGGACCCTTGACTTTCAACATTTGGCAAAAATGGTCCCTCATCAAACATGACTTGGCAAATTCAGTCCTCCAAAACATCAATTATACAAGTCAAGACCATTATCCATCAAGAAATTGCCAAAACAGTCCCTCAAAAATCACAAAATGGCAAGAAATACCCCTAAATTTACTTCACAAAAGTTTTTGGGGCAAAAGTGTAAAGATGCAAAAGTTGTTATAACTGGTTTGGGCGTTGATAGAAGTTTGGAATGGAAATGGCAAGTTGCTGAAAGTTGAAGGTTTAATGCTGGCAGACAAGATTCTAACCTAGACCAACCAGATGGTGACACGTAGCCCACTCAATCTTTTCCACCAATCACACCACTCCCTACCTCCACCTCAGCCTTCCACTCACCAGGTTTATACTTAATTAAAACCTTGGCGCCTTAACACCTTTTTAAATATTAATCACCCTTAAAACAGATTAAACCTTGTGTTCATCAGCTCAAGAACACAATTAGGCATTCCTTAATCATTATGAATTAAAGGCTAATTCTTTCCAGAACAATGATTAAGGGTCCTATAATCACAACCCAACCTTAAAACATGCCACATCATCATCCCCTTTGTCACATGCTACCTCCCCTTCCCCACCCTTCACGTCCAAAAAAAAACAAGCCAGTAAATCTAACGTTTGAGAATCATGCTTACTTTCTAAGCTTCATACAAACCATTGGATGCACTCACACATGCCAGCTGCCACTAAACAACAAGAAAAGTCACATGATTCTTCAAGTTATTCAAACCACACAAGGGCAATTTCGGAAGTTCAAGCATTAGGGTTTAGCACTTTTACCTGTTCTTAGTTCACTTGTAAGGCTATATATAAAGCCATAGGGACTCACTTGTACGTTTGCTTTTGGTTTTTCCTTGTTCAAGCACTTGTAAATCCTATTTTCAAATTAATGAAATTGTGTTAAGTGTGTTGAAGAAAGACCAAGTGCCATCTTATTTTATGCTTGTTTATGTTATTTGTTCACTGATTTTGAAGTTAAAAACCTGTTTTTAAGGAGAGTGCAGAAGTTTGCATTTTTCCTTCAAGCTTGATATTTTGCTAAGTTCTTGTTTCATCCTTGGAATTCTTGGGTTATAGGGCTGATCATAGCATCCTAATTGTGTTGATTAAGGTGTGGTGAGGCTTATAACTTAGGGATAATCAAGTGTGGGGTAACAAGGTTGTATTAATCAAGGCTTTTTAATTTTCTGTTTTGATAATCTTGCTTCTAACCTTGTTGAATCTTAGCATGGGTGTTATTGGAAGCTTGTGCTTGTTCTAGCTAGCACATAAGCTCATAAATTCGTGGGTGTGGATGTACATCCATGAGGTTTGTCTAAAATCCTTGAAAATCTGATAAATATTGGAATTTTTGTAGATTTGTGCTCTATTGGTGTTCTTGTTGATTTCTTGGCTTAAATCTGCTTAGTCTTGCATGATAATGTTGTTTGTATGCTAGATTAATCATTGGGATAACTGAATCACACTTTTTCTTGTTTAAATTTGGATTTGAAAAGATAAAGGGGTGTTTGGGTCTACATGTTTAAGCTTGAATCTCAGTATTGTGTTGTAAGAAAGTGTTGTTTGTGCTTGGTATCTGATATATGCCTTGTTGAGAGTGTTTTGCTGCAAGTTTTTGCGTTTGAAACTTCAAATCAAACAATCTGCTATAACTTGGTGAATTTAACTGTTTTTGACCTAAGATTTTGGTGAAATCTAGTATTTGTGCATGCTTAGTGTTGAAAGTTGTTAAAACATCATTATTATAACTTATTTGATAGATATTGAGTGTTGAATCTGGCTTATTGGTCAAATACATCAGCAAAGTGTAAAACTGCATGTGTTAGTGTTCATCAGTAATATTCATAAGCTTGAATCTTTATTTAGGCTTTAAGCCATAGCATGAAAACTGTTTAAACTTGTTCATTAGAGTTTATAATAGCTTGTGTATGCATTTGGTTGAATTTGGTTGGCTGATTATTGCTAAAACTGCTTATAAGTGCTCAACTGCTTATTTGTTCATGTCTATATCATATCTGGTGCTTTATTGATTAAACTGTATCAATTGGGTGTTTGTGATTGTGATATTTTGATTGTTCTTGACTCCTTTTGATCCAAAGATCATTTGGGTGCCTTTGTGTAATCTGAATCTCTAAAATAGTCACTAAAGACAAAAAGTCAAACAAGTCAAGCAGTGGAAAAAGTTTCCACTGCTCAACACCCAAAACTAGCCCCTGCTAGTGTTATTTTGAACTCAGCTTATCAATAAGCTATTTAGCTTATCCAGACTTGCAACAACTTATTTTTTGTGATAGATCTTCATTATTTGACCCATTGGAGTAGACTAGAGCTTATCAGACTTTGACTTTGACTTTTTGCTAGAAAACCAACTTATTTGACTTTTACATAAGTGCTTATTTGCTTTTTCCAGCTTATTGAGTCAGCTTATTTGAAAACTCTTTGTTGATTTTGCTTAATTAAGTCATTTAAACGCTATAGGAACTTGAATCAGCACTTGGGGTGGCCTAGAACTCAAAAACGACTATTTTGTCGTTTTCTGTAGATTGCTTATTGCATTTTCAGGCTTATTCCTTGGGCTTATTTCAAATTTCTTTTTGAAGAAGTCTTATTTAGGACAAAAGAAGCTTGTGTTTTTAATTCCAGCTTATGGCATTGGCTTATAGCTTAATGGGCCAAAAAGCCCATTAAGAATAAGTTGTTTGGTATAAGCTAGCTTATTTCACACTTTTAGCTTTTGGGCCTTTGGAAAAAGTTGTTTAAAATCAAATTTTGAGTTAATCAGTGCTTTTTGGGCTTATTTTGAACACTTTTATTTTTGGGCCCAAATTTGGCCCAATAGTGGACTGTTTTGGGTTTAGCCCATTTTCTAGGCCCATTAAGGGTATTTAGGTAATTTCACTTTCATTTCTGAGTTATTTAGGTTAAATTAAGCTAGTTTGCAAGTTTTTAGAATTTTTTATGATTTTTGGATTTTTAATAATATTTTAATATTATTTTATTGTTAAAAATTAAAAGTCAGATTTTTTAAGTTTTTATATTTTTCCTAGATTGTAGACACTTAATTAGGAATTTTGCAACTTTCCAAATATTTTTAGAGTCTTTCATTTATTTTCTAGAATTAATTTAAGTTTTAATTGATTTTAGTAGTTTTTAATTGTTTAAAAATAGTTTTTAGTGGTTTTAAAATTTTGAAAAATACTTTTTAGCTTAATTAGGGTATTTTGAGGTTTACAAACTTTAAAATCTTGTTTGGGACTTTTTAATAATTAATTTTGATTTTTAGGGCTTTAATTAGTATTAAAAAGTCATTATCTAATTAATTAAAAGGTTTTGGCAAGTTTGGATTTTTTGTAAACTCTTAAAATATTATTGTGGATTTTTGGTATTTTTTGGTAATTTTTAGGAATTTTTAGGGTAAAATTTTAATTTTAGTGCTTTTTACGGTTTTACGTGTACACCTTTTTCGACTTAGTTTAATCCGTCTTCGTAACCGTCATTCTCTTCTAATCTCATTTCTATTTTTCTTTCTCAAAAAAATATAATCACAAATCTAATCCAAGTCATTACACACATAACACACTAGCCTCCTTGAGAACGAACTCATTTTAGGGTCATTAATACACGGTTTTCCTAAACCGTCGTGCTTACCCTATTTTGGTACTCTTTTCCTAAAGGGTATACAAAAACTCAACTATCATTTTGGCGCCGCTGCTTGGAGGCGTGTTGTGTTTTGATTTGGAATTGTTGTTTTTATATACTAACCATAAATAGTATTTGTATTAGTAGCACTCTACTAATACATATTATCGGTTTTTGGTTTTTGTGTGAATACTATTACTATAGTGTATACATAGAAAAATAAATTCACAAGTACTCCAAATACGTGAGAAATCATAACCTTGACTTGGGAGGTCATTACCCAATCATTGTATTCGAATCTCAAACAAAAGAAAAAGGCAAAAATAGATAAATACTTTGTGAAGCTCAATCTTGAAAAATACAAACTATAAGGTGGGTATAAGGCGGATATTATAAAATATATCCTAAGGAAAAAGGCTCTTAAGTGCTTCGCGCCGCCTCGTTTCCCCGCTTGCTTGTGAGTATTTGATTTTGAGAGCTAATCGAGGGTTTTTCCGCCCAAAGTATTACTAAGTATCATATATATTTTCTTGGTTTTCATTGATTAAACCCTCTTGAACGTTTTGGTGTTCCACCAACGTTCTAAAGTTATCGAAGGCGTTCACTTCACGTGATCGTTTTCATTCCTTGAGGCTTCTTTAATCAAGAGATTTGATTAAGGAGGAGATTTGTAGATTTTTGTCTACTTAACACATTCACCAAATTCCAAAAAGGTTAATACAATCAAAAACCACAAAAAAATTGAAAAATACAAAACACCAAAAAGAATCTTCTTTACTCGTCCCCTCATTGTACGTGACGTTTATGCTAACTCGTAATCAAGCAAGACGTGCACGTAAACGAAAGAACAAAACTCGCACTCCCAATCTTTCTAGTGAGGAGTCTCCTATTGACGAACTCATTCTAAGAGAAGCACCAACCATGGCGAATCGAACTATGATGGAGTTACTTCAAGCACCCACCGAGGGTTATGGAGAGGCTATTGTGATTCCCGCTATCCTTGCAGAGAATTTTGAGGTGAAAACGGGTTTGTTGTCGATGATCCAAAACAACAAATTCCGTAGTGATGAGAAGGACAATCCACACAACCATATCCGCCAATTCAGTCGTCTTACCGCCACTTGCAAGTTTAAGAATGTCTCGAATGACTCGATTAAGATGATGCTTTTTCCGTATTCCTTAGCGGGGCCCGCTAAAATTTGGTTAGAGAAAGAGCCAACCAATTCTATATTGACGTGGAAGGATCTCGTGTCTAAGTTTGTGAACCAATTTTTTCCGCCCTCTAAGACTACGCACTTGAAAAATGAGATTTCAAAGTTTTCACAAGAGTTTAATGAAAGTTTTTCAACGGCTTGGAATAGGTTTAAGGAAATGTTACATGAATGTCCTCATCACGGTTTTTCCGACTTGCATCAAATTGACACGTATTATAATGGACTTAATGATCATGAAAGGGATTATTTGAATGCCGCCGCGGGTGGTAATTTTTTGTGTAAAACGGTTGAGGAAACTTTGGTGATAATTGAGAATAGATCTAAGGTGTATAGTCCTCGTAGCACGTCTAGTGTTCGTAAGGCTTCGTCTTCGGCTTCACCTTCTTTGTCTACTACCATCGATGCTTGCCAAATTGAGGCGAACTTGGAAAACAAGATTTTTGATAAGCTTAAAGGACTTTTGATTGAGTCTAAAGTTGGTGAACAAAGTGCTCCCGCTACGACTAAAGCGGTTGAGGTTTCTTGCATGTATTGTGGTGGAGGTCATGATTTCTCCGAGTGCATTACCAACGGTGGTAACACTTCGAGTGCCTTCGCAGCCACGGGAAATTACAACCAAAACGGTCAAGTTTCCCGCTCTAATCAATTGACTCCACCGGGTTTTGGTTCAAATCAAAATGCTAACAACAACTATCGCAACAATCAAGTTGGTTTCAAAAACAATTACAACAAGGGAAACTATGGGAATCAAGGGGCTAACAATCAAGTTTCAAACAAGAATCAAAATGATTTTCAAAACAACAACAAAGGTTTGCAAACTTTGAAAGATCTTCTAAATGAATTTGTTGAATACGCTAATGGGAATGATGCTATGTTTGACAATATTCAAAGATAAATCATTAGCCTAAGATCCGAGTTTAAGAACGACTTGAAGAAAGAGTTGAAAAATGAGTTAGCTAATGAACTTATAATCCACACCAACAAGATAGAAGGAAATGTCACTAGGTTACAACAAAACCAATAAAAAATGGAACAAGGGAAACATGAGATTAAACAAGAAATGATTAAAGCCGAGAAGAGGCAATCCGTGTTTGAAGATAAAATCTCATCTATGTTTGAGGAAATAATGTGTAAACCGTCTTTGAGTAGTCTTCCTAGCAACACCGTATCAAATCCTAAGGGTGAGATGAAAGTGATTACCACACGTAGTGGTAAGACACTTAAGGAACCGACTCCTCAACCAATTGCTCCTACGGAGGAAGCAATTGAGGAAGAACCCGAGGTGGTGGTCCAAAAGGAGCATGTCCCAATCCCACGAAGTACCGCTCATGCCACACCTACGGTTGACCCATTACCATCATTGGAACCCGAGATTCCAAAGGCTATGCCTACTATGCCTCAACCCACACCACCTTTGCCCTATCCATCGAGACTTAGGAAGGAGAAACGTGAGGAGCGCGAAAATTACAAATTTGAGCTTTTTATGAAAATGTTTCGTGATTTGCACTTTAATGTGAGTTTCGCCGATGCTTTGGTCATGATGCCTCGATTTGCCGCTAACTTTAAGAGTATGTTGAATAACAAGGAAAAATTGCACCAATTGTCTAGTTTTTCATCGGTTTATCTTAATCGCATACCTCAAAAAGTCGGTGATCCCGGTAAATTCTTGATTCCATGTGCAATCCAAGATATGGAGGAATGCTTCGCCTTGGCCGATCTTGGTGCTAGCATTAACTTGATGCCACTTGCAATCTTCAAGTCGCTCAATCTTCCTAATCTTACTCCTTCACTAATGTCTATCGAGTTGGCCGACCATTCCACGATTCCCGCATGTGGATTGGCGGAAGACGTTTTTGTGAAAGTGGGGAAGTTCTACTATCCCGTAGACTTTATCGTTGTTGATATCCCCACGGATCCTCAAGTTCCTCTCATTTTAGGTCGTTCGTTTTTAGATACGTCTATGGCTTTGATCGATGTTCATGCTAGAAAGATCACCTTACGTTTCAACGACGAGGAACTTGTTATAAACGCAACTCAAAACTCTCAAATTTCTCATGTTTATTCCATTGCAACCATAAACCTCGTTTATATGATTGACGTGGTTTGCGAGGAATTTTCACAGGAAGTTCTAGGTTTTGGTGATGAAGAAACTAGTGGCAATCCCACTATGTTAGATCCAATTCTTGATAATTCGACACCAACCTTCACTCCATTTAAAGGTGGTGGTTTTACATTGGAAGAATTCAATGTTCCACGTACTTGTAACGAAGACCTCGACAACGACGAGGACTTCTCGATTATAAAGGATTTTCTTAACGATTTCCCATTTCCTCCACCCGAGGAGGTTATGAGTATCGAGCCCAAATCTTCACTTGAGGAACCACCTATCCCCGAGTTGAAAGATTTACCTCCTCATCTCGAATATGTCTATTTAGAGGAGGACGACAAGTTGTCGGTTATTATTGCGAAGGAACTTTTGAATGATGAAAAAACCGCACTTGTCGATGTTCTAAAGGATCACAAAGGGGCAATTGCATGGAAGTTATCCGACATTAAGGGAATCGATCCAAAATTTTGTACTCACAAAATCTTAATGGAAGAGGATTACAAGCCCGCAATCCAAAGTCAAAGGAGGGTGAACCCCAAAATTCACGACGTCATCAAAAAGGAGGTCCTTAAACTCCTTGACGCGGGAATGATTTACCTTATATCCGATAGCCCTTGGGTGAGTCCTATTCAATGTGTCCTTAAGAAGGGAGGAATGACCGTTGTGCCAAACGATGCCAACGAGTTGATTCCCACTAGACTTGTGACCGGATGGAGAGTGTGCATTGACTATCGTAAGTTGAATGAAGCCACTCAAAAAGACCATTTTCCCTTGCCCTTCATGGACCAAATGTTGGAGCGTATTGCGGGAAACGATTTCTATTGCTTTTTAGATGGTTTTTCCGGTTACTTCCAAATTCCCATCGATCCTCGTGATCAAGAAAAAACTACGTTTACGTGTCCATATGGAACGTTTGCCTATCGTAGAATGCCATTCGGACTTTGTAATGCACCGGGAACCTTTCAAAGGTGCATGATGGCTATTTTTCATGACATGATCGAGAAGACTATGGAAGTCTTCATGGATGACTTTTCCGTGTTTGGTAATTCGTTCACGTCGTGTTTGTCGAACCTTGAGAGAATGTTGAAACGTTGTGAGGAAACCAACCTTGTGCTCAATTGGGAAAAATGTCATTTTATGGTTAAGAGTGGAATCGTCTTAGGACACAAGGTCTCGAAAGCAGGGATTGAGGTAGATCAAGCTAAGGTATACGTCATCGCCAAATTACCTCATCCAAAAACCGTTAAGGGAGTTAGGAGTTTCCTAGGCCACGCGGGCTTTTATCGTCGATTCATCAAGGATTTTTCGAAGATTTCTCGACCCATTACACATCTTCTTGAAAAAGAGGCACGTTTTGTCTTTGACGAGGATTGTGTACGAGCCTTTGAAATCCTTAAGAGGAAACTTACCGAAGCTCCCATTCTTGTTGCTCCCAATTGGAACCTCCCCTTTGAGCTCATGTGTGATGCTAGTGATTACGCTATTGGGGCCGTTTTCGGGCAACGTCATGAAAAGCACTTCTTGCCTATTCACTATGCTAGCAAGACGATGACCGAGGCTCAACTAAAATACACTACAACGGAGAAGGAGTTCCTTGCCGTGGTGTATGCATTTGAGAAATTCCGACCTTACCTCGTCTTAGCTAAATGCATAGTGTATACGGATCATTCGGCTATCAAGTATCTCATGGCAAAGCAAGATGCTAAGCCTAGATTACTTCGTTGGATTCTCCTCCTTCAAGAATTTGATCACAAAATCGTTGACAAAAAAGGAGCCGAGAATCTAGCGGCCGATCATCTTTCTCGTTTGGAAGATCCTCACCAAAGTGTTTACGAGCCCAAGGAAATCACCGAAACATTTCCGCTCGAGACACTTGGTGTAGTGAATTCTAAGCTTGATCCTTCCACCTCATGGTTTGCGGACTTTGCAAATTACCATGCGGGTAACTTCATCATCAAGGGTATGACGACTCAAGAAAAACGAAAATTCTTTCGTGACGTCAAGTTCTACTTTTGGAACGACCCTTACTTGTTTCGAACTTGTGCGGATCAAATCATCCGACGTTGTATATTTGGCACCGAAGCTTCTAATATCCTTAGAGCTTGCCATGAGGGACCCACGGGTGGTCACCACGGTGCTAATCTCACGGCTAAGAAGGTGTTTGATGCCGGCTTCTTTTGGCCTACTATTTACCGAGATGCACAAGATCTTGTGAAGTCGTGTGATCATGCCAACGACAAGGAAAAGCCTCACAAAAAGATGAAATGCCACAAAATATCATCCATGTGTGTGAGATCTTTGACGTTTGGGGTATAGACTTTATGGGGCCGTTCCCATCATCTCGTGGTAATAATTACATTCTCGTTGCGGTTGACTACCTATCTAAGTGGGTGGAGGCCAAAGCCTTGCCCACCAATGATGCTCGTGTGGTAGTTAAGTTTTTGAACAGCTCGGTTTGGAACCCCTCGTGCGATCATAAGCGATCGTGGAACCCATTTTTGTAACGACCAATTCAAAAGGGTCCTAAGGAAATATGGGGTTACACATCGGCTTTCTACGGCTTATCACCCACAAACGAGTGGGCAAGTCGAGGTTTCAAACCGAGCGTTGAAGAGGATCTTGGAGAGATCCGTTGGGGAAAACCGACAATTATGGTCGGATAAGTTGGACGATGCTTTATGGGCCTTTAGGACCGCTCATAAGACGCCCATTGGGTGCACTTCCTATAAGCTTGTGTATGGAAAGAATTGTCATTTGCCTATCGAGTTAGAACACAAGGCTTATTGGGCCCTAAAGCATTGTAATGATGATATGGAGACCACGGGAAAACACCGGAAAATGCAATTAAATGAATTGGATGAATTAAGGGACATTGCTTATGAAAATTCATTAATTTACAAAGAAAAAACTAAAAAGTTGCATGATTCTAAAATTAAAAACCGGGCTTTTTACATTGGGGATCAAGTTTTGCTTTTTAATTCTCGCTTGAAAATCTTTTCCGGTAAGTTGAAATCCCGTTGGTCCGGTCAGTTCACCGTGACTCAAGTATTTCCGTATGGGACCATCGAGCTAGCTCAAGATGATGGTCCTAACTTCAAGGTGAATGGACATAGGTTGAAGAACTACTTTGGCGGGGAAGTTCCATCCTTGAACTACCTCGACCAAGTCACCTTCCCCAATGATAATTAGTATTGAGGGGATCGAGTCGAGCTCATGACTCGGTAATCAAAAACAAGGTGCCTCGTGGGGGAGTCCCATGCTTATCCTATGTACATATTATCGCTTTCTAATGTAGTTAACGTGTGGGGATTTGTGCCCTTCCAACCTTTGTTCCGTGGTTGTTTGTGAATTGTGGACTTTAGATGATCATGATCTTCACGATTGGAGCCTCTCGTGTTCGTTTTATGGGAGCACTCGATCGTTTGCTTTGAAGACTTTCTCAATATCCATGATATATCCTTTTGATGTTCTAACCTTAGGTTATTAGCACACTTCATAAACGGCTATTAATTTATTGGTTACACCCTTTCCATTCTAGATTAGGCATTCGACTACGTCTCTAGTATGGGGGTGTTTTCACCCTAGACTCGAAACATTGAGGACAATGTTTAACTTTAGTATGAGGGGTGAATAGATACTTGCCTTGCCAAACCTTCACGCTTTCCAAAGTTTATCTTTTTGTTTATCGTTTTGTTGCAAAATAAGGCTAAAAATGGCCAAATTTTAAAAATTTTCTCATGTTTTATAAGTGTTTGAAGACACAAATGTAGGTTTTCCGATGGCGAGAATAAGAGTAATTTTTTACTCGACCGTGCGTGTTCAACACTTAGCTTTGGTTCCTTAACTTCACATTAGGCTAAGTCTCTTAAATGAGGATGAGAAATGATAGGGTTAATTATAAGTTACTATGCTAAACGTAGAGTACTCGTATTCTTTCAAAAACTCATGTGTTTTCGTTGTTTGCTTATTCTCCCTTCGCATGTAAATATTTTTTGCTTAATAAATATTGACTTAGCGGTTTAGTTGGGATTGTTGGGTTTCTAGTCTCTTCTAGTAGCTTCCGTGTAATTAAATTGGGAAGACATTAAGGTATCGCCAGCGTAACGGTTTTGAAGTATTGGCACCCTAATAATCGAAAGCTTCACCCAATAATAAGATTTTAAGTGCTCACCTAAATCTAGCAAACAATTTGAAGCCCCACAAGGCCAAAAAATCTATGCAAAATTGAAAATGAATCAAGCCTTAATCTTCGAAGCTTTAAAGATCCAAAATTCGCCTTCGCGTGAGGATATACGTCTTTGGCTAATAAAACTACCGATTAGGTGGATAATAAAAGGCAAGGCAAGACCGAAGTCATAATAAAAGCTTCATGGCGAAGTTGAATAAAAGATGGAGGTAAACCAAAGATAATAAGGCCCTTCCGTTAGGGGGCGTATAAAAGTCTTGGTAATAAGTCTCATGTTCAAAACCGTTATAAAACCGTGTTTATCGATTCTTCTTGTCAACTTAATTTTTTGACATCGTTGTCTATTGGGAGGGGTTATTGATTTGATGGTCTTGGTTACACCGTTAGGAATCTATTTTTAGACCTAAATCTCTATTATCGCATAAGTCAAACAATGTATCCTCGTGAAACATTCAAGACAATATAAAATATAAGAGATACAACTTAGGAATAATGGGAGGATAAGTACGTGATTAGGGCATATGAGTAGTGTTAGCATTACTAACTTATAATGACAATGATCTCGTTGCACGCTTGGCATGGAATTGGTGTGAAAATCGAGGACGATGAAATTATTTCTAACGAAGCATTCACGTGTTCTTATTCTATGAACCTAAACGTCCCATTTTGCGATGAAAATCATACACTATGTCTAAAACACAAGTAGTAGTAGCAATAGTAGTAGTGTAGCTAGTTTATCGTTCAATAAAGTGAATAAAATGAATTTTGGAGGTGCTACGATACTTTATTCTAGCATTGCGTGAGGGCACAACAATGGTTTAGTATGGGGGAGTGATGAGACTGCTTTTATACATAGTCTCATCGTCCAAATAGGGCTTAAAATGCATTAAATATCATCAAAATACCCATATATATGCTTGTGTTTTTTGCTTGTGTATTTTAGGTACGGATATTGAGAAAATGACAAAAGATCACAAGAATCGTACATAAACGAACACGGGAAACGAAGCCGCACAATGAACCAAGCCCTAATGAAGACTTTCCCAAGATAAACCCTTGAAGATTTGAAGAATTATGAAGAAGGGTCCTCCAATATGGAAGAATTGACACTTTATACCCTTGTATCTTCATAATTACAAGTTTGGTCCCTAAAGTTTGTCAAAATTACAAAAAGGGCCCTCTACTTTGAAGAATTGGCAAGTTTAGCCCCTCAACAAAGCAAAATTCTCAACCATTATCCTCCACAAAGTCAAATACATCATGAAGTCCTTCAAAGTACAAGAAATTACAAGTTTGGTCCTTTGAAAATCCCAAAATTACAAAAAGGACCCTTGACTTTCAACATTTGGCAAAAATGGCCCCTCATCAAACATGACTTGGCAAATTCAGTCCTCCAAAACATCAATTATACAAGTCAAGACCATTATCCATCAAGAAATTGCCAAAACAGTCCCTCAAAAATCACAAAATGGCAAGAAATACCCCTGAATTTACTTCACAAAAGTTTTTGGGGCAAAAGTGTAAAGATGCAAAAGTTGTTATAACTAGTTTGGGCGTTGATAGAAGTTTGGAATGGAAATGGCAAGTTGCTAAAAGTTGAAGATTTAATGCTGGCAGACAAGATTCTAACCTAGACCAACCAGATGGTGACACGTAGCCCACTCAATCTTTTCCACCAATCACACCACTCCCTGCCTCCACCTCAGCCTTCCACTCACCAGGTTTATACTTAATTAAAACCTTGGCGCCTTAACACCTTTTTAAATATTAATCACCCTTAAAACAGATTAAACCTTGTGTTCATTAGCTCAAGAACACAATTAGGCATTCCTTAATCATTATAAATTAAAGGCTAATTCTTTCCAAAACAATGATTAAGGATCCTATAATCACAACCCAACCTTAAAACATGCCACATCATCATCCCCTTTGTCACATACTACCTCCCCTGCCCCACCCTTCACGTCCAAACAAAAACAAGCCAGTAAATTCAACGTTTGAGAATCATGCTTACTTTCTAAGCTTCATTCAAACCATTGGATGCACTCACACATGCCAGCTGCCACTAAACAACAAGAAAAGTCACATGATTCTTCAAGTTATTCAAACTACACAAGGGCAATTTTGGAAGTTCAAGCATTAGGGTTTAGCACTTTTACCTGTTCTTAGTTCACTTGTAAGGCTATATATAAAGCCATATGGACTCACTTGTATGTTTGCTTTTGGTTTTTCCTTGTTCAAGCACTTGTAAATCCTATTTTCAAATTAATGAAATTGTGTTAAGTGTGTTGAAGAAAGACCAAGTGCCATCTTATTTTATGCTTGTTTATGTTATTTGTTCACTGATTTTGAAGTTAAAAACCTGTTTTTAAGGAGAGTGCAAAAGTTTGCATTTTTCCTTCAAGCTTGATATTTTGCTAAGTTCTTGTTTCAACCTTGGAATTCTTGGGTTATAGGGCTGATCATAGCATCCTAATTGTGTTGATTAAGGTGTGGTGAGGCTTATAACTTGGGGATAATCAAGTGTGGGGTAACAAGGTTGCATTAATCAAGGCTTTTTAAGTTTCTGTTTTGATAATCTTGCTTCTAACCTTGTTGAATCTTAGCAGGGGTGTTATTGGAAGCTTGTGCTTGTTCTAGCTAGCACATAAGCTCATAAATTCGTGAGTGTGGATGTACATCCATGAGGTTTGTCTAAAATCCTTGAAAATCTGATAAATATTGGAATTTTTGTGGATTTGTTCTCTATTGGTGTTCTTGTTGATTTCTTGGCTTAAATCTGCTTAGTCTTGCATGATAATGTTGTTTGTATGCTAGATTAATCATTGGGATAACTGAATCACACTTTTTCTTGTTTAAATTTGGATTTGAAAAGATAAAGGGGTGTTTGGGTCTACCTGTTTAAGCTTGAATCTCAGTATTGTGTTGTAAGAAAGTGTTGTTTGTGCTTGGTATCTGATATATGCCTTGTTGAGAGTGTTTTGCTGCAAGTTTTTGGGTTTGAAACTTCAAATCAAACAATCTGATATAACTTGGTGAATTTAACTGTTTTTTACCTAAGATTTTGGTGAAATCTAGTATTTGTGCATGCTTAGGGTTGAAAGTTGTTAAAACATCATTATTATAACTTATTTGATAGATATTGAGTGTTGAATCTGGCTTATTTGTTAAATACATCAGCAAAGTGTAAAGCTGCATGTGTTAGTGTTCATCAGTAACATTCATAAGCTTAAACCTTGATTTAGGCTTTAAGCCATTGCATGAAAACTATTTAAACTTGTTCATTAGAGTTTATAATAGCTTGTGTATGCATTTGGTTGAATTTGGTTGGCTGATTATTGCTAAAACTGCTTATAAGTGCTCAACTGCTTATTTGTTCATGTCTGTATCATATCTGGTGCTTTATTAATTAAACTGTATCAATTGGTTTTTTGTGATTGTGATATTTTGATTGTTCTTGACTCCTTTTGATCCAAAGATCATTTGGGTGCCTTTGTGTAATCTGAATCTCCAAAAAAGTCACTAAAGACAAAAAGTCAAACAAGTCAAGCAGTGGCAAAAGTTTCCACTGCTCAACACCCAAAACTAGCCCCTGCTAGTGTTATTTTGAACTCAGCTTATCAATAAGCTATTTTAGCTTATCCAGACTTTCAACAACTTATTTTTTGTGATAGATCTTCATTATTTGACCCATTGGAGTAGACTGGAGCTTATCAGACTTTGACTTTGACTTTTTGCTAGAAAACCAACTTATTTGACTTTTACATAAGTGCTTATTTGCTTTTTCCAGCTTATTGAGTCAGCTTATTTGAAAACTCTTTGTTGATTTTGCTTAATTAAGTCATTTAAAAGCTATAGGAACTTGAATCAGCACTTGGGGTGGCCTAGAACTCAAAAACGACTATTTTGTCGTTTTTTATAGATTGCTTATTGCATTTTCAGGCTTATTCCTTGGGCTTATTTCAAATTTCTTTTTGCAGAAGTCTTATTTAGGACAAAAGAAGCTTGTGTGTTTAATTTCAGCTTATGGCATTGGCTTATAGCTTAATGGGCCAAAAAGCCCATTAAGAATAAGCTATTTGGTATAAGCTAGCTTATTTCATACTTTCAGCTTTTGGGCCTTTGGAAAAAGTTGTTTAAAATCAAATTTTGAGTCAACCAGTGCTTTTTGGGCTTATTTTGAACACTATTTATTTTTGGGCCCAAATTTGGCCCAATAGTGGACTGTTTTGGGTTTAGCCCATTTTCTAGGCCCATTAAGGGTATTTAGGTAATTTCACTTTCATTTCTGAGTTATTTAGGTTAAATTAAGCTAGTTTGCAAGTTTTTAGATTTTTTTATGATTTTTGAATTTTTAATAATATTTTAATATTATTTTATTGTTAAAAATTAAAAGTATAATTTTCTAAGTTTTTATATTTTTCCTAGATTGTAGACACTTAATTAGGAATTTTGCAACTTCCCAAATATTTTTAGAGTCTTTCAATTATTTTCTAGAATTAATTTAAGTTTTAATTGATTTTAGTAGTTTTTAATTGTTTAAAAATAGTTTTAGTGGTTTTAAAATTTTGAGGAATACTTTTTAGCTTAATTAGGGTATTTTTGAGGTTTAAAAACTTTAAAATCTTGTTTGGGACTTTTTAATAATTAATTTTGATTTTTAGGGCTTTAATTAGCACTAAAAAGTCATTATCTAATTAATTAAAAGGTTTTGGCAAGTTTGGATTTTTTTTAAACTCTTAGAATATTATTGTGGATTTTTGGTAATTTTTAGGAATTTTTAGGGTAAAATTTTAATTTTAGTGCTTTTTACGGTTTTACGTGTACACCTTTTTCGACTTAGTTTAATCCGTCTTCGTAACCGTCATTCTCTTCTAATCTCATTTCTATTTTTCTTTCTCAAAAAAATATAATCACAAATCTAATCCAAGTCATTACACACATAACACACTAGCCTCCTTGAGAACGAACTCATTTTAGGGTCATTAATACACGGTTTTCCTAAATCGTCGTGCTTACCCTATTTTGGTACTCTTTTCCTAAAGGGTATACAAAAACTCAACTATCATATGTGCATTTCTAAGTGTGTATTTGTGATTTTGATTTGGTGTGTTTGATTATATCATGACGGTTTTCTGATTTTGAGGTATTAGTTGTTGTAATTTAGTAATCAAGTAGGTGTTAGTACAAGTTTCTTCTGTTTTTATTTTAAAATCAGTGGCGTAAGGTGTGTGTCATAGTTGAGTGTTAGTGTGTTTGTATGACTGTGTGCCAAGTAAATTGGGTGCCTTGTCGCTATACGAAAACAGATTAGGGGTGCGTGTTGCCCGCATATTTGTTGTAGTGTGTATTTGTTAGTGGCGTGCTTGAATATCTTGTGTGCTTCCCTGTTGGTGCCTTTGCATCCAACCAAAACCAAACGAGATTCAACAGCCAACTAAGATAACCAATGAAAAAAAGGGAAAGTAAAAAGATTGGTCCTGTTGATGTAACTTGTTTAATTAACTGTGTACACTAAAAGTTTCGATTTGTGGCAGTAAATCGTGTTGTGTTTGTGGTTACAGTAACTATGCACCATAGTTAAACGCAGAAAAAGTAATCAAGAAAAAAAAGTAAGCCAAAACCAAATACGTAACCATATGTAAACAAGCAAGAATAGGCCTGGAGTTGTGTTTCTTAACTGTGAAAGCATAAATCTTAAGTGGGGTACTGAAATCGTAGCTTAAACTAGAAGCCTGGTACTTTTTGTTTGTGTTGCAGTGTGTAATTTGTGCTATTATTCTTGCTTCTGTGCTTGTTAATCCTTGTGGCTATTTCTGGTTCCCGTTTTCCTACTCGTGAAATCCCCACAGGCCAATTGCTTGTGGGGTGTTTGTACAACTAAAACCAAACAGTCAAGCAAAACGATAGAGATACTAAGAGGCCTGCTGTGTTCATAGTTTATAATTGTGTGAGTGATTTGTGGTACACATCAGTGAGTGTGTTTTGGTTTGTTGTTTGTGTTTTGTCCACTGTGCATCCACCAAAAACAGAAAAAAGAGAGGGAAGAACACTTACTGTGTTCATAACACCAAATCTTGGGCTTAATTCGTGGGTTTTATTGTTTGTGTTTGGGCTGAGAGTGGGGTTACAATAACTGTGCACAAGAGCTGTCAAAAGAAAACAAAAATAATTAGCAGAAAAATGGGCTTTGAGGGTTTCGAACCCCTGACCACAGACAAGCATCAGACGCAACTCACACAGCCCCAACCATCTGCTCTGTGCTCCTTTTTGTTAACAATTTCTTTTTATTAATCCTTTACACCATTTTTTTATTTTTGGTTCTATATAAAAACAAGTAAGCTGTCAATATAAAAAAACTTAGAAGGTCTCGAACCCCTGACCTCTCAGCAGATCAGACGCAACACCCCCCTTTCCCAACCATCTGCTCTCCCTATTCTTTCTTGTTATCATCGCCTTTTATTTTTCTTTTATTCCTTTCTTATTTTGGCTTATCTTATATTATCAGCCCTTTAAGCTTATTATCAGCTCATTTTTCGTCTTTGTTGTTTTTCTTATGTTTTAATATAGATTTAGGATTTTTAAAAAAATAGATTTTTCCCATTTGTAATTTATTTTTAATAATTATTTTATTTTTCAAATTTGTAAAGTCTATAAAAAAATAGTAAAAAGTATTTTAAAATTTTCAAAAAATAATTTTTAACTTTTATTAAGTATAATCTAGGTTTACAAAAGAAAAAAAGATTAGATTTTGTCTTTTTCTTAGCTAGTTTTATTTACAGATTTTTTAATTAACTTTAAAAATTAATATAAATTAATTTAAAAGTTTTCAAATTTTTTGGTTTGTGTGGTTTTCCTAGTTAGACTTTTTAGGTGTTTTTAGGTATTTTTAATAATTTTTTAGGTGAAATTTTTTGTTGGGTCGCGTTTTTACGTTCGTACGTTCGCGCGTTTTCGGCCGTTTTGAGCGTAGTTCGCTTTCGTTTTCTTTTCTTTTTTTCTCCCAAAAACGTAATCACTCGATTAAATAACATCTATAATTGTTGGCTAAACACCATACCTCCTCGAGAACGAACTCAACGACAAGTATTCGCGTTTTCACAAAATGTGATACTTAATACTTACCCGCTTTTGTCGCTTTGTTTTTTCTTTAAATAAAGTGTACAAAATTTGATTGTCGTAGAAATACGCGTTTAGGAAAACAACGTATAAAGGGCAAGTATTAAACTCGGCGATTTAGGAAAACCGACAAGTCGAAGAAATTCCAAGTTCGTTCTCGAAAGAGGTGTGTGAATTAAGTGTGCCAATATGTAAAATCAAAGTTTTGATTAGTGACGTTTTAGGGTTGAGAGAGAAAACTTAAAAACGAGCTACTATTACGATTACACTACGATGAATTAACGTAAAACGCAAACGTAAATACGTAAAACGTGACGAAATTTAAAAATTAAACCTAAAAATTAATTAAAAATTAAAACTAAGTCTAAAATAATATAAATAAGAATAAAAATCCAATAAATAAATTTTAAAACCTTTTATTAATTAAATATTCAATTTTAAATGCTAATTAAAGCCCTAAAATTAAATATAATTAAAAAAAAGCCCAAATTATTATTTTATTGAACTAATAAATCAATTATATTATTTAAAGACTGAAAAGTGTTTTTCCTAAATTTTAAATACTAATTTTCTATTTTTAAAACACTAAAAACAATTTTTAAACTAAAATAATGATTAAAAATATTAAAATAATGCTAAAATTAATTTGACTATTTGAAAAATCCTAAATTATATTACTAAACAGTATAAAATTGAAAAAGTTAAAAACAAAACTTTTTTACACTAAAAGACAAAACAGATTATAATTAAACCCTAATTAAACTTAAATTAAATCTAAAAATTACTACAAAAGGTGAACAGTAAAATATTTTTTTACTAAAAATCTTAAAATCTTTTTCTTAAACTAGGAAAATTTTTAAAACTGAAAACTATAAAACTTTTGCACTAAAGGACAAAAAACAGTTAAATAAAAATTAGTTAAAAATGTAATTTAATCTAGAAAATAGTAAATGAACAGTAACTTAAAAATAAATTAAATAGAAAAATCAGAAATAAAATAAGAAAATAACAAAATTTAAATCAAGCAAAAACTCCTAAAATAGTCCACTAAAGACAAAATTTTAAAGAACTAATGTTGACACTTGGCTTCTTTTTGTCTGTATCCCAAGCAGTGGGAATTTTTACCCTAGCAGTGGGAACTTGGTTCCCACTGACTTAACAAAATTTAAGGGTCTAGGCACTTAAGTGCTTGTAACTTGAGTTTTGATTGGTTTTATTGGGAACCAAGGGCACCCCCACAACCAGTTGGGTTGTGGGGAGTCAAGAAAAATATAAAAACACAAGTTGCAATGCAAAAATCTACCACAAACGCCCCTAATGCAGTCACTGGTCTGGCTATGGGTGGTCTGGTGAGTTGTTGTTGATGTGTTGTGCACTTGGGTGAGTTTTGGTTGGCCAAAACTCACTCAACTCACACACAAACTTCCCCAAACCAGCTTTCAATCCTAAGTCAACCAATAACCTAACAATCTACAAGATTTGATTGGAAAGAATCACAAAATCAAGGCAGTTTATGGCTTACTGATTTTATCAATGGTCTTTACCAAAACTTTAGCATACAAACTCTTTCAAAACCTTACCAAACTGAAAAATAAACACTCAACAAAACTCTAATAACCTAATGAAGTGAGTGTAGACTAACTACAAGCCAAAAGTCTGCCAAAAGCTCAGCTTATACCTAGATCCAAACACCCCCTTAAAACAGAAAATGGATATTAACCAAGAGATTCTACTCTAACTTGCACCAAAATCATTCAGACCTATTCTAACATGTTTAAAATCAACGAATAGACAATATCATGCATTTGATCTAACATCCTACAGCCTTGTTCAGAAAGTCAGCATAACATAAAAAATATTCCAAACAATTATAGAGGGTTTATAAGTTTTTTACCTTGTGAGCTTACATCCAAGCTTCACAAAGGCTAGCTTATGCCTTCTCCATCAAGCAGAAGGCTTGAGCTTATGGACTTTTGAAAACAAGCTGTTGATATGTAGAGAAAATGATGAAGATGAATTACCAAAATCAACAATCATCCAATATGCATAATTTCTAAACCTGCTAAGATCAAACCAAGAAAAGAAAGAGTGACCTGGATACAGCTTATAAGATTATAAGCATGGCTTATCAATTAAGCCAGCTTATTCCTTATAAGCTTGATAAAAAATGACTTTTTGAAACTGATTTCTTTCAAACCAAATTAGAACTTGAAAAACTTTTGACCAAACTTATCAAAACCAATAGACCAGTTTTGAAAATCCACTTTCACTTCAAATCAAAACTGGTTTCAAGGTTTTGCAACTTTTGCCAAAATTTTCCAAAAACGGATTTTTGAGAAAACTTCTTGTGAAAATGAAAACTTTTAACTCTAAACTATTCTTCGAACCATGAATATGATGAAACTAAAAACAAAAACTTGGAACTCAGATTGTGCAAAATATTAACTTTTTCATTTTCATTAATTAAATTAAATTTTTACAAAAATTCTGGAACATTGAATATTTCTGCTAAGTCCTATATTTATACAACAATGAGTGAGATACAATGAAACCCTAGACGAATTTAAACTTCCCAAAGTTCCCTTCAAACGATTCTTGGAATATGCTATAAGATGCCATCTCTGATTTTGACTTTCTGATTGATTCTTGTGACCCATGTGATGTAGCAGCTTGAGTACATGATCTAAGCCCTTCATTTGTTGTGTAAAACACGTTTTTGATCATAGCCGTGGATGTGGTCTTCAAATTATGAAAAGTGAAAGTGACTGATTGAAGGAGATGAGCTGGATTGGTCAATTCCTGGATGTGGCAGCGAATATTATCACATGGATGTGTCTTATGTTGGGTGTCGAGCAAAAACCCTAAGATAAGTTGGGGAAAATCTTGCGGATTAGCCCAATTAATACTGGAGATGGATTAGGGTTCATAGTAGTAGCAGGGTGTTGTTTGATTAAGATTAGGGAAGGATTAGTTATAAAACATGTTTCCCCCTGTCTAAATATTTTAAGTTAATTTGAACTTTCAAACTTAACACTTTTGGTCCCCTGTTTTCCCAAAACTTTGCAAATGAAGTATGACCAGCTGTTGTCTTTTTCCTTTTGTATAAACTTAGGATAAGTTGTCACTTTTGGCACATAACTTTGCAATTCTTGTATCAAGGACCATACAAGCACCCTTTAGCAATCTTCAAGGGTCAAACATGTATATTCTTGAAACTTAAGGACCAATCTTGTAATTTTTGAGATTTACAAGGGTAAAAAGTGACAAGTCTTCAAAAGTTGAGGGACCATTCTTGACAATCTTCAAAACTTCAAGGACTTCTTTGGGAATTCATTGTTCGGGTCCGGTTCTTTGTGCGGCTTCGTTTCCCGTGTTCGTTTTTGCTTCATTCTTGTGATCTTTTGTTGATTTCACGATATTCGTACCTAAAATACACAATGCACAAATACAAGCATATATTGGGGTATTTTGATGATATTTTAAGCGTTTTAAGCCCGATTTGGACGATGAGACTATGTATAATTGTAGTCTCATCACTCCCCCATACTAAACCATTGCCGTGTCCCCACGCAATGCTAGAATTAAGTATCATAGCACTTCCAAAATTCATTTTATGATGACATTTATTGAGATATAAACTTAAATAAACTACTACACGTGTTTTAGACATAATGTATTGTTTTCATCACGATTAAGTGACTTTTAGAGTCAAAGAATAAGAACATGTGAATGCCTCATAGAGATAAGTTCGTCATCCTCGATTTTTACTCGATTCTATGCTAAGCATGTAATGAGATCATTGTTATTATAAGTTAGCAACACAATCATATCTCATGAGTGTTAATTACGAACCTAGACTCCCTTATTCCTAATTGGTATCTCTTATATTTTATTTTTGTCTTAATGATCACGAGGATATATCATTGACTTATGTGTGAATAGAGATTAAGTCCAAAAATAGAGTCTCAACGGTGTAACCAAAATCATTAAATTAATAATTCATCCTAATAGACAACGATGTCAAAAAATTAAGTTAACAAAAAGGATCGATAAACACGATTTTAGAACGGTTTTGAACATGAGACTTATTACCATGACTTTTATTATCCGCCTCATCGGTGGTTTTATTGTCATAGTTTACCTCCATCTTTTATTCAACTTCGCCATGAAGCTTTTATTATGACTTTGGTCTTGCCCTTGTCTTTTATTATCCGCCATCATCGGTGGTTTTATTATGACTTGACGTATATCCTCATGCTAAAGCGAATTTTGGATCTTTAAGACTTCGAAGATTAAGGCTTAATCACTTTCAATTTTGCATAGATTTTTCGGCCTTGTGAGCTTCAAATTTTTTGCTTGATTTAGGTGAGCACTTGAAATCTTATTATTGGGTGAAGCCTTTGATTATTCGGGTGCCAATACTTCAAAACCGTGACGCTGGCGAATCCTTAATGTTTTCCCAATTTAATTACATGGAAGCTACTAAAACAAATTAGAAACCAACAATAGTGACAGAACCGCTAAATCAATATTTGTTAACAATTTATTATATAAAAGCGTGGGGAGAATAAGCTAATAATTACTACACATGAGATCGTGAAAGATTACGAGACTTATACATAACTCTATCAGTTCTCGTCCTCATTTAAGAGACTTAGCCTAAAAGTTAAGGAATCGAAGCTAAGTGCTCAACACGCATGGTCGAGTAAAAAATTACTCTTATTCTCACCATCGGAAAACCTACATTCGTGTCTTAAACACTTATGATAAATAAGAAAAAAATTTGGCCATTTTTAGCCTTATTTGCATAAAACGATAACAAAAAGATGAATATTGGATTGCGTGTTGACGTAAGCAAGGTGAAGTATCTACTCACCACCCATTCCCTCCATTTACTCAAAACTATTTCCCCCAATTGACACCTGAACAAATTTACCAACAACAACAAATCTTATTTCACAACGCGCAGTTATCACCCAATTTAGCAGCCAGTTCTATCCCAGTCAACAACAACAAGTCCCGAAAATCCAATTCAAAGTACCAAAGTCACGATCACCAGCCGAAAAAAGCAATCCGGAAAAAATAAAGCTAGTAAATCAAAAGCTGTTGATTTGGATGCAGATGATGATGACAATGAATTTGTGGAAGCTCCGATTCAAGCACCGGTAAGTTGGACGCAAGCCGAGGAGGTGTTATTGGCGAAATGTTGGTGAGGTTTTTCGGAATACCCCAAAATTGGCAACGATCAAAACGTTGATTGTTTTTGGGGGCAGATTCTTCGAGATTTCAACGAGCCAACAACCGGGATGTGGCGCACAAAGAACATGATTACTGGAAAATGGGGTCGGATGCATCCTGATGCTCAAAAGTTTCATGCGATTTACAAAGGAATAAATCGTAAGAGTGGGTGGAATGATGATGATGTTTTCGAAGCCGCAAAGGAAGAATTTATTTCGGCATATAAAGGAAGAAAATTTAGTTACGCTCATGCGTTGAAGGTCCTCAGACTTCACCCAAAATAGGCCGAGGCAGAGGAGGTTACTGCGGATGATCATACGGAAGTATTTGGTGATGATTAACGTCCTCGACCTCCGGGAAAAGCTAGACCTGCCAAGAAGACAAGATCTGAGACTACTGAAAGCACTGGAGGAACATCGTCCGGGTCGTCGTTGAAGGAAGTACTGGAAACTGCAATGCATAAAAAATTCCTCTCGGGTAAATCCGCATATGATGCCCAAACTAAGTTAGCCGATATGCATATTCTCGCGATTGATTACAGAACAATGAAGGAACCAAAGAGGTCGTTCGTTTTTTCGTATCGTATTTTTAAATTCCGTATTTGTAATTTTTATTTAAATATTTGTAGTTTTTATTTTTAATGAAATGAATTTTAGATTGTGAGAAATTGAAAAAAAGAAGAAGAAAAAAAGTGGTGGGGCCAAAGTGAAGAGGGGTTTGTGTATTGTGAGTGAAGAGGTATTTTTGTTAGTTTGTTTGTGATGATGTGACGCTGATTTAGCAATTGTAGAGCCAAACTGAAGTGGGAAAATCATGTCATGATACCCTTTACTCTAAGAATCGTGAGTTATTTGTGATGTTTTACTTACGTTGCACGTAATTAAGACTTTTGATTGCTTAAGATAACTGTTGTTTTATATTTTGTAGTAAACTTAGATTATATTCTTTATACGAAAGTGTTACTCCATATTAGTGATTCATAGTAAAGATTATAACGAACATGGAGAATGAGTCGATGGGTACTCCCAACGGCTTTTTGGTGAAGTTAAATTGCCATATTGATTTAAAGAGTTTTGATACCTCTTTTGTAATTGTTGTTCGTGTTTTTGTCATGTCCTCGGTAATTGCTATATCTTTTCTTCATGTTAAGATAATTGTGGTACATTATGCTTGCTCGCTAGCATCCAATCAAAGATGGTTTAATGTTACCGTAAAATTTGACTCCTAACTAGTTATCTCTTTGTCATGTTCTGAGACACCCTCTTCTTGGACTTCAGTTGCTCTTGCGGATGATATTCGTTTGTGGGCAAATAGTATGTAATCATCGTCGTGAATTAAGCAAGAAAGTAATCAAGTAGCGCTTTGAGTTGCTCGTTATGTGTTTTCTTACACCTTAAGATATCGTTGGAATGTTTCTTTTTTTCAATAACTTAATTCGTGTTATATTTAGTCTTTATGTTTGCCTAAGTCGTGTCTAGGGATTAAGAGTCGAGTAGCCTAATAACTATGAATAAAGGTCGGTTGGCAATTGATACAATATTTTTGGCCAGGTAAAAATTATTCTTTGTCGTGTGTCTAATCGAATTGATCTAGGCTCTCTATGTGACTCTATTGTTTATGGTGGAACAAAAGATGTGTCGTTGTAGTGTTTTAAAATAAAAGTGCAGGACAATTGAAGTAAAGGTGCTCTTAAACTAAATCTAAGTCTAATTAAAATAAAGGTGCAAGTATTTAAAAACGTGACTGAAATTAAAGGGCACTAAAGTAAATAACGCAAACTTAAATCTATCTAAGGCAAACTTAAAACGCAACTAAAACTTAAACTAAGGCAAAACTAAAATAAAGCTAAGGCAAATAATCTTAAAGTGCAATTAAATAAAAGGCAGGAAAAATAAAGCTTGAAAATAAAAATCAAAGACAAAAGCTAATAAGAACCTGAATACAGCTCATTCGGAATAATCCTTCGTTTGGAACAATCACTCGTCCGGAATGTCACCTTCAGATGGAATGATTCTTCTTCGCTTGGAATATTACCAAAATCCTTGATCCGGAACAAATTGATCTGAATATGTCACTTATCCAAAACAATCCTTCGTTCGGAACTTTACTGATTCGGAACTTCTAAATTTTGCCTTGATTCGGAAGTTTTTGGTCACCCTTGATTCGGAAGTTTCCGAATGAAACCTCCTTGATTCGGAAGTTTCAGACTTCCGAATGAATACTTCTTGAATCGGAACTTTGCCTTGATCCGGAAGTTGGTTCGGAACTTCTAAGAAGTTCCGAATGAAGCACCTTGATTCGGAACTTTTGAGTTCCGAATGAATCTCCTTGATCCGGAACTTTTTGAGTTCCGAATGAAGTGAATTGATCCGGAACTTTCAAGTTCCGAATGAACTAAATCTTGAGTCGGACTTTCGTTCGGAAGTATTTGATTTGGAACTTTTGGAGTTCCGAATGAACACTATTGATCCGGAACTTTGAAGTTCCGGATGAAACCCTTTGGCTCGGAACTTTGGACTTCCGAATGAACACTCCTCCCCTTGATTTGGCTCGGAACTTTTCCTGGAAACAAAGAAACAAAAACCAACCTTCCGAAGAACAAGGAAAACAGTAACAGCAGATCTAAAACTAATTAATCAAAATAACAACTCACGAATTAAATAAACTAATGACGAATCAACAGTAAACACAATCAAACAGTTTAAAACAAGAAATCAAACAACTTTAACCTCAATAATCAAAAACCACTTGGATCAAAATAAAAGCATGAACATGAACATAAACATAAACACATAAATCAAAGATTAAGAAGGGTAGATAAGATATTGACAAGATAAAATAAAGATTGACAAGAATTAAAATGAAAACTTACTTAGAATTAAATGGTAATTAAGGTGCATAACATGAATTTAAATTGACAAGATAAGTAAATGACAAGGTATTTAAATGGTGGAAGGTCTAATTGTCACCATTAGCCAACAAGAATGAAATGTAAATAAGCCTAATCTATATATAGGGGAGGATTAGGAAGCTTCCTCCCCTCCTTCATTTCTTGTTAATTGCAAGATTAAGCCCTTAAGCATATAGTCTTCATTAATTGCACCATTAGTCCTTTTTCCTTCTAATCTTCTTTAAACTTGGACTATAATGACTTGTGGCTTGGGATTTCTTTTGAACTCGTCTTTAAATTCTTCAATAAAATAGACTTGAATTCTTCGGCTTTTGATAAACTTCCGTCTTTTGACTTTTTCTTCGATAAATCTTCAGAATTGGTCGTGGACTTCCGTTCTTTTTGCACTTTTGACTTCTTGACTTCGTCTTTCATCTTTTTCTTCAATAAAAGTCCGTAAATGCCCGTGAATTCCCATGTTTTCTCCACTTTTCACCTTTTCGTCCTAAATCACAACAAAAACACAAACCACGCATAATTCCGACATAAAAGACATAAAATACACGTATTGGTCCGGTTATTATTGTAATTAAGTGGTAGAAAAGATGGGTGTTTACACACCTATCAAATCCCCTACACTTGACCATTGCAATGTCCTCATGCAATGCATTAGTTACAAAGCAAGATTACACTTTTCATCATAATCAATCCACGTTGGCCTTTATTAAAGAGATAGAAAATTAAAATCATACAAAATAAAGAAATCAAAGCATACCTTGGGTTTTGAGAATTTGTCATGAATAATCATCATCCTCAAGTTTTCACTTTCTCTAAACCAAGCTTAAAAACGAGATCATTGTTATTATAAGTTAGTAAACTATCACGAACTCATGTGGGCCAATTATTCACTTAGACTCCTTTATTCCTAGGTGTATCTCTTATATTTTATTATTGTCTTGAATGATCACGAGGATGCATTTTTGACTTATTTCGATAGTTATTAAGTCTGAAAATAAAGTGAACGATTTAATCAATAGTTAGCTAAAGGACCAAATCTTTTAAAACTGCTTCTCGGGACCTCATAAAGTTCATATCTTGGCATAACTCGCTTCGCGATTTGAGACCTTTCTCAGAACGATATTTGGCAGCGACTTCATACTTCAAATCTTGAGAGACGTTCATGAAATAATGGTCTTCTCTTCATAATTGGAATTTCTTCACTTGAACTTTTTGAGAGATTTATACTTGGACCACGACTTCTTCATTTTTCTCCAATCTTTTTTTTGGATTTTGATATACAACGATCCGCCTCCTTTTATGACTTGGATCTATTTATCCTCATACCTTGTTAGGGTCTTTTCGGATACACTTCTCCATGACTTTTGGGGAGTATTTTCTTTTCGTCGTGTGTCTCGGTCCTTCATATTGATTTTCGATAAATGATTCTTCACATCACTTTGGATCTTTAGCAACAAAACATAGCCCTCATGCCTTGTTAGGGCCTTTTCGGACTCGCCAATCTTCGCGTCCCGCTTCAATAAGTTATGCCTTGGCTATGAACTCTAATCCATACCGAGCAACTTTTAAACGATCTGGGGCTAGAAGCTAAGTAACTTTTCAAATCGTACAACCTTATTTATTAGCAGATAAATTTATTAGCAAGCGATGGGAGAATAGGCTTATAATTAACTCACATAAATTCACGAAAGAATACCGAACTTATAATTGGCTCTATCATCTCTCGTTCTCCACAATTTAAAATCTCAAGTAATGAGACTCGTGGATACTTAGCCTATTAAATCAAAGTTTTGGGTTTTCAAGTCGCCTATAGGATCTTGCAAATTCTTAGACTCTTTCAAGTTTAGAAATCGCATCTTAAAGTTCCCTTGATAGACGACTCTCTAGGATCAATTATAGGAACTTGCGAAAAGTTCTTGTTCTTAACCCGTGAGAGTTAAGACTTTCGCGTTTTATAGCTCCCTATATAAAAGCCTAGCAAAACTTGACTTAAACACGTTAAGGATACTAGCTAGAGTAAACTCGGGTTGAGTCAAAAGATTCACAACGTTTGAAAATTAAAACCACTTATTAAACATTTATTCTAGCAAAGAAAGAAAATAACTATACAAAAGAAAAACTAGTAGGCCAAAATAGATTAAAAATTTTGAAAAATGTCGAAAAATTGATTTTCCGGTTAAAATGAGGACAAATACAAGGAAAAGACCACTTAACTTCGATAGAAGTCCCCCTACACTTAAGATAAACATTGTCCTCAATGTTTAAGCATGTGGGAGTAAACTCCCCTACACTTAGGACATTGTGCACTTTGTTTAAATCTCGCTAAGGAAAAGACAACTAAAGAGATTCCTATTTTAGTATTGAGAAAATATAAAATAGTCAATCGAAAAGAGTTTAGGATAGAACCAGGAAGAAGTAGAACACGGAATCACGGGTCGTCAAGAATCATCAAGAGTGGATCATTGAAGCTCGAATCCCTGATTAAGAAGTGAGGAGAGGAAATAGCAAACCAGAGGGTCCCCCTACACTTATGATAAAGAAAGCGAAAAGATAGATGCATGGGTTGCCTCCCAAGAAGCGCTTGGTTTTTGTTTACCGAGTCGTGAGCCTGACTCGACCTTGATCATCAACGGAAGAAGCATGAAACATATCCACCAGGATCAAAGACATAGTTTTCGTCCATCAATAAGCACAAGCTTAAGGCGAACAAGGCAAGCCAAAGAAGAGTAGGCAAGGTTCCCTTAAGCAGTGATGGAGCACGGTGGAAGCAAGGGTGAAGTGCAAGCATGTCTTCAAAATGTCCAAAGATTTTTCCTTTTATTTCATCAGGTGGATACTGAGATGGCTTAAAGATTTCAATACCGGGGTCGAACACCTTTTCCTTCAGGGGAAAATAGCACTCAGGCTCAGCTGAGTGTGAAGAAGATCCGCGAAGAAGCACAACCTCGTCCTCAGAAGGGGACAAAGAGGTGTCAAATCATATGTGCAACGGATTTCGGTGTCGACCGGTTTCTTCTCCTTAGAAAGAATGTGCTTCAAATCCAAAGTAGGATCAAGACGATAATCTTTAAAGTCATAAGGAGGAGCATCACTCTCATGAGGGAAGTATGTGTTGAGAAATTCAGAGAAATCTTCCTCAAATGAGTAATCGTCCAAAGTAGGATCGAGTGATGGCGGAGGATCTTCATCGTGTGAAGAATCGCTCGAGAGAGTATCAGCCTCATCAAAATCATCGAAAGTAGGCAGCTCGGGATACTCAGAAGTACAATCAAAATCATTCAAATCTGAGCTAGAATCATTATCATCATAAGCATCGAAGATCGGTGGAGAATCATAAATGGGAGAAGCGTCCAAAGTAGGGAGAGAATCATCCACATTATCTTCAAAGAGTGGATTATCAGTGGAAGAATCGAATAGAGGATTGTCGTAGACGGTAAAGTCATCGAGCACATTTATCATATTCACCGATTCTCGGCTTCCAAAGGATTTACCTGTAAGCTTCCCCATTTTAAAAACTTTTGAATCATCCCCGACTCGTAAGATTAACTCACCTTCGGCCACATCTACTAAAGCTCGTCCGGTTCTCAAGAATGGCCGACCAAGTATTAAAGGAATACGAGGGTCCATTTCATAATCAACTACGACAAAGTCAACCGGGAAAGTAAATGTGCCAACTTTGATAAACACGTCTTCGGCTATACCAACAGGGTAAGCGAGAGTGCGATTTGCAAGTTCGAGAGTCATCTTTGTTGGAATGAGGTCGGGCAATGATAGTGTTTTCGAAACACTCAGTGGCATCAAATTAATACTAGCCCCGAGATCAGCAAGGGCAGTAAATTCTTCAGTTTTGTTGAACACGCAAGGCAACACAAAACGACCGGGATCTCCAAGCTTTTCCGGTAATTCTTTAAGAATAACTGTTGAGCAGTATTCATTTAAGCGTGTGTTGGCGAGTTCAATCAGCTTCTCCTTCTTGCTAAGCAATTCCTTGAATGCTTTGACAAATTTCGGCATGTGGCAAAGTGCTTCAACAAGGCTAATGTTGATGGTTATTTTAGATAGCATATCCACATATTTCGATACTTGACAGTCATTCTTGGTTAGATCATTGGTCTTGCCTATGCGAGAAGGGTATAGGATTCTGGGTTGATAGGGAGACGGTGATGGTGTAGTTGGTAAAGGTTGGGATGTTGAAGGGTCCTTCCTAGAGACATCGTCATGACGAGGCGGAGACGGTAATGGTGCACTAATACTAGGTGTAGGAGGAGTAGGGATACATGGTGGTGGAGGAGGTGTGGATGATGGTGGTGGGATAGGTAGATCGACAATGGTAATTCCACTACGCGTAGTTATAGCACTCACATTAGCTCGCGGATTAGGGACGGTGTTTGAAGGTAGAGAACTCGAAGAAGGTTGAGCTTCGGGCAAGAAACTAGCCAACAGATTCTTTAATTCAGTCGTTTGAGTGCTGAAGGAGGATTAAATATTATCACGAACCTCGGTTCTAATGTCATTTCCTTGCTTCAAGATATCTCCTTTCAAATTGATTATTTGGCTCTGTAGATTCTTGATTTGCTCACCTTGAGTTCTCATGATGGCGTCAACATCGGGATTAATGGGTGGGTGTTGTTGGGTGGGTGGTTGATAAGGGTTAGAAGCTCTTGGTGGGATTTGGTTGCTTCTATTATAGTTGTTGGCGGGGTTTTGGTTTTGAGGAGAAAAACCGGGTGAAAGGTAATTGTTGGATCGGTAACTCAGCAGATTTCTATCCCCTTGTTGTCTAGCTTGGTAATTTTCCGGTGAATAATTACCGTAAGCAGCATACACATTTTCCGGATTTCCTTGAGTTGAAGGACAATCGGTGTATGAGTGAGGACCGCCACATGTTTCACAAGGATTAGCATCCGCTTTAACTTGTTGTTGTTGTTGGTTTGAAGCGAGAAGCGTAATACTTTTGCTCATTTCGGCCATCATGCGGGTGAGTTCGGTCATCTCAGGGTTTGCTGAGGTAGAAGAGACATTGACTCTCGGGTTGTTCCTTGAAGAAGCGGAGGAATCCCAGTTTTTGTGGTGAGTAGTCATGTTCTCAATTAACTCTCTACACTCCTCGGGTCTCCTTTTCATGAATGTGCCACCGGCGGCTGCATTGATCGTATCACGATCTCGAAAAGTCAAACCGTTGTAGAAAGTATCTATTAAGGTCACAGGGAGCATGTTGTGGTTTGGACATCTATCGATCAAGACATTATATCTCTCCCAAGCGTCAAAAAGAGATTCATCAGGGTCTTGCATGAAACCGCTGATCTGATTGCGAAGGCTTGTGACCATGGATGGTGGAAAGTAGCGCGATAAAAATCGTTGAGTCATATCATCCCAAGTGTGAATAGAATTCTTCGGGAGACGATCAAACCATTTCTCGGCATGATGTGATAGAGTATGTGGGAAGAGTTGTAGGCGAAGTACATCCATTGTGGCCCCAGGCAACTTCATGCTTTGGGTGATGGTAATGAACTTGTCGAGGTGTTTGTTGGCATCATCATCAGGCAATCCTCTAAATGGGTTTGTTTGTACTTGCTGAATCATGTGGTGCTTCAACGAAAACTCAGGAGCGTTGATTTGCATCGGCGCAATCGGTCCTCCTCGTCCAAACATTGTTGGTTGACAAAGTTCCTCCATGGTCCGAAGATCGGGCTGTGGAAGAGCATTGTTGTTATTATTATTATTGAGGTGCGGTGGAATGTTGTTGTTGTTAACACCTGCCATATATAAATCTTCTTGAGGCTCGGGCTCTTGATAATTAGAAGATCTAGTACGCATACACCTGAAAATGCAAAAGAAAACAAAACCAAACACAAAGACAATATATATATACAATAAAGCTAAAATCTTTTTGGATTTTTAAAATTTTTAATTTTTATGGTTTTTTATATTTTTTATGCAAGAAAAATAACGCTCACAAGTGAAAGGATCCCAAAAAAGCAACGTGTCTCTCACAGAAAACCGTCAATCTTAACAAAAAGAGCCGGCAGCGGCGCCATTTGATACAAGATTTTTGGCCAGGTAAAAATTATTCTTTGTCGTGTGTCTAATCGAATTGATCTAGGCTCTCTATGTGACTCTATTGTTTATGGTGGAACAAAAGATGTGTCGTTGTAGTGTTTTAAAATAAAAGTGCAGGACAATTGAAGTAAAGGTGCTCTTAAACTAAATCTAAGTCTAATTAAAATAAAGGTGCAAGTATTTAAAAACGTGACTGAAATTAAAGGGCACTAAAGTAAATAACGCAAACTTAAATCTATCTAAGGCAAACTTAAAACGCAACTAAAACTTAAACTAAGGCCAAACTAAAATAAAGCTAAGGCAAATAATCTTAAAGTGCAATTAAATAAAAGGCAGGAAAAATAAAGCTTGAAAATAAAAATCAAAGACAAAAGCTAATAAGAACCTGAATACAACTCATACGGAATAATCCTTCGTTTGGAACAATCACTCGTCCGGAATGTCACCTTCAGATGGAATGATTCTTCTTCGCTTGGAATATTACCAAAATCCTTGATCCGGAACAAATTGATCTGAATATGTCACTTATCCAAAACAATCCTTCGTTCGGAACTTTACTGATTTGGAACTTCTAAATTTTGCCTTGATTCGGAAGTTTTTGGTCACCCTTGATTCGGAAGTTTCCGAATGAAACCTCCTTGATTCGGAAGTTTCAGACTTCCGAATGAATACTTCTTGAATCGGAACTTTGCCTTGATCCGGAAGTTGGTTCGGAACTTCTAAGAAGTTCCGAATGAAGCACCTTGATTCGGAACTTTTGAGTTCCGAATGAATCTCCTTGATCCGGAACTTTTTGAGTTCCGAATGAAGTGAATTGATCCGGAACTTTCAAGTTCCGAATGAACTAAAGCTTGAGTCGGAATTTCGTTCGGAAGTATTTGATTCGGAACTTTTGGAGTTCCGAATGAACACTATTGATCCGGAACTTTGAAGTTCCGGATGAAATCCTTTGGCTCGGAACTTTGGACTTCCGAATGAACACTCCTCCCCTTGATTTGGCTCAGAACTTTTCCTGGAAACAAAGAAACAGAAACCAACCTTCCGAAGAACAAGGAAAACAGTAACAGCAGATCTAAAACTAATTAATCAAAATAACAACTCACGAATTAAATAAACTAATGACGAATCAACAGTAAACACAATCAAACAGTTTAAAACAAGAAATCAAACAACTTTAACCTCAAAATAAAATCAAAAACCACTTGGATCAAAATAAAAGCATGAACATGAACATAAACATAAACACATAAATCAAAGATTAAGAAGGGTAGATAAGAGATTGACAAGATAAAATAAAGATTGACAAGAATTAAAATGAAAACTTACTTGGAATTAAATGGTAATTAAGGTGCATAACATGAATTTAAATTGACGAGATAAGTAAATGACAAGGTATTTAAATGGTGGAAGGTCTAATTGTCACCATTAGCCAACAAGAATGAAATGTAAATAAGCCTAATCTATATATAGGGGAGGATTAGGAAGCTTCCTCCCCTCCTTCATTTCTTGTTAATTGCAAGATTAAGCCCTTAAGCATATAGTCTTCATCAATTGCACCATTAGTCCTTTTTCCTTCTAATCTTCTTTAAACTTGGACTATAATGACTTGTGGCTTGGGATTTCTTTTGAACTCGTCTTTAAATTCTTCAATAAAATAGACTTGAATTCTTCGGCTTTTGATAAACTTCCGTCTTTTGACTTTTTCTTCGATAAATCTTCAGAATTGGTCGTGGACTTCCGTTCTTTTTGCACTTTTGACTTCTTGACTTCGTCTTTCATCTTTTTCTTCAATAAAAGTCCGTAAATGCCCGTGAATTCCCGTGTTTTCTCCACTTTTCACCTTTTCGTCCTAAATCACAACAAAAACACAAACCACGCATAATTCTGACATAAAAGACATAAAATACACGTTTTGGTCCGGTTATTATTGTAATTAAGTGGTAGAAAAGATGGGTGTTTACACACCTATCAGCAATGTTTAAGCCCAACCCGACCCGTAGGACTTGCTATAGTTGGTTCCCCCTCATCTCTATAAAAGGAGGTGAGGGGGAACGAACCAAACACGTCATTCTTTCAATAAACTAATCAAAAACGATTAGGGATTTACCTTGTGGGCGTCGCCTTATTTTCTGTCGATTCTGCTTGTGGGTTTGTGACTTCGAGATCGTGTATTCCGCATCTAGTAATCAGGTTTGTAGGGATTAAACCCTACAAGTGGTATCAGAGAAGGTTCTTCGAGGCACTGGTTTCTAGGATTGATTGAAGCGAGGGTTCTTGGTGATCGGTTTAGATCGTCAAGGTAGCAGCATCGATCGACATTAAAGGGTTCTTTGTTTTTCGGGTTTGAAGATCGAAGGTAGGCTGCCATTTTTTTTCTTGTTTCTGTCGAAGTGGATAGAAAGGAAGAAGACGACTGTGATGGCTGGTTGTGTTAAAGTCAACAAAGGGAAAAAAATATACTACGAAGGTGTTAAGATTTCCTTGGGCTATTTTTGGGCCAAGATTAATCTTGGACTAATATATTTTTCAAATATAAAGTATATTAGTTTAAGATTATTTTTGTTTTTAATAAAACAAAAAGATTTACTTTGTAGTATTTTTACACAAGGGGACTTCGTAATTTGTGATTGTGATGTTTAACGTATCACAAGGTTTAGCGGATTATCGAAGGAACTTTGTCGGTTTGTGATTGTGAGGGTTTATCACAAGGTTTAGCAAATCAACAAAGGGACAAAGAATGACGGGAGCCAAGTTTGACATCGAGAAATTCGATGGAACTGGCGATTTCGGGTTATGGAGAATCAAGATGCGTGCTTTATTAATCCAGAACGGATGTGAAGCAGCTCTGGAGGTTTTCCTCGCGAATATGGAAGCTGAAGAGAAATCTAAGCTTGACAAGAATGCTCATAGTGCCATGATTTTGTGTTTAGGTAACAAGGTCCTGAGAGAGGTTACCGGGGAGACAACTGCAGCGGGGGTTTGGTCAAAGCTCGAGTCTTTGTATATGACAAAGTCATTGGCCAACAAGTTGTACCTGAAGAAGAATTTGTATACATTCTACATGCCGATTGGACGGAAGATTTCCAAGCATATAGATGAGTTCAACAAAATCGTTCTTGATTTAGCAAATATTGAGGTAAAATTCGAAGATGAAGATCTTGCTTTATTGTTACTCACTTCTTTACCAGCATCATACGAACACTTTGTGGATACCTTGCTTTATGGATGAGAAGATTTGACTTTGGAGGACGTGATGGCCACACTAAATTCAAAGGAAATCAAAGAAAGGTTCAAGACGAAGGGGGATGATGGTGAAGGGTTATATGTGAGGGGAAGAACTAATCGTAGGAATTCACATCAGTCAAAGGGGAATTCACATTAGTCAAAGGGAAAGACAAGATCGAAGTCTCGAGGTGGAAGACTCAAATGCTTTATTTGCCAATCTGAGGAGCACTTGAGAAGAGACTGTCCGAAGAATAATTGCAAGAAGTCAAAAGATTACATCAAGAAAGATAATCAACCAAGCTCCAGTGGTTCGATTTACGACGATTCTGAGGTGATGATGGTGATGAGTGCAGAAAGACTGCAAGATTGGATCATGGATTCAGGAGGTTCATATCACATGTCACCCAGGTTAGATGTATTTTTTGATTTTCTGGAATGCGATGGGGGCAGCGTACTGTTGGGCGACAACAGGGAGTGCAAGATCAGGGGTATTGGCAAGGTAAAGGTACAACTGAAAGATGGGTCAAGTTTTGTGTTACACAATGTCAGGTACATTCCTGAATTGAAAAGAAACTTGATATCGCTTGGAACTCTTGAAAAAGAGGGATATACCGTAAAATTGCAGTCGGGCAAAGTTAAGGTGATTAACGGTTCTAGGGTTATTATATCTGGAACCCGAAGGGAGAACTGTGTGTACTCTTTAGATGGCCATGCATTGGTCGATGAGCTTAATGCTGGTGTTGAAGAAAAAGACAGTCTTGTGAAGGTTTGGCATAAAAGACCGGGACATATCAGTGAGGCGGGACTACACGTGCTGGAAAAGAAGGGTTTGTTTGGCAAGAAGAGTCTAGGTAAGCTCGATTTTTGTGAGAATTGTGTTCTGGGAAAGTCACATCGAGTCCGTTTCGGTGTAGGAAGGCACACTACTCAGGGAGTGATAGACTATGTTCATTCAGACTTATGGGGTCCGTCTCAGGTGGAATCATTGGGAGGTAAGAGGTATTTCTTATCTATTGTCGATGATTATTCCAGAAGGGTATGGGTTTATGTTCTCAGGTTCAAACACGAAGTATTTGGGAAGTTCAAAGAGTGGAAGCAGTTAGTAGAAATCAGACTGGGAGGACGGTTAAGAAGCTTAGGACGGATAATGGTCTTGAGTTCTGTAGCCGGGAGTTTAATCAGCTATGCACTGAGAGTGGGATTGCTAGACATTTGACAGTTGTCGGGACGCCGCAGCAGAATGGGTTAGCAGAACGGATGAACAGAACTCTCATGGACAAGGTACGCTGTTTATTAATACAGTCTGGATTGCGCAAGACCTTCTGGGCGGAAGCGACATGTACGGCCGCATATCTTATAAATAGGTCACCATCGACAACGATTGAGAAGAATACACCTATAGAGATGTGGTCGGGACATCCTAGTGATTATGCGATGTTGAGGGTTTTCGGCTGTGTCGCGTATTCACACGTTAAACAAGGTAAGCTCGAGCCGAGAGCGGTAAAATGCGTTTTTTTGGGGTATCCTGAAGGTGTGAAGAGGTACAGACTATATAGGCTTGATAATGAATCGCCTAAAATAGTCACAAGCAGGAACGTGGTCTTCAATGAAAGTGTCTTGTACAAAGACACGTTGAAGGATACTGGTGCAGGTAAAGATAAGTCTGTTGAGGAATTACAGGTTGAGGTGGAATTGCAGAGGTTAAATAATCATACGCATGAGGAAGACCAGACAGGTCAGGAAGATCAAACAGGTCACGAAGATCATCAGATCAGGAAGACCATACGGATCAGGAAGATGGCGATGATGAAGATGCAGGGGTTCAAGAAATTGATCATCCACCGGATCTCACAGATTATCAATTGGTTCGGGATAGAGAGCCAAGGACAAGAACGAAACCGGCGAGGTTTCGGGATGAGAGTAATATGGTTGCTTACGCGTTTGCTGTAGTAGAGGAAGAAGATACTCATGAACCATTGACATACCAGGAAGCAGTTGCTTGTGAAGATAATTCTACGTGGAAATCTGCTATGAAAGAAAAGATGGATTCTCTGAGGAAGAACAAGACCTGGGTGTTAGTAGATCATCCAGCTGGGCAAAAGCTGGTGAGCTGCAAATGGCTGTTCAAAATAAAGGAAGGGATTGAAGGTGTTCAAAAGCCTAGGTACAAGGCAAGGTTGGTAGCTCGTGTATTCACACAAAGGGCAGGTATTGTTTACAATGAAGTATTTTCACCGGTAGTTCGACACACATCTATTCGGGTTATACTTGCATTGACTGTGTGTAAAGATTATGAGCTGGAGCAGCTTGATGTAAAGATGGCGTTTTTACTTGGAAATCTTGAAGAGGTGATCTACATGAGGCAACCACCGGGATTTGAACAAGGTAACAAGGTATGTTTGTTAAAGAAATCTCTTTATGGTTTGCAGCAGTCACCTAGGCAATGGTACAAGAGGTTCGATGAGTATACGCTGAGCAACGGGTTTAAGCGTAGCAGTTACGACAACTGCGTATATTACAAGATTTATGCACCATGGGAGTATATCTAACTATTGTTATATGTAGATGATATGCTGATTGCTTGTAAAAGCAAGGCTGAGATTGCGGCTACCAAGTCTTTGCTTAAAAGGGAGTTCGACATGAAAGAGCTCGGGGAAGCAAAGAAGATTCTTGGTATGGAGATCGTCAGGGATCGGAGTCTCAAGATTCTGAGGGTGTCACAATCCGGGTACGTTTCTAAAGTTTTAAAAAGGTTTAGAATGGACAATGGGAAGTCGGTTTAGACGCCATTGGGTGGGCACTTCAAGCTATCGTTGAAGGATTGCCCGGTTAGGGATTGTGATGTTGAAAGAATGAGTAGGGTGCCATATTCAAATGCGGTTGGGAGCTTGATGTACTTGATGGTATGCACGAGGCCAGACATAGCATATGCAGTAAGTGTAGTTAGCAGATATTTGGCGAATCCGGGTAAACTCTATTGGAAAGCAGTGAAGTGGATTATGAAATATTTGCAGGGCACCGTAAACGTGGGTTTGGTGTATGGGACAAATCGTGGCAACCATGTGGACGTAACAGGTTTTGTTGATCCAGACTACGCTAAGGATCCGGATAAGGGTAGGTCTCTCACTGGTTACGCATTTTTAGTACAGGGATGTGTTGTAAGCTGGAAGGCAACGCTACAACACGTGGTGGCTCTTTCAACTACAGAGGCAGAGTATATGGCGCTTACAGAGGCTGTGAAGGAAGCTATTTGGCTAAGGGGACTCTTGGAAGAGTTGGGCGTGAAGCTCAACACTGTTGCAGTTAATTGTGATAATCAGGGCGCGATTCACTTATCGCGGAATCATGTTTTTCATGAAAGGACTAAGCACATTAATGTGCGGTATCACTTTATTAGAGAAGTCTTAGAAGCAAAGACGGTTGAAGTTCTGAAGGTGGGTACTGAACACAATGTTGTGGATGCCTTGACGAAGGTGGTACCTGGACGCAAGTTACAACACTGCTTGAAGTTGCTGAGTGTTGGGATAGGCTAATATAAAGTCTAAGGTGGAAATTGTTATATTTAGTCTTTATGTTTTCCTAAGTCGTGTCTAGGGATTAAGAGTCGAGTAGCCTAATGATAGGTGTGAAAACACCCATCCTTTTACCACTTAATTCTGGCTAAAACGAGACCAAAACACGTATTTAATATCATTTGTTTGGAATTATGCGTGGTTTTTGTGTTTATTGTGTATTCAGAGTCAACCGGATGAATATTGAAGAAAACATGGGATTGCACGGGTTTTATCGAAGAAAAAGACTCAAGACGAAGTCTATTGTCCAAGAGATGCAAAAGATTTGAAGTCATTGTGCCTATTTGAAGATTTATCGAAGAATAGAGCCAAAGATGGAAGATTCATATATGTCGAAGAACTCGAGTCTATTAAACAAAAGATTATAAGACGAGTTGGAATTATTCACCGACACTTCTCAAATCCAAGTCGGAAACGTTTATTTGAAGAAGCGTGAAGACTAAAGAAGAAAGAAGAAAAAGAAGCCCAAACCAAAGCCCAATCACAAGCCCACCACCACAAGACTTGCCTATAAATAGGACTTTACTTCACAAAATTTGACACTTAGTCTTTAGGTAGTTTTTAGTTTTTTCATTCTCTCTAGTTTTAGAGAGAGAAAGTTCTAAACTTTCTCTCACTAGATTTCATCTTTTTCTATTTCAAGATCAAAACTTTGTATTATTTTTTATTAATCAAGTTTAGTTTCAAGCTTTTAATCTTTAATCTCATTCTTCCCTTCTTTGATTTTTGTTGATTTTGGTACAAATCTCGTATGATCCGTGTTGTTCATCAATGATTTTGTGCTTAAAAAGTTAATCTTTTTATGTTTTCCTAAGTTTATACACAAATAATCTTTGAGATCCTTGTGCTTATTGGCTTATTTGTTAGTTTTGCTTATTTACTTTTTAAAGTTTTCTTAAAAAGTTTATCTTTTTGTCATTTGATCTATGTTTTTGCTTATTTGAAGTTTAGATAAAGTGTTTTTCGTGCTTATTAAATCTGCTTCTTTTTAGATTCGTGCTAGTTTTGGAGTTAGCTTATTCCATAAGCTTATTTCCCTTGCTTATAATTCGGATCATAGGGATATCGGAAAGGGTTATAAACCCCTTTCTGATCTATACATTCCGAGCAGACCCCCCCCCCCCCCCTCATTCCGATCGTCCGATCGGAAAAGGGTTTCAGTTTTTCCGATTTGCCCTATTCAGCATATTCCGATTGTCTTTGTTTTTCATTATTCCGATTGGTTAGTTTCCCAATATTTCGATTGCACCTCTTTTTGAACATTCCGATTGAGACCAATTGTTAGTATTCCGATTGCATCCTTGGAGTTATTCCGATCACCATTCTCTTCAACATTCCGATCATTAGATCAGAATATATTCCGATTAGTGCATTTTTCCCTTATTCCGATTTAGTTGTTTTGATATATTCCGATCTTACTTTCTTTTAGTACTTTTCAACTAAGTTCATATTTTTACAAAGTTCTCCAAGTGTTAGTTTTTATTGAGTGTTCATTTATTTTTCTAATATAATTTTTAAGTTTTCAAGCGTTTATTTTTAAACTTGTCTTTTTAGTTTAAACTTTTATAGCTTTGATTCTACTCTTCGACACTTAATTACTTGTTATTAGTTTATAATAGATAAACAAACCATCACCTTTTTATTAACCAAGAACAAATCATTCCACTTAGAGCCGAGATCAATTCGAGGAGATACCGAGAACATTCTAAAACCCCTATACAAAACCTTAGTATCAAATGGCGCCGCTGCCGGCTCTTCTCGTTAAGATCAACATTTTTTTGTGAGAACTTGGATTTTGGGATCCGTTCACCGTGAACGTTACTTTTTCATAAGAATTTTCAAAAAACACAAAAAAATATTAAATTTTCAAAAATCCTAAAAATTAAAAAACATAAAAACCAAAAATATTTTTGCTTTGTTTTTGCCTTGTTAGTTCTTTTGCAGGTGTATGCGCACTCAATCAACGTCTTATCAAGAGCCCGAGCCTCTCGATAACTTAGACATGGCCGGTGTACAAAACAACAACAATAATCCACCTCAAAACAATAATAATAACAATAACAACCCACCTTTCAACAACAATAATAACAACAACAATGAGCCTCTACCGGATAATCGCCCGATGATTGAACTTCCGCAAGCACATGTAGAGGGTAACGATGATCCAATTGTCATACCCGCGATTGCAGCCAACAACTTTGAGCTCAAATCCGGCTTTATCCAGATGGTCTCTGCTCAACCATTCTTGGGGCGTACCATTGATGATCTGCATGACCACATCAAGAGATTCTTACAACTCACGAATACGGTCAAATTCAATGGTGTTCCACAAGAGGTAATCCGTTTACAACTTTTTCCCTTTTCTTTAGAGGGACAAGCCCGGCATTGGCTTGCTACGGAACCGCCACAGAGTATTCTTACGTGGACGGATTTGGAGACCAAGTTTATCAACTACTTTTTCCCACCCTCTCGTACTACCGCTTTGCGGAATGAAATCATTAATTTTGAACAAAAGTACGATGAGTCGTTTAGTGAATCTTGGGATCGTTTGAAAGATCTTTTGAGAAAATGCCCACAACATGGTTTTACCAAAGTACACCAAATTAATACTTTTTATAATGGTTTAAGCATGAATGACCAAGATTCACTAAACAGTGCCTCGGGGGGTAATCGTTTGGCTAAGACTTCAAATGCTGCTTGGGATATCATTGAGAATAAGTCTCGTGTGCAAAACAAGAGTGTGCGGACCAATGTCGCTAGTGCTAGTACTAGTGACAGCGACAAGCGAATTGACAAAATCACTGCACTTCTTGAATCGCTTGCTACCCAAACCGCCAGAAACACCAACAGCATTAACGCTAAAAACGCTAAAGACGCTCAAGTCAATGCTGTTAGCCAACCATGTGAGATATGCGGGGTCCTCATTCTTACACCACTTGTACTGCCACCCAAAACTACCCTTCTGAGAACGTGAATGCAGCATACGGTACCTATCCTCAACCTGCTTATCAAGCTCGACCTCAAGGCGACCGCAACCTGCTTAGCTACCGCTCCAACAACTATCTCTCACCACCTGGTTCTACTCCTAACAACCCAAACCAACAACAAAACCTCAACCGCCCTCCTCAACAACAACAACAATCTCGTGGACCATACATACCACCTCACATACAACAACATCCACCTCAAAGAAACAACCAAGTTTACCAGCAACCTGCTTATCAACCACCCGCATACAATGCTCCTCCCAACCAACCCACCGCTTTACACCAAGAAGTGGAAACCTACATGAGGACTAACGATGTGATCGTGGAAAATCTTCAACAGGAAGTGCGCAACTTGAAAGCAGACCTGATGAAACAAGGCAACGATCTGAGAGCTGATATGAGAAACATTATGGGTAGTCAAACGAATGACTTAAGAAACATGATGGCTAGTTTCTTCCACGGTAATCAACCCTCTTCTTCGGGTACTCTTCCGAGTAACACCGTTGCGAATCCAAGAGGGGAGATGAAAGCAATCACCACTCGCAGTGGCAAAGGTACCAAGGAACCCGAGCTTCCTATACCTCCACCGGTGGTTATGACTAAGGAGAACGAGTCACCTGCTCCTATTCCTCATCCTTCTATTTCCCCAATTTCTCCACCTCTTACTTCTACCCCTCCTCCACCCAAGGATGTGAGTGATCCTTCGATCCCAAAGCCTTCCTCTTCTTCCGATATACCTTATCCCTCAAGGTTGAGGAAAGAGAAGCTCAAAAGCAAGGATGATATTCAGGTTTCCAACTTCCTTAAAATGTTCAAACAATTGAATTTCAACATCTCCTTCGCTGAGGCTCTCGCTCACATGCCAAAGTACGCAAAAATGTTCAAAGATCTTCTTAGCGACAAGGAGAAGCTTCTTGATATTGCTAACACCCAACTTAATGAGAATTGCTTTGTAGTACTCTTAAGGAAATTGCCAACCAAGCTTGGTGATCCGGGTCGTTTCTTAATCCCTTGTAACTTCCCGGGAGTAGAGAATTGCATGGCCCTAGCCGATCTAGGTGCCAGTATTAATCTAATGCCTCTAAGCGTTTGGAAGCAATTATCTCTCCCTAAGCTAGTCCCCACCAAAATGACTCTGGAATTAGCTAACCGTACGGTTGCTTATCCAGTGGGGATAGCCGAAGACGTCTTTGTAGGAGTCGACAAATTCACTTTTCCTGCCGATTTCGTCGTCGTCGACTACGAGATGGACCCTCGTGTGCCATTAATTATTGGTCGTCCATTCCTGAGGACCGGTCGCACTCTCATCGATGTTGAAGCCGGTGAGCTTATCATGAGAGTGGGTGACGATAAAATTGTCTTCAACATGGGAAAGTTGTCTAAACAACCTTATTTCAACGAGAGTGTTAATTGTATTGACGTTCTTGATGAGTCTTGTGAAGAACACTTCCAAAATTCTTGCAAAAGTATTCCTACTTCTCTTTCCAATGTTGAGACCGTTTCCTCTATTGATTCATCACTGTCTCTATTTGGAGAAAGTGATTTGTTTTGGAAAGATCTTGAAGCCACCATGGGAGATGTGAACTTAGCTAATGATGATTCTCCCACCAACTGGGATGACGACATGAGTTTCTTTGAAAATCTTCTCAACGAAGACAATCTTCCTCCACCATCTCCCACGGTTAATGCTATTGATGCTCCGACTTTGAAAACGCCTCCCATTGAAAATCCTCCGGATTTAGCACTTAAGGAGTTTCCGCCCCATCTCGAGTACGTGTTCCTTGAAGATAACAAGAAGTCGCCTGTCATCATCGCGAAGGACTTGAAAGAAGAAGAGAAATCTCGCCTCATCGCTGTGCTTAAAGCTCATAAGAAGGCAATTGCTTGGAAAATTTCCGATATCCGCGGAATTGATCCGAACTTTTGTACTCACAAGATGCTCATGGAAGATGACTTTAAACCCGCAATCCAGAGCCAAAGAAGGGTTAATCCCAAAATTCATGACGTCATCAAACAAGAGGTTATCAAACTTCTAGATGCCGGCTTGATCTACCCTATTTCGGATTCGCCGTGGGTGAGTCCCGTCCATTGTGTGCCCAAGAAGGGCGGAATAACTGTTGTTTCCAATGAACACAACGAGTTGATTCCCACTCGTCTCGTTACTGGGTGGAGAGTTTGTATTGATTATCGCAAACTCAATGATGCCACGAGAAAAGACCACTTTCCTCTTCCCTTCATGGATCAAATGCTCGAACGTCTAGCTGGTAATGACTATTACTGCTTTTTAGACGGTTTCTCCGGGTATTTTCAAATTCCCATCGATCCCAAGGACCAAGAAAAGACCACATTCACTTGTCCCTACGGAACATTTGCTTACAAACGCATGCCTTTTGGTTTATATAATGCTCCTGGGACGTTCCAAAGGTCTATGATGGCTATCTTCCATGACATGGTGGAAGACACTATGGAAGTATTCATGGATGATTTCTCGGTTTATGGCGATTCTTTCTCTGCTTGCCTTGCCAATTTAGAACGTATGCTGAAGCGGTGTGAAGACACTCGCCTTGTTCTTAATTGGGAAAAATGCCATTTCACGGTAAAAGAGGGCATCGTGCTAGGACACAAAATTTCCAAAGCCGGTCTTGAAGTGGACCGTGCTAAAGTCGATGTTATCGCTAAGTTGCATCCACCTTCAACCGTGAAGGGTGTGAGAAGTTTCCTTGGTCATGCGGGCTTCTACCGTCGATTCATCAAAGATTTTTCTCAAATCGCTCGCCCGATGACCCACCTCTTGGAAAAAGATACTCCTTTTAACTTTTCCAAAGAGTGTCTTGAAGCCTTCAACTCGCTTAAGGACAAGCTAACTAAGGCGCCCGTCTTGGTTACCCCTAATTGGGAGCTTCCCTTTGAGTTGATGTGCGATGCTAGTGACTATGCTATTGGAGCGGTTCTAGGACAAAGAGTGAACAAACACTTCCAACCGATCCATTACGCTAGCAAGACAATGACTGGGGCTCAATTGCATTATACGACAACCGAAAAAGAGCTTTTAGCTATTGTCTATGCTTTTGAAAAGTTCCGCCCCTATCTTGTCCTTTCCACCACAATCGTTTACACCGATCATTCCGCGTTGAAGTACTTGTTGACTAAGCAAGATTCCAAACCAAGACTTCTTCGCTGGGTTTTGCTACTCCAAGAATTTAAAATCGAAATTCGCGATAAAAAAGGAGCTGAAAACCTAGTCGCGGATCATCTCAGTAGACTTGAGGATCCTTACCAAGGGGATCATCCGAACAAAGAAATCAATGATTCTTTTCCCCTGGAGACCTTAATGTCTATCAACTCGACTTCTGATGAAACCCAGTGGTTTGCGGACATTGCAAACTACTTGGCGGGTGGAATTCTCGTTGACGGGTTAACATCCTAGAAAAAAAAGAAGTTCTTTAACGATATTAAGACTTACTTTTGGAATGACTCGTATCTTTTCAAACAATGTGCTGACTCGATTATTCGTCGATGTGTTGATGGACCGGCAGCTTTAGAAATCCTTGACGCTTGCCACAAAGGACCCACCGGTTGTCACTTTGGTCCCAACTACACCGCCAAAAAAGTGTTTGACTCGGGATTTTATTGGCCCACCATCTATCGTGATGCTCACGAGATGGTTAAACGTTGTGATGCCTGCCAAAAACAAGGCAAGATCACTCATAAAGATGAGATGCCTCAAAATTTCATACAAGAATGTGAAATCTTTGATGTTTGGGGTATCGACTTTATGGGGCCATTCCCTTCTTCTAAAGGAAACAAATACATCCTTGTTGCCGTTGACTACGTCTCCAAATGGGTTGAAGCCAAAGCTTTACCCACTAATGACGCAAGGGTGGTTTGTAACTTTTTGAAATCGCTGTTCGCTAGATTCGGCGTTCCTCGTGCTATTATCAGTGACCGCGGGACTCATTTTTGCAACGATCAATTTGCAAGAGTCATGGCTAAGTATGGTGTCAATCACCGTCTTTCCACCGCCTATCATCCCCAAACCAATGGGCAGGCCGAGATATCCAACCGTGGATTGAAGCGAATTTTGGAGCGTACTGTGGGAGAGCATCGTGCCGCGTGGGCCGATAAGTTAGATGATGCTCTGTGGGCTTTCCGTACTGCTTATAAGACCCTGATCGGTTGTACACCTTATCGTCTTGTGTATGGGAAAGCATGCCACCTTCCCATCGAGCTGGAACATAAGGCGCACTGGGCCTTGAAGTGGGCTAACCTCGACATCAACAAAGCCGGTGATCATCGCAAGATTCAACTCAACAAGCTCAACGAACTGAGGAATGAAGCTTATGAGAACTCGCTGATCTACAAGGAGAAGACGAAGATCCTTCATGACGCAAAAATCAAGAACCGAGAGTTCCACGTTGGTGATCAAGTCTTACTTTTTAACTCTCGGTTGAAGATCTTCTCTGGCAAGTTGAAGAGCCGCTGGTCTGGTCCATTCACCGTCGCCAAAGTCTTTCCATATGGGACCATTGAGCTTTCTCTGCCAAATGGGCCCAATTTCAAAGTGAATGGCCAGCGTCTGAAGTTGTACTTTGGTGAGGACATCTCTCAGGAGATGATTCCATCCCTTACCACGTTTCCCATGAACTAATTTTGGGTCGAGTCAGGCTCGTAACTCGGTTATAAACAAGCGCTCCTCGGGAGGCAACCCGAGTATCTATCCTTTTATGTTTTTACCTCCTAAGTGTAGGGGGACTTGTATAGGTGTTTGTTTTTGTGTGGTGATGTGATTACAGGGATGAATGCACTCTTGGAACCTTTGAAGAACCGTGCTCCCGTGTTATCCGAAATCCGGTTCTATCTCTCAACTATCGTGATTCAATTTTCTTCATACTCACATATTGAAATTGATCACTTTAGTCGTCTCTTCCTTAATTTGAGTTAACCAACGTGCACAATGTCATAAGTGTAGGGGAGACTTTTCCCACATGCTTAAACATTGAGGACAATGTTTATCTTAAGTGTAGGGGGGACTTCTATCGAAGTTTTAAGTGGACTTTTCCATAAAAATGCCTTCATTTAACCAGAAAATCATCTTTTTCAGCATTTTTCAAATTTTTAATCAACTTTGGCCATATAGTCGTAATTTTTAAATTTTTATCGTTGCTTTCATATGTATATATTCCACAATAAAGTCAAAAATATTAATAAAGTGGTGTAGCTAGTTTAGAAGTCTTTGACATATTAGGCCCGTTGCGATTATTTTGACTCAACCCGAATAGACTTATCCAAGTTTATTCTAGCTAGTATCCTTAACCATGTAGACCTTAATTGGTTTATTAGGCTAAGCATCCACGAGTCTCATTACTTGAGATTTTAAATTGTGGAGAACGAGAAATGATAGAGTCAATTATAAGTCGGTATTCTTGCACAAGCTCACTTGGTGTAATTATTTGCCTATTCTCCCATCACTTGCTAATAATTTATCTGCAATAAGTAAGGTCGTACGATTTGAAAAGTTACTTAGCTTCTAGCCCAAAATCGTTTAAAAGTTGCTCGGTAATGATAAGAGTTCATAGCCAAGGCATAACTTATGAAGCGGGGCGCGAAGATTGGCGAGTCCGAAAAGGCCCTAACAAGGCATGAGGATTCAATTTTATTGCTGAAGATCCAAAGTGATGTGAAAAGCATTATTCCCAAAATCAATATGAAGGATCAAGACTCACGACGAAAAGCAATCAACTCCCATAAAGGTCATGGAGAAGTCTATCCGAAAAGACCCTAACAAGGTATGAGGATAAATAGATCCAAGTCTGAAAAGGAGGCGGATCGTTGTATCTCAAAATCCCAATTAGAGATTGAAGAAATAATCATGAAGTCGTGGTCAACAAAGTTGGAGTACCCCTCAGAAGTCTCCAAGTGAAGAAACTCTATTAACGATGAGAAGACCATTATCTCAAGAACGTCTCTCAAGATATGAAGTATGAAGTACATGCCAAATATCGGCCCGAGAAAGGTCTCAAATCGTGAACCGAGTTATGCCGAGATATGAACTTTTTGATATCCCGAGAAGCAGTTTTAAGAGATTTTGTCCTTTAGCTAACTATTGATCAAATCGTCCTACTTTGCTTTCAGCCTAAATAAACTATCGAAATAAGTCCAAAAATGTATCTTCATGATCATTCTAAGACAAAAATAAAATATAAGAGATACACCTAGGAATAAGGGAGTTTAAGCATTTAATTAAGCCATGTGTGTAAGTGTTTGAATTGCTAACTTATAATAACAATGATCTCATTTTTAAGCTTAGTTTGGGGAACGTGAAACTTGAGGGTGATAAATCTCCGCAGCACCGAAGCCCTAATGTAAGTCCTCGATCTCTTTGCAAGTTATTTCCACGTAGCTATTTTCTATCCTTTTACTTACATTAAAGTTTTAATTTCTCTTAGTACTTTCATTTTTGTTTAGTAGTATATTAATAAGGCCAAGGTTGATTGATTATGAGAAAAGTGTAAATGTGCTTTGTCACTAAGCATTGCATGAGGGCATGGCAATGGTTAAGTGTAGGGGATTTGATAGGTGTGAAAACACCCATCCTTTTACCACTTAATTCTGGCTAAAACGAGACCAAAACACGTATTTAATATCATTTGTTTGGAATTATGCGTGGTTTTTGTGTTTATTGTGTATTCAGAGTCAACCGGATGAATATTGAAGAAAACATGGGATTGCACGGGTTTTATCGAAGAAAAAGACTCAAGACGAAGTCTATTGTCCAAGAGATGCAAAAGAGTTGAAGTCATTGTGCCTATTTGAAGATTTATCGAAGAATAGAGCCAAAGATGGAAGATTCATATATGTCGAAGAACTCGAGTCTATTAAACAAAAGATTATAAGACGAGTTGGAATTATTCACCGATACTTCTCAAATCCAAGTCGGAAACGTTTATTTGAAGAAGCGTGAAGACTAAAGAAGAAAGAAGAAAAAGAAGCCCAAACCAAAGCCCAATCACAAGCCCACCACCACAAGACTTGCCTATAAATAGGACTTTACTTCACAAAATTTGACACTTAGTCTTTAGGTAGTTTTTAGTTTTTTCATTCTCTCTAGTTTTAGAGAGAGAAAGTTCTAAACTTTCTCTCACTAGATTTCATCTTTTTCTATTTCAAGATCAAAACTTTGTATTATTTTTCATTAATCAAGTTTAGTTTCAAGCTTTTAATCTTTAATCTCATTCTTCCCTTCTTTGATTTTTGTTGATTTTGGTACAAATCTCGAATGATCCGTGTTGTTCATCAATGATTTTGTGCTTAAAAAGTTAATCTTTTTATGTTTTCCTAAGTTTATACACAAATAAGCTTTGAGATCCTTGTGCTTATTGGCTTATTTGTTAGTTTTGCTTATTTACTTTTTAAAGTTTTCTTAAAAAGTTTATCTTTTTGTCATTTGATCTATGTTTTTGCTTATTTGAAGTTTAGATAAAGTGTTTTTCGTGCTTATTAAATCTGCTTCTTTTTAGATTCGTGCTAGTTTTGGAGTTAGCTTATTCCATAAGCTTATTTCCCTTGCTTATAATTCGGATCATAGGGATATCGGAAAGGGTTATAAACCCCTTTCCGATCTATACATTCCGAGCAGACCCCCCCCCCCCCCTCATTCCGATCGTCCGATCGGAAAAGGGTTTCAGTTTTTCCGATTTGCCCTATTCAGCATATTCCGATTGTCTTTGTTTTTGATTATTCCGATTGGTTAGTTTCTCAATATTCCGATTGCACCTCTTTTTGAACATTCCGATTGAGACCAATTGTTAGTATTCCGATTGCATCCTTGGAGTTATTCCGATCACCATTCTCTTCAACATTCCGATCATTAGATCGGAATATATTCCGATTAGTGCATTTTTCCCTTATTCCGATTTAGTTGTTTTGATATATTTCGATCTTACTTTCTTTTAGTACTTTTCAACTAAGTTCATATTTTTACAAAGTTCTCCAAGTGTTAGTTTTTATTGAGTGTTCATTTATTTTTCTCATATAATTTTTAAGTTTTCAAGCATTTATTTTTAAACTTGTCTTTTTAGTTTAAACTTTTATAGCTTTAATTCTACTCTTCGACACTTAATTACTTGTTATTAGTTTAAAATAGATAAACAAACCATCACCTTTTTATTAACCAAGAACAAATCATTCCACTTAGAGCCGAGATCAATTCGAGGAGATACCGAGAACATTCTAAAACCCCTATACAAAACCTTAGTATCACCTAATAACTATGAATAAAGGTCGGTTGGCAATGTTTAAGCCCAACCCGACCCGTAGGACTTGCTATAGTCGGTTCCCCCTCATCTCTATAAAAGGAGGTGAGGGGGAACGAACCAAACACGTCATTCTTTCAATAAACTAATCGGAAACGATTAGAGATTTACCTTGTGGGCGTCGCCTTATTTTCTATCGATTTTGCTTGTGGGTTTGTGACTTCGAAATCATGTATTCCGCATCTAGTAATCAGGTTTGTAGGGATTAAACCCTATAATTCGTTTAGGAAGAATGATTTGTATTGATCTTGGTACTTAATCCTCACACCTTGAGGAGTGATCCTAAGTTTTCCTAACACATATTTTCTGTTCAAAAAATATGGAGTTGTGTGCTCTTCGTTGAATTGCCCAAACCACTATAAAAAACGACTTGCCCCCTATATATATTTCGAAGTGAAGATTCGGGATGTTTGGACAAATTTATTTATTATATTCATATTCGAAATGTTTATTTTTTGCATGCATGCATATGGTTTGTCAAAATCTAAGTAATATAAATTGTCAAAATTTAAGTAATATAAATTGTCAAAAATTTCATATTATACTATATAACATTTATGGTGATGGCTTAGACAAATATTATTTAAACTTTAGGAACAGTGACACTTCATTTTTTAATACTTCAGCCCCACTACTCTTTCCTTCTTCTAATTCTTTAATACCACCTACCACTCTTTTCTTCCTTTAATTTTTTAATAATTTAGAGCCACCACTATCTCCTCCCATTTGGATTCCACTGAGTACTTATAATATTATTAAAGGCTTTCTTTTGTCTTAAGTAGTTTACAATTTGCAGTATCATTCAATCGGTGAATTACAGGCATGCTTTACATGTGTATCCCATTATAAGTTTTTTTTTAATATTTACTTACCTATACCCAGTTCTTCATTTTATTGTTTCACCCCTATAATCAATTTTCTGTACTTCAAATCTCAACAGTGGCTTTAGTGTGGTATGTTTGCATCTACCATTTGTTTGATTTCTTTCATCTATTTATTTCTTTTATCAGTCTCTGATTCTGTTTGTGTTTTTTGTTTTTGATGTTGCTTATGTTAAATGTGACTCTTTATGATATACTACTATCTTTGATGCCTACTTATGATTCCCTTCTATGCTTATACTTATGTATGATGATATATATGCTGATACCTACATACAATGCTGCTACTGTTGTTGATTTCTTTAAATAGATATGTGATGCTAATGTAGAAATATAATAGATGATGTTAACTTAAAAATGCATCCGTAAATATTGATGTTACCATACATGTTTTTCTTTTGTTTTGTTGTTATATTTTTCTACTAAAACATGAAAGGGAAAGAAAAGTGTGAAACCCAAAATAATGGACCCGGAGGTTCTGGTACTCCAATTGGGCATCAGAACTGGGATATGAATTTGGGACTCCCATGTAAAGGGAAGCAACGTGTTAGCAGTAGGCAACGATACTTCGATTCTGATTTACAAAATACCCAATATGGTGCTCATTGTGGTCCAATGAGAGCCGGGGTTATTAGTAATAAAAGTGATGTGTCGTATGGTGGTTTCGAGTTTGCTAATAAAAGTGATGGGTCGTACGGTGGTCTTGACCCTTTTGGCGGAGGCCTGATACTGGATTTTGAATCGGTGGCTGTACGTGCACCGGGTTCCGAGTACCATTTAGGGACTCCTTCTAATATCAGGGACGCACATTCTTTTGGTTCATACGGCTTATCTGGGTGTTTATCTGATGATCCTTATCAATGTTTGTTTCGGCAGTCAGGGAGTGTTGAATCACCAGGTATATGTTAGTTAGTGTCAGAATTTCACTCTTGGTTTATTAGGTATTGTTGTCTCTCAACCTTTTTTAATAGGCCGTCTGTTCTAATACAGGCCAGTGTTCTGGGTCAGCTAATGAGGACCATCCATCCTTCACTATTGGTTTACATGATGAAGGCGGTGGGAATTTTCATGGGCTGGGAGAGCGGAGCGGTCGGTCTGTGGAAGCTGCACATACAGGTCAGAAAATGCCTAAACAATTTTTTTCTCTAAAAACTTCATTCCTTCATTATTTTACATCCGCTTTTCCACACTTCAATGTCATCAGTTTTCACGTACTAAATTTTCTACAGCCTAAATTTTATTACAGTTGACACTTATAGAAAAAGGAAACACCTTAGAAATCATGGTCGCCGTGTGATTCAGCGTGTTACGACTGGTGGCCCAAGTAGATTTTCGCCAGGAGTAGCTACTGCCTTACCTGATGATATAGACACCCAAGGTACGCAACAAATTCCATACATATTTCAAAAAAATGTATGTTTGTAAATACCAACTCTAATTCTCTATTAACTTCTATTAAACATATTATCCACAGGTGTATCCGCATCTTACAGAGACATTGGAGATTGTCAGCTTTCATGTAGTCATTGCAAGGCCAAATTCTGGTACGGAGAACGACTGAAATCATACGGTGCCAGCCCGCCATTTCATTACCACAAATGTTGTTCTGATGGAAGAGTCTTTTTTCAAGCAGACCATGAACCCCCAGACGATATAAAATTGTTGTTCAGAGATCGCCATTTTATGGAGAATATAAGAGCGTATAACCAAATGTTCAGTATGACTTCTTTCGGTGCGAATGTTGACGAGTCGATTAACAATGGCAGGGGTCCATATGTTTTCAGAATTTCGGGACAGATTTACCACCATATAGGAAAGTTTTTACCTTCCGAAGGCGATCCTCCACGGTTTCTTCAACTATATATATACGATACTCAGAATGAAGTTGCCAATAGGATGCGCCATTTCAGGGAAGTTAATTCCAGCAGTTTGAAGCCAGAAATAGTCCAACGTTTAATCGATATTCTTGATGAATGTAATCATTTGGTGAGGCTTTTCCGGACAGCGCGAGACAAATGTGCTGAGCATTCCATACCAGATTTTAAAATTAGGTTGTTCAGTGTAATCGGCGCGCGAGAATATGATCTTCCAACTTCTGACACGCTTGGGGCTATTGTTTTCCAACAAGGTGAGCAAACCGAAACTGACTATGACATTATCATCGAACCAAGAACAGGGTACCATCAAAGAATCAACAAACTGCATCCTTCATATATGTCGCTGCAGTTTCCTTTGTTGTTCGTCTATGGTCAGCCGGGTTTCCATAAGGATATGAAGCAAAGAACTCCCGGTGATAAAAAAAGGATTTCAATGAATATGTTTTATATGTATCAGCTACATGAACGATTGAACTCTTATGGGCTACTGTTTAGGGGCGGTCGGCTATTTCAACAATATGTCGTCGGTGTTTACTGTTGCATCGAGCAGAATCGGATGGATTACTATAGACAACATCAAAATGACATTAGGAAGGACTATCTATCAGGTGTCTATGATGCCCTCTCCAGAGGAGATCAAGAAGTTTCTGATATAGGTTCAAGAATCATTCTACCCATGTCGTTCACTGGTGGTCCACGCTATATGTATAGCCATTATCTGGATGCTCTCGCTATTTGCCGCGTATTAGGGAACCCACAATTCTTTATTAAATTTACATGTAACGCCAACTGGCCCGAGATTAAAAGACATATGGAGCAATACCCTGAACTACTACCTGGAGACAGGGCCGACGTCATTGTGCGTGTGTTTGAACAAAAGGTTCAGGACTTCTGCAAATTCCTTAGAGAAACAGAACTCTTTGGGGCTGTTACAGGACGTAAGTAATCATATCCAAAACCAACTTCCCTCATATATGTTGTATATGACATTTACTTTTTGCATTACCATATACCGAATTTTCATATGACAGTTGCTAATATTATTTTTCTCTATTTCAGTTTTGTACACCATTGAATTCCAAAAGCGTGGACTGCCTCATTGTCATACGCTTTTGTGGGTTGACAATAAAGATAAGATCCAACACGCAGTAGACATAGATCGATACATTTCTGCATAATTGCCGGACCCGGAAACCGATCCAGAAGGATATAGAATTATTTCTGAGATGATGATACACGGCCCCTGCGGACTAGCTGATACTAACGCTCCTTGCATGAAAGATGGTTCCTGTAAGAAAAGCTTTCCAAAGAAATACAATCCCACAACTATTATCGATAAAGATGGTCACGCTCACTACCGCAGAAGAGATACCGGCGTTCATGTTACGAGAAGAGGTATTGATTTGGACAATAGTTATACGGTCCCATACAATCGTAAACTTTGTCTCGCCTTCCATGCCCATATAAATGTAGAATATTGTGGTTGGAGTATGCTAATCAAGTATTTATTTAAATACATTTCCAAAGGGACAGACAGAACTTTGGCACAGATTACAAGACCAATAGGAGAGCCGCCTGCCGCCATAGACCGCGCACAGAAACAGATTGACGAAATCCAAAACTTTGTAGACGGTCGCTACATTTGTCCTCACGAAGCATGTTGGAGAATTTTCAAATTCGATATTCACCACAGATATCCGGCTGTTCAAATATTGGCTGTGCACCTTGAAAACAAACAGACTGTTACTTTCAGGGACCGTACGCGCCTGAATTTTATTGCTAACGATGACGGTAAAAAGAAGACAACCCTCACAGAATGGTTAGAATATAACTCACTATATGTAGATGGGCATCATGTGACGTATATAGACTTTCCTCGACACTTTGTATGGTACGGTGACTCAAAAAGTTGGCAACCACGGCGGAGAAACGGCTTCGGATCAATTGGCCGCTTAGCACATGTGCACCCAAGCTCTGGGGAACTTTTCTACTTACGTATGCTCCTATGCCATCAAAAGGGTTGCAAATCTTTTGAAGAAATCCGAACAGTAAACCACATGATTTTTCCAACTTTTCGTGGTGCATGTGAAGCCCTTGGCCTTCTTGGTGATGATAGAGAATGGGACACTGCTTTAGAAGAAGCTTGCTTTTCAGGTTCTGCATCAGAATTGAGAACGCTTTTTTCCCAGCTTCTTATTTTCTGTGAAGTGTCTAACCCTCTTGAGCTATGGAAAAAATACTGGCGACGAATGTCAGATGATGTCCCAATTACGATATCAAGAGATTTACGGATTCCAAGTCTTCACATTAACGATCCAGAATTAGAAGGTTGTGTTTTGTATGAGCTCGAAATTATTCTTAACACCCATTCAAAAACAGTTACCGATTTTGGCCTCCCTAGACTATCTGACAGATTATTAGAAGACCTACGCAACAAAGAGTTGATGGAAGAAAAAAGTTACAACCGGAATGTTCTGGCAACAGAAGTCGCCTGCCTGGTGCCAAAACTTAATATGGATCAGAGGTCAGTATACAACCTTATTATAGATGCTGTTACTACTAGGAGGCAGGAGCTGATATTTGTCTACGGTCATGGCGGTACTGGGAAGACATTTCTCTGGAAGACCATCACAAATTCCCTGCGTTCCCAAGGTAAAATTGTGTTGGCAGTTGCATCATCAGGTATTGCTTCCTTACTCCTACCCTCTGGACGAACAGCACATACAAGGTTCAAGATTCCGCTTGAACTAACAGACGAATCTATTTGTAACATTAAAAAGAAGTCGCATATAGGCCGCTTGCTAGCTGAAACAGATCTCATAATTTGGGATGAAGCACCTATGAATGATCGTCGATGTTTTGAAACGTTAGACAGAACACTCAGGGATATCATGGATATTCCTGATGTGGCGTTTGGCGGAAAGACTATTATTTTGGGTGGCGATTTCAGGCAAACGCTACCGGTGAAAAAAGGCGCGTCTAAGCCTGAGATAATATCATCTTCCATTGCTGAATCGTATTTGTGGCTGCATTTTAGAGTTTGTATGCTAAAAGAAAATATGCGACTGCTGCAACCAACTAATAGTGAAGAAGAGAAGGAACTCACACGTTCATTTGCTGCTTGGTTACTTGACATAGGCGACGGTAAAATTGGAACACCAGATGCCGAAGACAGTTCAAGCTCTTCATGGGTAGGCATTCCTGAAAGATACTGCATTCCGGACGACAATGAATCTATCTCTAAACTGATCGATTTTATCTATGACGAAAACACACTACAAAATCCAACTGCTCAAGAATTACAGCAGAAAGCTATTGTCTGCCCAAAGAACGATACTGCAGATATCATTAACTCAACAGTTTTATCGATGGTCGAAGGCAGCAACGTTACCTATAGAAGCTCAGACGACGCAATTCCTCTCGGAAATGATAGAGGGGAAATTGAACTTCTGTATCCAATGGAGTATCTAAACACACTCAAATTTTCGGGTATGCCACCCCATGAATTGGTGCTGAAAATAGGAGCACCAATTATGCTTCTAAGGAACGTTAATCTACAAGGCGGTATGTGTAATGGCACCAGGATGATCGTCAAGAAATTGTGGTCTAAACTGATAGAAGCCCAAGTTATTACCGGGAATAGAGTGGGTGAAAAAGTCTATATTCCAAGGATTATCCTAACAACTAAAGAACCCAGTATGTCATTCATTTTCAAAAGGAAGCAATTTCCAGTGAAGCTATGCTATGCAATGACGATCAACAAAAGCCAGGGGCAATCACTGAACAAGATTGGCATATATTTGCCCGAACCTGTGTTCGGCCATGGACAACTATACGTTGCGCTATCTAGAGCTACGTCCCCACATGGGTTAAAAATACTCATAAAACAACAAGAACACCAACCTCCTAATACGACTAAGAATATAGTGTATAGAGAATTCCTATCCAAAATTTCATAATACAATGGTTTTAGCTAAAGGCATATAGTACCCTTATTTCGTATAATGAATAGCAGTTTTTTATGTTGTTTCCATTCCGTTCTTATTTGAAACCACCCTGCTATCATTTATTTGCTGCTATATGATATACGTATATACATATGTTTCTATATTTGCAATCTTTCTATACTATCTGCATATTTTTTGCCCTCTACACACGATAGGTGCTTCTTGCAAATATAATTATGTTTCCTTTTCTGTCTTATACAAAGTTACTTTTACAGGCATTATGACGCACGCATGCATTTCTGACTTAGCAACGGGCACCAGAAACAAAATTCTCGAGGCACGCGTGTATCGAAAATGGATTAACCGTAAAAAGTCTAGCCCGGCACCGAGCGATTACTGTTGCATTCTAATTGACCGGGAGGTATGTACACAAAGTCTTCCTAACACTCTTATGACATCACATACGACTACATCTAATTTTTTTCAATATCTATAGGGGAACGCAGTCCAGGCCAGCATGGGTAAAAATGACATCCAGTACTTTAACGCACTCCTTCAAGAAGGCGCAGCATATAGAATATCAAACTTTACATCTTTTCCAACAATCAGATACCAGCGTACATTGGATAATACGATAACTCTAAGGTTCGGAAAGTATACAAAATTTGAAACCATACCATCAGAAACATTTCCGATGCATTACTTCAACTTTGTTTCGTACAACCAATTGTACTCGAAAATGTTTCACAAAGACACACCTGCAGATAAACAACCAACTCTAACAGGTATAACATTTATTCTAAAATTTACTTACTTTCTTGACATTATTATTTACATACGCATAAGCCACCTTCATATAAATCTCCTCCCACAGACTACATAGGGTGCCTAACAAGAGTGGACAATGTACGGCATTTTGGAAGTGTTGGATCAAACCAAACCGTCCTCCGGAAACTGGACATAGAAAACCTCAAGTAAGTATTGAAAATACAAAAAAAAAAAAAAATCAAACTTAACCAAAAAAAATAAAATACTTACTACACTGTTTCTGTCATGTCCACAGTGGCGATGTTGTGGAACTCACGCTTTGGGACGAAATGGCCGAAGAATTTAACAAGGACGCATTCGAAAAAATGCCTAAACCCGTTATCATAGCTGTAAGTTCCTGTAAAGTTACAGAGTATGCTGGCGGGATGCAGCTATCTGCCAGTTCCGCAACACGCTACTATCTGAATCCAGATATCCCAGAGCTTAAACAACTTCAAACTGAGTAAGCTACTTAACCAAATAAACTATATATGGCCTATACAAGTCTATTTTAGTACACCATCCCTGAACATACAATAACATTTTCCTGTTGCAAACACAATGCAGCTTTGTTGCCAAGTATGAAAAAGAACCAACACTTGATATTTGCAAAAGTCGGTATGCAGATCCATATAAAGAAATGTTCAGAAACAGATTTGCGCTGTCAACATTGCTAAACCAAAAGCCCGAAAGCTATAGGGTAAGACCTACCTAATGAAAAAAAATGTTCATTTAATTCAAAATACCCTTTTTTAAACCGTGTTGTATTACTCTTTAACATACCGACAACCCTATGATGTTCACAGTCGGTAAGATTTACATCTGAAGCAACCATATCTGGAATAAACACCGACCGAGACTGGTATTATCCGTCCTGTACTGAATGCATAACGAAAGTTGTAACTGACACAAGCACACCTGCGTGTCCAGACCACGGGCCACAACCAGAACCTGCATATAGGTAATATTCTAATAGATAATACAACATACTTATTGAAAAATGATGCCACTAAAAGTTGAAGAATAAATATACAGGTACAATTTTAAGATTTTCATATCCGATTCTTCAGACACGGCAACTTTAACTTGCTTCACCCCAAATGCGAATGCTCTCACTGGATACGACTGTAATGACTTGGTGAAAAAATACAACACACCCACGCCCCGTGACTTCCCAACAGAAATACTAGAAAACAGGGGAAAAACACATATTTTCCAGTTCCATTACAACCCAATGTGCGAAGCAGGCAAAGTTGATTTCTACTTTGATGCTATACTCGATCAGCCTCTACAGATCGCAAGAACCATATCAGAACAAGAGCTAACTGGTAAATACAAACACATTACTTATTCTCTTTTTTTTGAATAAAAAAACAAATCCAAAAATAGAAACTAATACTACTTTACTAAAATAGACATTGGCGAATCATCTGGAACACCTTCATGTAGAGAAACTTTGGCGATTACCTCAATGTCTTTAACACAATCCCAGCTGCCACCAGGTATGGATACTTTATAGATTCACATTAACAACTAAACTAACTTCTAAGTAGCATCTAACATAACCCATCTTTTGTAAAAACACCGACAACAGCCACACTTGAAGCTATGACACCAACACCATCAATGGAACTTGATTCAACACCAGACTTTTTGATAGCCACAACAATACCAACAGCACCACACCAGCAAGTGACAGACACCAAACCAGAATCGTTGGACAAAGAAGAAATCACAACACGAAGAGCGACTCACAAAACAGAAACCAAGGCATTAAAGCGAGCACTCTTCGAAGACCAGCCACCGGAACACAAGAAGGGGAAAAAGGACTAAATAGTGTTCTTGCGCTGCATTAAGTAAAATAAAAAAATAGGTAGCAGTGACCCTAGATAGGTTCAGAAAGGGAACAAGCATAATGGCATATGCCACTGCTCTTTTGTAACAAAACCTTGAAACATGCCGTCATTCTGAATTCCACTATAGCTGGAATAGAAGGAATGCTAATGTAATGCCTACCAAACCCATATTTTGTAACACAAAACTTGAAGCATGGCAGTATTTTGACATCCACTACGAATGTATCTTCCCTTATTGTTTTGTGTATCGTTTTTTCCATTATAAGATTTTCGTTAATAAGTGATGCAACAACGTAGACTATAAATGATCTACATACGGTCTGAATCAAAATTTTTTGAGAACAATAAAACCAACAAACAAACATGAACCGACTGTATGTATACAAAAGAATAACAGAATTGGCAGGCACATGGGGCATCACTCGGAATGTGTCGTTGCTTAAGTAAAATAACATAAACGACCTTTAAATGTGACATTCTCTAAACTACCAAAACCTATAAGAAATTGCCAACCACTAACGACCAAGAAACGCCTCCAAACACAAGCATCACACCTTTGCTTATGCAAAAACACATTGGGACTTTTGGGATTCACTCCATACCCAAAATCTCATAGACAACAAAATAAACAAACTGGTAAATCCAACCACTACTAGAAACCTGGGAAATCAATTCAGAAATTTAAAAGATGGACCCAAAACATACATCATGACATAAAAGAGGTAGATACATCATATTCATTCATAGGTAATTTACAAACACAGAAAGATACACATCATAACCAAAATACACATTGCTTCACTAGCATAGCTACCTACACATAAGCAAACACACCACTAGAATTTCTGAAATACAGCACCTACTACCAGCACAACATACACAAAAGCAAACTTCTACTAGAAACCTACACCACTAGGTAACCCATCTTCTTATGCTGGCAGAACAAAAACCATAACAAGCATCTTCACCAACAAACCCTAGGCAACTGCAGGACCCCTTATCTTCATCATGAGATTCATCTTCTGCTCCATCTTCACCTCCGTCTCTTTTCCATTTAACACCAACCGAATAGCCTTCTCCATATCGTCTAGCTGCATACGCTCCAACACCTTTACAGCCTCAAGAGCATCTTCATCCCCCACTGACGTTCTCAACTCACGAATGTAACCATGTCTCTTCCTAACATTCTCTCTCAACTCACGTGACAAAAGCCTAAACTGCAACAACTTTCGCCTATCCTCAGCAACTTCACTTTCAAACAAACCCACCAAACGATCTTTAGTCGACCCAGAACCAGCAGCCATTGAAGGACCTTCTATCATTGGTAACATTGGTACCTGAACCTGTTCTGCCATTTTAACAACAAGAGTAACAATAAAAGTGATAAAAGAAGAAAAACAAGATGAATACACTAGAACGATACCATAGGGATTTATATAGGCACCTAAATAGTGGGAGACAATCCTGACTGATTGCTGTGAGAAGTCAGTTCATCGAGCCTCCAAAAACCACATGCAACCACAGGAAACACTAAAACACCACTGCTGCTGAATGCTAACAACAGCCCACAGTTAACCAACCACTATGCCTAACAGTCACAACCAATATAACGTATAAACCATCTATCAAATAGTTCAGCCCAAGCCCAAAAAAGAAGTTGCTTCTTAATACAGCCCATATATCTATATAACTAACTCAATTAGTTTTTATAAAAACCCATAAACAAATATAAAACCATCAAAATTGAACCATAAACGTATACGTGCCTACATATACATATATATGAAAGCTAACAAAAAAAATAATTCAAAACCCGCCGCGGCGAAGCGCGGGTTTCAAAATCTTGTTTGAAACATAATTGAAATTTAGAAGATAGAGACAAACAAACCCCTAGAAGATTGAAAAAGAACTAATACTCTCGAGGCTTTAGCTTGTCAAAATGTTTATTTTCTTGTAGTAAACCAACAACACCTTTGGTTTTGCAACTAAATCAGTTTTTATAAATACCTTGACAGTATTTATTTTCCCAATAACTAGAGATGTAGAGGAAAAAATCCACATAAACCTTTATTTTAGCATACATTCAACCAACCAATTATAACAATTCATTTTTATCATATAACAAAAAAACTCATTTTTTAAAAATTAAATATCTCACAAACTGTTCATTGTTACGGTGAACAAAACATATATCATCGCGACGAGAATTAAATCATCTATCTATCGAGGGGCACATGTGTATACTTTCGACGAACTTTTTTTCGACTTTTTTTCTTAAGTCGCGTCTGGAGAGAATTATATATGATTCGTCAGGAAACGTATATAATTCTCAGAAAATCATATATGATTCATATCACGAATCATATATGATTTTCTGAAAATCATATATAATTCGTGACGAATCATATATAATTCTCTCCAGACGTGACTTAAGAAAAAAAAGTTGAAAAAAAAGTTCGTCGAAAGTATATACATGTGCCGCTCGATAGATAAATAATTTAATTTTCGTCACAATTGTGTATTTTTTTTCGTTTGATGATTTACCGTTTGTGAGATATTTAGTTTTTAAAAAAGTGGTGGATAGTGGGTTTTTAAAAAAATGGGTGATTATGATTGGTTGAATAAGTTTATGCTAATTTAAGTGTTTATATAAATTTTAACTCAAAAGACAGATATATTTCCAGTTTATGTATTTCAACGTCTTTAGATTGTTTTAAAGAAACATTACAACAGGTTTTAACAAGTCTTGTCCGGCTTTTATTAACCGTAAGTTCTAGTATCTTTGTTTCTAATTTGTCCGCTAAATACGTTTATCCAGATCATATAAAGTTTTCTCTTTTTGTAATACCTGATACGGTTGGTTAAAATTTTGTAATGCGCTATTTCTTTTGTTCGACATCTCTGAAATACGAAACTTGTTTAATAAGGATTACATGAAATTTTGCTCATTATTGCTCAAATTTGAAATGATGATTTTTCGAATACGAAGAAATAAGCTAAACTTTACAGAAATATTGATAGAAAAGGTTACAGCTAGCGGCTTTGCTAAAAAAAACCATAGTTCCATGAAAAAATGTTTTGCATTGGGCTCACTTATTTGGGCATTAAATTCCTGTTTTCATTGCCCAAAGCTTCATCTGTCCTAGGTGTCAGCCCCATTCTAAACTCAATTTATTTCATAATATCGATTGCATACTATCACTATCTACCCAAAATTATTTAATTTAAGATTATCGTCAGATATACGTTAAACAAAGTAATACACATGTTTTATAGAGTAGATCTATAATGTGATGCATGTAGTGGCGGAACCAGGATGTTGATAGAGTGTGGACAAATTTTTTTTTTTTTGGATAAATGTCGTTGTATACAGCGAAATAAATATATAAATATAAGATTTTTACATTGTTTTTTGTTTTGGAGAGCAATTTAAAGGTTTTTACATTGTTTTATATCCGAGTGGGGAGCAATTCGAGTTTACAATGAGGAGCATTTTAATAAAATGGTCTTAAAAAAAAATTTACACTAAAATTTGATTTTTTTTTACAGCGACATCTAATTAATTGAGCAATTCGAGTTAGTGATTTGAATTTACAGTGACATCTAATTGATTGAGCAGTATGCAAGTTTTGAACTTTTTTCTTAGGAGATAAACTCTACTCATATTTATATTTATTTCGGGCTCTGAAGGTTCTTAGTGAGACTCGAACTCGAAACGTCTCCAAAAATACATCTTCAAAGTTATGTTTGGTGGTCAACTGAGCTACCTCAGTTGGTTGATATTTCACTAAAACTAACACATGACTCGTAATAATATTAGAGGTGAGCAGAAACCGCACGGCGAACCATAAAACCGCAAAAACCGCACCGAAAAACTGCATCACGACAAAAATGGCGGTTTGGTTTTAAGAAAAAAGAAAAACCGCAAATGCAGTTCGGTTGCTGTTTTTACCCGTAAAACCGAACCGCAAAACCGCACCGCATCACACAATAATTATTTTATATTATCAAACGTCAAATCGACTATTTTATGCGAGTTATAAGACTTCTAGTGTATTTTATCACTGATACTCTTATAAGTTATAAGTCACGTGTTTGTTAGATTCAATTTATGCATTGTTATAATCGAAAAAAATCAATATTTTAAACTAAAAAGGCTAAAAATCCACATTTATTATACAAATTACAAGTGATGGTGTGGTGTAGTTAAAACCCGCAAAACCGCAGGAATCGTAAAAACACAAAATCGAAACTGCGATTTGTGGTGCGGTGCGGTGCGATTTTTATTTTTGTAAAAACCGCAAGGGCAGTTGCAGTTCGATTGTAGTCAAAAATAGCACCAAATCGTATCATGCGCATTGGAGACATTTGATTCCTATCTATAGAAAGTGCATCTTATTTTATTCTCAACCCATAAAGGAAGAGCAATATAATATGTTTATGTAAACGCACAATACACGTTATATGTTTCAAACTTTCAATCTAGCTTTATGAGGGACGAATTTTGGATTGCAATAGTTTTAGGCTGGTAGGCCCAAGATATGTGATGGCCGAATAGGTAAAAAAACCCAAAGAGCCGTTTGGCCCAATATCCTAAAATCAATGCTAACTCTAGAGTGAATCGGGTGAACCAATTCCTTAAAAAAAAGTTTCAACTTTTTTATCATGATATTTTTTTCGTAGGCTCTTAGCCGAATACAAAGAGTAGATAAGTAGATATGGTGAAAGTATCTGTTGAAAATAATGATGAGGTTGAAAGTTTTTGATTATCCTGAATTGATGTGAGAGTGAATATTTAATGAGTTTATAGTTGTTAAACTTTTTGTAAATCTAATTTAAGAGTTTGAGAGAATGGTGTGGATTCTATGTAGTTATTTAGCTCACTCTAAAAGCTACATACTATATGTACACGTTTTATGTGTGAGATGTGATAGAAGCCTATGTGAATATGATTGACTTGGTAAGAAAGAAACCGTCTCCCATGTTGCTGATTTTTAGGAGGAGGATTGTGATTTTATCTGGTCACTTTGATCACGATCTAATATCGATTTGTACTTAGCAATATAAAAGGGTCCTAATGAGTTGTTCATAAGAGATGATAGACTCACCAAAAGACACATGCAAATATTCACACAAATCACTGTGATGTCCCTCTCTTATCTAATAATTATTGGCTAATCTCTTATGGTTTTCTGTCTACCACCAATGGCATTGCGTTGCTTTGGATCGATGTCAATGTGCAACGTTGTGTTCGCATCAAATCATTGGATTGTTGAAGTCTTGCTGCCATTTGATGAGACTCTAATTATACATGTTCTCATACCCCAAAACAGACTTAAAATATGGAAAATATCATCAAATGTGTGCCACATACACTTGTTTTCTCTATTTGTGTGTTTGCAGGCATGATATTGTGAATTCACTTAAAGATCACAAGATCAAGCAAAAATGAACACGGGAAACGAAGTCGTACAAAAGAACCGAAGTCGGATGTGTATTTACCAAAATACCCTTGAAGAATTGAAGATTTACAAGAATGGTCCCTCAAGTTTTACATATTGACACTTTATACCCTTGAAATCTTCAAAAGTACACAAGGGTCCCTAAAGTTTGAAGATTGTACTAGATCAACCATTGAAGAATCAAGAAATGATAAAACAAGTCCTTGTTAATGGTTTCATAAAGTTTAAGGATTGTTTTTGCCAATTCACAAAGTTAAATGAATGTTAACTTAACCTAATGAATGTTAACAAAATACAAGGGCCAATGAGTAATTACGCCAAAGTTCATCCAGAGGGACTGATATGAGCTTAAATACGCATATCATTTGTATCAAATAACAATGAACAAATGCATAAAATGTATCAAAAATGCCTTGTATTTGTATGTTTCTTGTTTTAATGTGTGTAGGTACCAAGATCGTGAAAACCGGCGAAATCGACACGAGAATAAAGAAAAGATCGAAGAAGCCAAGAGACAAGTCGTTTTTAAAGACGGGATTCAAGTTTTTGAAGATCATTTACCAAGTGGGTCCCACATTAGCTTAATAGGCTTAATTATTGGGCTGATTAAGGAAGTGTTGTTTGGTCAAAAGCCCAATAGGCCCAAAGCAACATTTAGTGGACGATTTTGAATGAAATTGGGTCCAAGCCCAACAATGGCCCATAATGAAATGAAAGAAACGAATGGGGTGATATATTGGGTCAAAGGCCCATACTTGGACAAATAAATAGAGTCGTTTCATTTGGCTGACATCTCACACCCACATACATTAAATAAAACTTCACCCCACTCACGGTTTAAATACACGTTTCTCTTTTTCACACAATGAATAAAAAACCTTTTCGATACATCCAATGTATCTTCTTCACCCTCACCCAAAAAAGAAAACCAGTAACAAATGTCACTATTCACCCAACCCTAATTCAATAAATCAACAAATAAATAAGGGGCTTTTCATCACACGTGTGATTCAAGCATGGGGGAATTAAATCCCCCAAGTTTAAGGAAGAGAATATGAGGAAGGAACAAGCTACGTGGCATCACATGATTAGCCTTGACAACAAATCCCTCTCAACCCACCAATAAGAGGAGGCCAAATCAGCAACAAAGAAGCACAACTAGCACAACGGATGCCACGTTGGCAATCCGTGTGCTAGATGGGCTAATCTCAACCATAGATCATCAGATGAGAGAGAAGATCAAGTTTGAAGAAGGAATATGCTAAGAAGATTCGGATATGCTATCCGAATATTCTTCCCTCTACAACCTTGGGATGGCTATAAAAACCCCCATTTATCTTGTAATTTGGATCCCTTTTTTTTGTAATGTTATAATGCTAGATTTAAATTAGAAGTTTTTTATTTTCTTTTTATAAAGTTGTACTGATTTCAAGGAATTAATAAAATTAAATTTCAGTTTAATAATTGTTGGTGTTGTGTTTTTATTACTATTTCAGAATTACTTTTAATGTTTAATCTTTAATTATAACTGTTAGAAAACATTTACATAAGTTTCTTCTATAACTTATGTTGATGTTTGGAAAAGAATTGGGGAAAAGTTTAATCCCACTGATTGAACTTTAAATAATGTTACTGGTTCGATTTAACTGCTGTTGGTTCGAAAATTTATATGGTGTTTGAGTTAATGCTCTTGGTTCGATGAATGGTGGTGAATAAGGCGGTCTTGATTCGGTCTAAAATCCGCTCAGCGCGCGATTTCTTCCCAAAGGTTTTCGACAAAAAGGTTTAATCTATTTTATTTTTAAGTTGTTAACTTTATTTAGCTTAATCTGTTTAGATGTTTAATTGGATTAAAATCTAGTTGGATTAGAGTTTATTGATTACCTATATGTTTGTTTTAGTCTTAAGGTAAATTATTTCTACTTAATTGATTTTTGCTGTTATATATGCTTAAATTACTCTGGAATCTGATATGCGTAAAGTTAGCAGTTGCTGAAATTTGTTTCATCTTGTTTTATAAACGAGTTTAGGTTGTTAGGAATGTTTGATTTAACTGATAAATGTTTTTATTTGTTCACAAAGTGAATATGTTAATCTGATTAAGTTTACTACTTATGCTTTAGTTTGTCTTGTTTTGTTTTGATATTTGATTTGTTTAATTTAGTTTAAACATTTTGAGTCTTAATAGGATAAGCTGTAGTATGTGACTGCATCTAGCTGCGATTTCCTTTTTACCAGTTTTAATTGTTTTGAGGCTGATTTTACTGAAGTTTCATTATATGTGGCTAAGATGTTCGTTCTTAACTGCTTTCTGGGTATGATTTTGAACTGATCTAGTGCTTATCTGTTATCCGGATATTATTGCTTGGGAACTGGATAGTTTTGCTATCCAAAAGTAATCACTTAACAAAAAGTCACCTCCCGTGACTCCATTTGATTTAACTTGCTGTGATTAGATTTAACAGACTCAATTTATCTGTTAAATTTCAAATACTGATTCCTATCAGTATTCCTAAAATTAGCTTTACAATTTGATCACTTCTGTGATTTTTCATATATTAGTTGTCCAAAAAAGAAATAATAATCTCAAAAATATGTTCCCATCAGGACTCGAACCCATGACCTCCTGGTCATGGGACACACGCGTTAACCAACTGAGCTCCATACTCTTTTGTGTTTAGTTTCTTTATTAGTTGTTATTATAGCATTGAAATTCAGCTGCAGTTTTAAGAATTAAACATTTTCTATAGATTTTATTTTCTTTTGATAAATTTACTTTTTAAACGTTCACATTATTTTATAAAAAGTTTAGTTCTTCTTAAAATTTCAATTAAAATAGTTTTCAAATAGTAGATAAAATAAAAATTAAAAATAAAATAAAAATAAAAAAATAAAAAAAATGTTTTTATTAATTTGAAAGTTTAATTAGTTTATTTAAATAATTAGATTTTTATAATTTTAGATTTTAAATAAAATTAGTTTTAAAAAAAATAGATTTGGAATAAGTAATTTTTTAATAAAGTTAATTAGTTTAAAAAGTTAATTAGATTTCTAAAAATAGTTTAAAAGTCATTTTTAATTAAATAGAATTATTATTATAGATTTTTAAATTAGTTTAATTTTTAAATAGTTTTTAATTTTAAGTAATTGTTTTAGATTTAAATATAGCGGGGTTTACGATTCATGCACTTTAGGTTAAAATTTAAATAGTTTAAAATTGGTAGAATTAATTTCTAGTTTGAAAACCGAAAACCAATTCAAATCAATTGTCCAAAACGAAACGAAACGTCTCAAATTCACTCGATCTTCGTGTACAACGAACTTGGTTCATCACGTGTTTAATTGAAATCGTCATTGGTAATATTAGTCTATTACTTTTTCCTAAAGGTAATTTTCTAATTTACCCTATAACGTATCTTAATTATCACTATACTATCACGATCACATCAAAAATTTTGGCGTCGCTGCCGGGGATCTTGTGTACGATTCGTCTTTGTGGAGATTTGTTGATCGTTGATTTGAAGACCCTTCCGTCCTCGGAAAGTTTTGTTATTTTTCTATTATATAGTATGTATCGTTTTTCTCGTTTTTTGTGAATAATATATTGTATTACGTAGCACAATAAATTTACATACTTTTCAAATAAGGCCTTAGTTGGGATTTCATCACCTAGCTATTGTAGTCGAATCCAAAACAAAAATAAAAGGCAAAATAGATAAATACTAATAAGAAGTTTGAACTCGATTTATACAAACTATAAGGTGGGTATAAGGCGACGTGCTATAAAAAGCCGTCTAAGGAAAAAGGTTTTTAAGTGCTTTGTGCCACCTCGTTTCCCCGCTTGCTTGTGCGTTTGAGAGGGACAACCTATTATTGGTTTGCCGACACAAGTAGTAATAAATCTTATTTTTGTAGTTTACTTATTGAACCTCGAGACGTTTAGGTTTTCACCTATCGTTTCAAAGTCGACCGAGGGTAATTTACTTCCATAGTAGTTATCCTTATTCCTTGTTTTTATCGATCATTTTTGATTGAGCAATACCAAATAAAATACCAAAAATAATCTTCTTCTTGTCTAATTTCTTTTCTTCAATCCTCTAAATTCTCGTCTTTGTAGTGTATGCAATTACGTTCTTCTCGTCTTGTGATTGATTTTAATAGGCTTGAAAATATTCCTCGTAGAAATAGAAATCGTCAACAAAGAATAGTGGAACCCGAGCTTCCACCTATTGTTGTAGAGATGGCCGATAACCGAACAATGGAGGAATTGCTCCGTGCACCCACCGAAGGGTATGGGGAAGCAATCGTTTTGCCAGCTCTTTTGGCGGATCATTATGAGATTAAGACAGGTCTTTTATCACTCATTCGTGCCGACCAATTTCGTGGCAATGAGACCGATAACCCGCATTCTCACATTCGGAATTTTCTTCGAATTACCTCGACTCTCAAGTTTAGAGATGTGCCGAATGACGCGATTAAGCTCATGCTTTTTCCATACTCGCTCGAGGGTAATGCTAAGATTTGGTATGAGAAAGAACCACTGGGTTCGATCTTAACATGGGATGATTTAGTGTCTAAGTTCATGAATTATTTCTTTCCACCATCTAAGACAACACAATTTAAGAACGAGGTCACTAGATTTGAACAAAAAGTGCATGAATCGTTTGGGGTTGCATGGGAAAGATTTAAAGATTTGTTGAGACAATGTCCACACCACGGTTTCTCAGAATTGCATCAAATAAATACTTTCTATAATGGGCTAAATATAATTGAACAAGATTCTTTAAATGCCGCCACGGGTGGTAATCTTTTAAGAAAAACTCCGAGAGACGCGTGGTGCATAATTGAGAATAAGTCTAGAGCACAATATTCACGAAACACACCGAGTGCTTCCAATGTGAATTCATCTAATATTGAGATTGCTAGATTGGACTCTAAGATTGACACGATTTTGAATGAGCTTAGGAAGAATCCTCATGGATCGATTAATATGATTGAGAATGTTTGTGTATCATGTGGTGGAGCACATCCTAATTATGCTTGTTCAACCACGGGGTTTGATCAAGCTAGTGCTTTTGCCGCGACGGGAACTTATGGCTCCAACGGTCAAGTTCCTCGTCAAAATCATGTTGCTCCACCGGGTTTTCCATCGGTTCAAAATAGGTACAACAATGGAAATAATGGGAATAATTTTAACCGTGGTAACCAAGGGAATTACAACCAAGGAAATGGGTTTAATGCTAATAAAAACAATCAAGGTTTTCACAATAACCAAAATGATTTGTCGAGCTACATCAAGTCAAATGATGCAAATTTAAAGGCTTTTCAAAATAACATTCAAGGACAAATGGCAACTTTGAAATGAGTTTCAAAATACGATTAAAGAGCAAAACAATACGATTGAGCTTAATCAACAAAGAATTGAACAAAGATTTGAGCAAATGTTCGAGCAAAGTCAAAATCGTTTGCAACAAAGTATGGAACAAGGTCAAAATAAATTGCTTTCGATGTTTGAATCTTTTATGACCAAACCTTCCTCTTCTTCGGGTGGCTTACCTAGCAACACCATTCCAAACCCGAAGGGTGAGATGAAAGCTATAACCACACGTAGTGGGAAAGCTTTAGACGGACCTTTGCTTCCACATGTGAGTACCTCTCCGGTGAGGGAAGTGGAGCAAGAACCCGAGGTGGTTAAAGAAAAGGAAATTCCTATTCCACCAAAGGTAGACCAATTGCCTATTCCGGAACCCGAGCTTCCGAAGACTAAACCCACACTACCTATCCTTCGAGACTTAACCAAGAGAAGCTCCGTGAAAAGTCCAATGCTCAAATGGCTATTTTCTTAGAGATGTTTAAGAATCTTCATATTAATCTTAGTTTCGCGGATGCATTGCTTCACATGCCTAAGTTTGCTTCGACTATTAAGAGATTGATGAACGATAAAGGGAAATTGGTTGAAATGACTACATCTTTAGTTGCTAATTGTTCCGCGGTTCTTACACATAAGCTTCCCAAAAAGCTTGGAGATCCGGGCAAGTTTTTGATACCATGTGAGTTCCCTAATATGGAAGAATGCTTAGCATTAGCCGATCTTGGCGCTAGCATTAATTTGATGCCTCTTTCCGTGTGGAAAAGGTTATCACTTCCCGAGCTTACACCTACTAAGATGACTCTCGAGCTAGCGGATTGATCGACCACCTTTCCAAAAGGTATATCCGAGGACGTGTTTGTCAAAGTAGGAAAACTCGTCTTTCCAACGGACTTTGTAGTTTGCGATTATCCCGAAGATTCTCGTGTACCACTTATTTTGGGAAGACCGTTTTTAAGGACGGCTAGTTCTATAGTTGACATGAGAGCGGGGAAGTTGACTTTACGTTTTGATGATGAAAGTGTTACACTTGATGTTGGTGATAACACTAAATATTTTTCCAAGTATTACGAGGAATCAATTAATCAAATCGATGTGATTGATGTTACTTGTGAAGAATATTCTCAAGAAGTGCTTGGATTCTCGGCTAATTCCGAAAGTGGCAATCCTTCTTTATCGGATCCTATTATTGCCCTTTCGTCTCCACCCCTTACTCCATTTGGGGCTAGTGATTTTATCTTGGAGGAGGTGGATGCTTTTCTTAGCACACCGGATTTGCTATCTTCATATGATGAGGATTATCATGATATGGAGGGATATATCGATTTACTTGAAGCCTTTTTGAATGAAGATCCTTATGAATCGCTACCTATGGATTTAAAAGTTGTGAATGAAAATGAGACTAAAGTGAAAACATCTATTGAGGAAGCACCCGAATTAGAACTTAAGGAACTACCCACTCATTTAGAGTATGCTTTTCTTGAAGGAACGGATAAGTTACCGGTGATTATTGCTAAGGGATTAAAGGAAAATGAAAAGGATGAACTTATCAAAGTGCTTAAGAAGCATAAACGGGCCATTGCATGGAAAATCTCCGACATTAAGGGTATAGATCCAAAATTTTGTACTCATAAAATTCTAATGGAGGATGATTATAAACCCGCTCTCCAAAATCAAAGAAGGGTCAATCCAAAGATTTATGAGGTGATCAAAAAGGAAGTCACCAAACCTCTAGACGCCGAAATGATCTACCCTATCTCAGATAGTCCATGGGTTAGCCCCGTGCATTGTGTTCCAAAGAAATGAGGAATGACGGTTGTTACTAATGAGGATAATGAATTGATTCCTACTAGACTTGTGACCGGTTGGCGTGTTTGTATTGATTATAGGAAACTTAATGATGCCACTAGGAAGGATCATTTTCCATTACCTTTTATGGATCAAATGTTAGAGAGACTAGCGGGGAATGAATTCTATTACTTTTTGGATGGATTTTCCGGCTATTTCCAAATCCCCATTGACCCTCGTGATCAAGAAAAGACCATATTCACTTGTCCTTATGGAACATTTGCTTATCGTCGCATGCCTTTTGGACTATGCAATGCTCCGGGGACGTTCCAAAGGTGTATGATGGCCATTTTCCATGATATGATCGAGAAAACCATGGAAGTCTTCATGGATGACTTTTCGGTTTTTGGGGAATCTTTCACTTCATGTCTCTCTAACCTTGAAAGAATGTTGCAACGTTGTGAGGAAACGAATCTTGTGCTTAATTATGAAAAATGTCACTTCATGTGCAAAGAGGGAATTGTGTTAGGACATAAGATCTCTAAGGCCGGTATTGAGGTTGATAGGGCTAAAATCGACGTGATTGCCAAATTGCCTCCACCCACCACCGTTAAGGGAGTAAGGAGTTTTCTCGGCCATGCCGGCTTCTATCGACGTTTTATACAATACTTCTCTAAGATAGCTCGGCCTATGACCCATCTTTTGGAAAAAGAGACTCCTTTCATCTTTTCGGATGAGTGTATTCAAGGCTTTGAGATGCTTAAAAAGAAATTAACCGAATCTCCAATCTTGGTTGCCCCGGATTGGGACCTACCTTTTGAAATTATGTGTGATGCTAGTGATTATGCGGTAGGTGCGGTTTTGGGGCAACGTAAGTCAAAACATTTCTTTCCTATACATTATGCGAGTAAGACTATGACGGATGCTCAAACAAAGTATACTACAACGGAAAAGGAGTTTCTTGCCGTTGTGTATGCTTTTGAAAAGTTTAGACCATATCTCGTCTTGTCTCAAACCATATTGTATACGGACCACTCGGCTATCAAATATCTTCTTAATAAACAAGATGCTAAGCCGAGATTGCTCTGGTGGATTCTCCTCCTTCAAGAATTTAATGTCAAAATTCTAGACAAAAAAGGAGCTGAGAATCTCGCGACCGATCATTTATCTCGACTTGAGAATCCTCACCAAAGCGATCGAGAGAACAAGGAAATCAATGAAACATTTCCTCTCGAGACGCTTGGTATGATTGCTTTTCGTGGTGATGATAGTACCCCATGGTTTGCGGACATCGCAAATTACCACGCGGGGAAGTTTATGATCAAGGGTATGTCGTCCCAACAAAAACGAAAGTTTTTCAAGGATATATCCTATTAATTTTGGGACGACCCCTATTTGTTTCGTGTGTGCGCGGATCAACTGATTCGTAGGTGCGTATTTGGCAAAGAAGCTCAAGATATCCTTAAATCTTGTCATGAGGGACCCACCGGGGGACATCATGGTGCTAGCGCCACCGCGAAGAAAGTCTTTGATGCCGGATTCTTTTGGCCTTCCATATATCGTGATGCCCAAGACTTGATCAAGACTTGTGATGCTTGTCAACGTCAAGGAAAGAACTCACAAAGGGATGAAATGCCTCAAAACATTATCCAAGTTTGTGAAATTTTTGACATGTGGGGAACCGATTTTATGGGGCCGTTTCCATCTTCGAAAGGAAATAAATACATTCTCGTAGCCGTGGACTATTTGTCTAAATGGGTTGAAGCTAAGGCTTTGCCCACGAATAATGCTCGAGTTGTGGTGAACTTTTTGAAACAACTCTTTGCTAGGTTTGGAACTCCGCGGGCTATTATAAGTGATCGTGGGACCCATTTTTGTAATGAACAATTTGACAAAGTTCTAAAGAAATATGGTGACACTCATCGACTTTCTACGGCTTATCACCCTCAAACGAGTGGTCAAGTGGAGGTTTCAAACCGGGCTCTTAAAAGGATTTTGGAGCGTTCTACTGGAGAGAATCGCACTTCATGGTCGGATAAATTGGACGATGCATTGTGGGCTTTCCGTACGGCTTACAAGACGCCAATTGGTTGTACACCATTTAGGTTGGTCTACGGAAAAGCATGCCACTTGCCAATTGAACTCGAACATAAGGCGTATTGGGCTCTTAAGCATTGTAACTTTGATTTGAGGACCGCGGGTGATCATCGCAAGGTTCAATTAAATGAACTAAGTGAATTAAGGGATCAAGCTTATGAAAATTCTTTGATCTATAAAGAGAAGACTAAGAGGCTTCATGACTCTAAGATAAAAAACCGCATTTTCAATGTTGGTGATCAAGTCCTCTTATTCAACTCTAGACTTAAGATTTTCTCGGGCAAGCTTAAATCCCGTTGGTCCGGACCATTCACCCTATGGCACCGTTGAGCTAGCTCAAAAAGACGGGCCTAACTTTAAGGTGAATGGTCATCGTGTGAAAAATTACTTTGGAGGGGACATACCTACGGAGGTTGTCCCGGATCTTCAAACTTTCCCTAAGGACCAATGAATGTGGGGATCAAGTCGAGCTCATGACTCGGTTAACAAAAACGAGGTGCCTTGTGGGGGAGTCCCATACATTCTATCTTCTCTCTATTTTCTAACACTAATAAGGCTTGATCTTTCAAGCTCGTGCTCGTGTTTTGTTGTGTTGTGAATCTTAGGTATGGCCCTAATATTTGAAGACTCTCGTGTTCGGTTTTTGCCGGTCCACTTGATCTTCCATTCTTCGAATGCTAAAAAGGGGCACACTTTCTATCCCTTGATTTTTATCGACTAACGTTTTATCTTGAGGCATAATTAATAAACGGCTTATAGATTTACGTGCTCTTTCCATGCTAGGATTTTGCATTAGACTCTTCGTGTTTTAGCAAGGGGGTGTTACTCTTGAGCTAAGAAACATTGAGGACAATGTTTGGTTTTAGCATGGGGGAGTCGATCGATATAATCGCTTGCAATTGCTTTTGTCGTGTCCAAACGTATTTGTTTTTCTCATTTTTCAATAAAATTTTAAATTTTTAATGTTATTTTTAAGTTTTCATAAAGAAAATAAGTGCTTTTGACACGAATGTAGGCTTTCCGTTGGTGAAAATAAAAATAGTTTTTGACTCGACTCGGTTTTTAACCTTAGCTTTTCCTTAACGTATTTGAATTAAGTTTTTCTAGGCTTTTATATAGGGAGCTTTAAAACGCGGAAGTCTTAATTCATACGAGTTAAGAACAAGAACTTTTCGCAAGTTCCTATAATTGATCCTAGAAAGTCGTTTATTAAGGGAACTTTAAAACGCAAATTCTAAAACTTGAAAAAGTATAAGAAGATGCAAGATCCTATAGATGACTTGAAAACCCAAAACTTCGATTTAATAGGCTAAGTATCCATTGATTTCACATTTTTGAAATTCTAAAATATGGAGAAAAAGAGATGATAGAGTTCAATCATAAGTTTCTAAGGTTAAATTCTTCTTTGTGCAAGTATTTTTGTGTTTGATTTAATCTCTTCGTATTTACTTTCCACGCTTGAATAATAATTGCTTAATAAATGAAGTTTTTAGCGGTTTAGGCTTGAAATATTCACAAAAATCACCGTGATGTCCCTCTCTTATCTAATAATTATTGGCTAATCTCTTATGGTTTTCTGTCTACCACCAATGGCATTGCGTTGCTTTGGATCGATGTCAATGTGCAACGTTGTGTTCGCATCAAACCATTGGATTGTTGAAGTCTTGCTGCCATTTGATGAGACTCTAATTATACATGTTCTCATACCCCAAAACAGACTTAAAATATGGAAAATATCATCAAATGTGTGCCACATACACTTGTTTTCTCTATTTGTGTGTTTGCAGGCATGGATATTGTGAATTCACTTAAAGATCACAAGATCAAGCAAAAACGAACACGGGAAACGAAGTCGTACAAAAGAACCGAAGTCGGATGTGTATTTACCAAAATACCCTTGAAGAATTGAAGATTTACAAGAATGGTCCCTCAAGTTTTACATATTGACACTTTATACCCTTGAAATCTTCAAAAGTACACAAGGGTCCCTAAAGTTTGAAGATTGTACTAGATCAACCATTCAAGAATCAAGAAATGATAAAACAAGTCCTTATTAATGGTTTCATAAAGTTTAAGGATTGTTTTTGCCAATTCACAAAGTTAAATGAATGTTAACTTAACCTAATGAATGTTAACAAAATACAAGGGCCAATGAGTAATTACGCCAAAGTTCATCCAGAGGGACTGATATGAGCTTAAATACTCATATCATTTGTATCAAATAACAATGAACAAATGCATAAAATGTATCAAAAATGCCTTGTATTTGTATGTTTCTTGTTTTAATGTGTGTAGGTACCAAGATCACGAAAACCGACGAAATCGACACGAGAATAAAGAAAAGATCGAAGAAGCCAAGAGACAAGTCGTTTTTAAAGACGGGATTCAAGTTTTTGAAGATCATTTACCAAGTGGGTCCCACATTAGCTTAATGGGCTTAATTTTTGGGCTGATTAAGGAAGTGTTGTTTGGTCAAAAGCCCAATAGGCCCAAAGTAACATTTAGTGGACGATTTTGAATAAAATTGGGTCCAAGCCCAACAATGGCCCATAATGAAATGAAAGAAACGAATGGGGTGATATATTGGATCAAAGGACCATACTTGGACAAATAAATAGAGTCGTTTCATTTGGCTGACATCTCACACCCACATACATTAAATAAAACTTCACCCCACTCACGGTTTAAATACACGTTTTTCTTTTTCACACAATGAATAAAAAACCTTTTCGATACATCCAATGTATCTTCTTCACCCTCACCCAAAAAAGAAAACCAGTAACAAATGTCACTATTCACCCAACCCTAATTCAATAAATCAACAAATAAATAAGGAGCTTTTCATCACACGTGTGATTCAAGCATGGAGGAATTAAATCCCCCAAGTTTAAGGAAGAGAATATGAGGAAGGAACAAGCTACGTGGCATCACATGATTAGCCTTGACAACAAATCCCTCTCAACCCACCAATAAGAGGAGGCCAAATCAGCAACAAAGAAGCACAACTAGCACAACGGATGCCACGTTGGCAATCCGTGTGCTAGATGGGCTAATCTCAACCATAGATCATCAGATGAGAGAGAAGATCAAGTTTGAAGAAGGAATATGCTAAGAAGATTCGGATATGCTATCTGAATATTCTTCCCTCTACAGCCTTGGGATGTCTATAAAAACCCCCATTTATCTTGTAATCTGGATCCCTTTTTTGTAATGTTATAATGCTAGATTTAGATTAGAAGTTTTTTATTTTCTTTTTATAAAGTTGTACTGATTTCAAGGAATTAATAAAATTAAATTTCAGTTTAATAATTGTTGGTGTTGTGTTTTTATTACTATTTCAGAATTACTTTTAATGTTTAATCTTTAATTATAACTGTTAGAAAACATTTACATAAGTTTCTTCTATAACTTATGTTGATGTTTGGAAAAGAATTGGGGAAAAGTTTAATCCCACTGATTGAACTTTAAATAATGTTACTGGTTCGATTTAACTACTGCTGGTTCGAAAATTTATATGGTGTTTGAGTTAACGCTCTTGGTTCGATGAATGGTGGTGAATAAGGCGGTCTTGATTCGGTCTAAAATCCGCTCAGCGCGCGATTTCTGCCCAAAGGTTTTCGACAAAAAGGTTTAATCTATTTTATTTTTAAGTTGTTAACTTTATTTAGCTTAATCTGTTTAGATGTTTAATTGGATTAAAATCTAGTTGGATTAGAGTTTATTGATTACCTATATGTTTGTTTTAGTCTTAAGGTAAATTGTTTCTACTTAATTGATTTTTGCTGTTATATATGCTTAAATTACTCTGGAATCTGATATGCGTAAAGTTAGCAGTTGCTGAAATTTGTTTCATCTTGTTTTATAAACGAGTTTAGGTTGCTAGGAATGTTTGATTTAACTGATAAATGTTTTTATTTGTTCATAAAGTGAATATGTTAATCTGATTAAGTTTGATTATGCTTTAGTTTGTCTTGTTTTGTTTTGATATTTGATTTGTTTAATTTAGTTTAAACATTTTGAGTCTTAATAGGATAAGCTGTAGTATGTGACTACATCTAGCTGCGATTTCCTTTTTACCAGTTTTAACTGTTTTGAGGCTGATTTTACTGAAGTTTCATTATATGTGGCTAAGATGTTCATTCTTAACTGCTTTCTGGGTATGATTTTGAACTGATCTAGTGCTTATCAGTTATCCGGATACTATTGCTTGGGAACTGGATAGTTTTGCTATCCAAAAGTAATCACTTAACAAAAAGTCACCTCCTGTGACTCCATTTGATTTAACTTGCTGTGATTAGATTTAACAGACTCAATTTATCTGTTAAATTTCAAATACTGATTCCTATCAGTATTCCTAAAATTAGCTTTACAATTTGATCACTTCTGTGATTTTTCATATATCAGTTGTCCAAAAAAAGAAATAATAATCTCAAAAATATGTTCCCATCAGGACTCGAACCCATGACCTCCTAGTCATGGGACACACGCGTTAACCAACTGAGCTCCATACTCTTTTGTGTTTAATTTCTTTATTAGTTGTTATTATAGCATTGAAATTCAGCTGCAGTTTTAAGAATTAAACATTTTCTATAGATTTTATTTTCTTTTGATAAATTTACTTTTTAAACGTTCACATTATTTTATAAAAAGTTTAGTTCTTCTTAAAATTTCAATTAAAATAGTTTTCAAATAGTAGATAAAATAAAAATTAAAAATAAAATAAAAATATAAAAATAAAAAAAATGTTTTTATTAATTTAAAATTTTAATTAGTTTATTTAAATAATTAGATTTTTATAATTTTAGATTTTAAATAAAATTAGTTTTAAAAAAAATAGATTTGGAATAAGTAATTTTTAATAAAGTTAATTAGTTTAAAAAGTTAATTAGATTTCTAAAAATAGTTTAAAAGTCATTTTTAATAAAATAGAATTATTATTATAGATTTTTAAATTAGTTTAATTTTTAAATAGTTTTTAATTTTAAGTAATTGTTTTAGATTTAAATATAGCGGGGTTTACGATTCATGCACTTTAGGTTAAAATTTAAATTTAAAATTGGTAGAATTAATTTTTAGTTTAAAAACCGAAAACCAATTCAAATCAATTGTCCAAAACGAAACAAAACGTCTCAAATTCACTCGATCTTCGTGTACAACGAACTTGGTTCATCACGTGTTTAATTGAAATCGTCATTGGTAATATTAGTCTATTACTTTTTCCTAAAGGTAATTTTCTAATTTACCCTATAACGTATCTTAATTATCACTATACTATCACGATCACATCAGGGACCAAAGTTGCCATTTAAACCAAACCTACATCAATTGAGTTATACAAAAACAATACGGGGCGTTTAGTCATTTTTCATACTATAATAACAAAGGATATTGGACGAATGAGTTTGCAAAATGAGAGGGACTGAATTTGCATATGTCCAAAGTTTGAATTATAATTGTGCGGTTATCACTTAACCTTTACCCAAAATAGATCAAAACCCCTTAATCATGCCCTAATCTACCTAGGTTTGATCAAGCCTTCCCCAAAGCGGAAACCTAATTAACATGGGGCTTTTCATGTTGGCCCCACACAAAACACATCCACATGGTCACTTAACATCCAGCTCACCCCAAAAGCCCCACCCCAGCTCAAGAAAGTGACAGTTTTGGAAGAAAACAAAATGTGACAGAGGAATCAATGGCTATCAAAAATTTGCTCTCCACAACGTCTTTAAGGGTTGAGATCAAGTTTTTAGTATGCCAATCACAAGGTACAATCACATATGAAGCCTATGACCAAATTAAAACATATGAAGATTCTTCAAAGATGATGCGAAGATCCAAGGTCATAATAGGGATTTATATCCGGCTAGGGTATCAAGTTTTTAGTTTTAGAACGCTCTTTCCTCATGCATAAATAGGCTATAGAATATAGAATGTAACTTTATTCCAATCTTTGTATTTCTCAAAATTCTATGTAATTTAGTGAATCTTTTATAAACATAAATTTTAAGTTCCATTAGTTTTAATTTGTTCTTTAAATTTTCAGCTACTTTAATTTTATGCAAATTTGATTTTCAGTTTTATTGATGTTCATTTTGCAAGTCTTAAATTTCTAACAAGGTTTAGACAAAACAAGGGGCTAGAATACAAACACGGGCAAGTATACCCTTTCGTTCGTAATATGTATATAGCTCAAGCAATCTAAAATAGTCATAACATATACTGATGTGTTTAATACACATAAAATACTAAGGAAAACATATGGCTGCAAACTGGGAATCCTAATATAGGAAAGATGTCCTTACTGAAGGAAGGAATATCCATACCTTATGTCCAGTAAATGAAGACGAAAACGGACGCGGAAGATCACTCCGGCTTCACGATAGCTACATAATGAAAGGACATGAATAAGTTTCGGTTTTACTTATACATACTTTTTATTTAGTTTACTTGACGTGTTCATACTTACTATACTTGTTCTTGTCTTGTCATAATATTTCATGTTTAAATCATGTGTTTCTTATAGTTTCATGTGTTTTAGATTCATGTATTTCTTGTTTTATGTGTTACAGTACTTGTTATAACATAATGAGTAACTTTCTAAAAATAGCAGGTTTCCATAAATAGTAACTTTCTAAACATAAGTTTCTTTAAATAGTAACTTTCTAAAAATAGAAAGTTTCCATAATTAGTAAGTTTCCAAAAATAGAAAGTTTCCATATTTAGCATGTTTCTATAAATAGCATGTTACCATATTTAGTGTGTTTCTATAAATAACATTTTACCATATTTAGCGTGTTTTCATATCTATCATGTTGCCATAGTTAATATAATTCCATAATTAACATGTTTCCATAATTAACATATTTGCATAATTAACATATTTCCATAATTAATCGTATGTTTATTAAATAATTAAATAATATAACATATAGTTTAATAAGCTTATATTACATCATGTATAATTGTATTGTAAAGTTTAATAATAATAAATACTTAGGCTGAACACATTATTATTAATTAATAATGTTATTCATGTTATCATAAGTTATTATTAATTAATAATGTTACATGTTTCATGTAATTAAACTTTACCTTAAAAGATATTAATTAATTAAACTAAGTTTTAATTAATTAAATTAGTGTACATGAATAATTAAATTGTTAATTATTTTAACATAAGTTTATTTAAATAAAATATACATACAATTATAACATGATTTTATTTAAATAAAAATTATAACCTAGATCATAACATAAATTAATTAATCTAATTAACATGTTTTTAATTAAATCAAATATTTAATTAAATGCATACATGTTTTAAAAACGTTTACCCAAACATCCCTTGCATGTTTTGGTATTTAATCGAACCCCGAACGAAACCCCACCGAGACCGTGAGGTCTCGGCGTTGCCTCGAAACCCACGCAACACTACAGCCCTTGCTGTGGCTTGCGGTCGAACATACAACAGCAGCCACCGGCAGTGAGAAGGTGCCACTAATGCCGAAAGTCCATCGCGGATTAGCCGGGTGATGTTGTAAAATTAGACACTTGCTTTAGGAAAAACAAGCAATAATAATGCGGGTAAGTATTAAGTACGTACGTTTTGTGAAAAACGTAAATATCGATAATCGAGTTCGTTCTCGGTGGAGGTATGGTGTTTAGCCAACAAATATAGATGTTATTTAAGTGAGTGATTACACTTTTGGAAAGAAAGAAAGAAAAGAAAACGGAAACGGACTACGCTTAAAACGGACGAAAACGCACGAACGTAAAAACACGACCAAACAAACAATTTCACCTAAAAAATACTAAATAAATCCTAATTGATCTAACTAAGAAATAAAAGTTGACCAAAGTTTGTAAAATAATTTATTTAATTATTATTTAATTTCAAAGTAAAAAAAACGTAATAATAATAATAATGACACAAGTCGAGGAAATGACGAAAAACTATTTTTTTTAAAACCTTAACTAAAAATAAACTTTTTAAACATAAAATTAAAAAATAAAAACTATTTTGAACATAGAGTTGAGCCAAAAATCATAAATTTACAAAAACGGTAAAAACACTAGTCGGAATTTTTTTTTGTCGATTTGGGGTTAAAAGATCACCATATACGACCAAATAATAGATAATAGTAAGTAGACTATAAAAATTCGACTTTGAAAAAAAAGCAAACATATATGCACGTCTAATACTTAACATAAAAGGTAATAAGCTTAATACTACTAGTAATGTAAAATATAAGTAGAAATGAAAAAGGTATAAAAAAACAACAAAGGAATAGAAATCAAAAAGCTATAGAGAGCAGATGGTATGGTGTTCTTGTGCTGCGTCTTATCTATGCAGAAGGTCGGGGGTTCAAAACCCACTGTGGACACTTTTTTTTTTCTTTTACTATCAGCTTATAAGCTAAATAAAAAAACACTGTATAAAAGAAAAATGAAAGGGAGAATTAACACAAAATACTAATAGAGCATGTGGTATAGCAGGGTGTGGTGTGTCTGTATGGTGGTCTAGGTCTGGGGTTCGAGACCCTCTTACAGCCATTCTTTGTTGATATTTTTTTTAATTTGGACAACTCTTTTTTTGTGCTGCTGCCAGCTTTTGGGTTAAGCTTAACAGCTTATTTAAGTGTGAATCAACAACAATAAACATAAAATAATAACATAGAAAACTAAAACTAAACAGAGAAACAAAACCAACAAGCAGAATCAAAGATTTGCAAGAATAGAACAACCCATGAATAGTAGAGTTAGTGGCATTTTGGTGACTTTTGGCTTACAAATACGCTAACATACAAGCTACTAACCTCAGATTTTATAGTAAACAGAAAAAATATACTAACTAAACTACTTGAATCCTGATGCTTAGATCTTAAAACTCCCAAATTATTTGGCAAGAGCTGTTGATGTGAACCACCTTAAATTGGCAAAAAAATGAGCACTATGAGTGTCTAATTGGATGCAAATGAAATTCAAACTTAAAGGCAACACTTCTAAAATTCTAGAATCACTAACACAAAATAAAAATGACTAGAAACGAGCAACAATTAACCATAAACAACACCGTAACAACATTCATTAATTCAAACACTAAGTTGTGGACAGAAAGTCGCAATAGACTAATATTTTTTTTGTTGATTTTATGAGACACCAAAAGCTGATTGTAACAAAGCTAAACCTCGATGATCAACAACAAATAACCTTAAATCATAACTCCTAAGTGGCAGCAAGTGAAAACTAAATCCAAACAGCCAGTTTTCAAGTTAAACTTATGACTAGTATTTTTTTTCTTTTTCTGATTTTCATGAAATAAAAGAAAACATTAACCAAACAACACCTACTCAGGATGTCTATAAGCAAATAAAGCAAAGGTTGTGCTTAGGCCATTGTCGTCAGCCAACACCCAAAAACCCCAAGATTGAAGTTGACTAGACAGAAAACAAGGCAAAGCATTTGCTGTCCTAAATGGCAAATTGGTGACTTTACAAAGCCTCTATGAACTGAATAAATCCTCAATCCTACAAAACAATTAAGAGCAGATTATGTCATATATTTATGTTACTTTTATGATTCATTTTAACGCCTTGATATGTTGTAGAATACGTCTTTTAGGAAAAAGAGCGTAATTAGGGCAAGTATTAAGTGTCGATTTAGAAAAACCAAGCACTAATGACCCAAAGTGGGGATCGTTCTCAAAGAGGCAAGTGTGTTGTGTAAGAAATGATTAATGGTTTGTGATTATATTGATGAGAAATGAAAAGAAGAAAAGAGATTAGAAGAGAATGACGGTTACAATTATGAATTAAACTAAGACGAATAGTCGTGCACGTAAAACCGTAAAAAGTGACAAAATTAAAAATTTGCCCTAAAAATTCCTAGAAAATTGAAATAAATCCTAAAAAATGTAATTAGAGTTTACAAAAAATCAAAAATCACTCAAACCTTCTATTTAATTAAATAATAATTTTTGGTGCTAATTAAAGCCCAAAAAATTAATTTAATTAACAAAAAACCCAAAATGAGATTTTTTTCATTTATAAACCTCTGAAATACCTTAACTAAATTTATAACTATTTTTGAAAATTTTAAAATTAATTAAAACTATTTAAAAACAATTAAAAACTATTAAAACTTAAAATAATTCTAAAAATTAATCTAATGACAATAAAATTATTCTAAAAATTTTAAAATTCCTAACTTAATGTATTTGATCTAAGAAAAATGAAAAACTTTAAAAAAACTAAATTTTAATTTTTAATAATAAAATAATAATAAAATATTAATAAAAATCCAAAATTTATAAAAAATTCTAAAAAGTTGCAAACTAGTTTATTTTAACCTAAATAAAACAGAAATGAAGTTGAAATTACAAAATACCCCTATTGGGCCTTAAAATGGGCTAAAAGTCCAAACAGTTCCTTAATGGGCTCAAATTGGCCCAATAAGAAAAATGTTGTCCAAATAAGCCCAAAATCTCCTATCTGACTTAAAATTTGATTTTAAGAACAAAACTCTGAAGGCCCAAAAGCTAAAAATGTGTTAAGCTAGCTTATTTCAAAGCAGCTTATTCTTAATGGGCTTTTCGGCCCATTAAGCTATAAGCTGATGCTATAAGCTCAAATTTGACACACAAGCTTCTTTTGAGTTACTTAAGAGATCTGTAAAAAGAAAATTGGAAAAATCATAAGAAATAAGCCGGAAATAAGCCAAGACTCTCTTCACAAAACGACAAAATAGTCGGTTTTTGAGTTCTAGACCACCTCAAGTGCTGATTCAACTTTCAAAAGCTTTTAAATGACTTAACTAAGCAAAATAATCAAAAAGTTTTCAAATAAGCACAAGCAATAAGCCAGAATAAGCAGACAAGCACTTGTTTAGAAGTCAACTTAACGAGTTTTCTAGTAAAAAGTCAAAGTCAAAGTCTAATAAGCTCTAGATCAAATAAATGGTTCAAATGAGGAAGATCTATCACAAAAAATAAGTTGTTGCAAGTCTGGATAAGCCAAATTAGCTTATGAATAAGCTGTTTGAAGATTTACTCTAGCAGTGGCTAGTTTTGGAGGTTGAGTAGTGGGAACTTTTCCCCCTGCTTGACCTTTTTGACTTTTTGTGTTTTGTGACTTTTTTGTGGATTCAAGTTACAAACAAGGCACCCTTGTGATCAGTGAATCACAAGGAGTCAAGAACAACAAAGAAATCACACTTCCAATCAGCCAAATGATATAGTTAATTCAATTAATCACCAGATCTGACACAGACTTGAACAATAAGCAGTTTACACTCAATAAGCAGTTTTAGCAAAAATCAGCCAACCAAATTGCACCAAAAGCATACACAAGCTATAATAAATTCATATGAACAAATTTAAACAGGTTTCATGCAATGGTTCAAGGTCTAGATCAAGATTCAAGCACAAAAAAGTTACTGATGAACTAAGAACATGCAGTTATGAACACTTGCTGATATACTTAACCACACAGCCAAATTCAAACACTTAAATCTTCTTAACAGGTTATGTTGGATATGATTTATCACTTTTTATCCTAAGTCTAAGCCTAGAACTAGGTGTGCACCAAATCATAGTCGAAAATATCAACTAATCAAGATTTTATAAGCATATGATTGATTCATGTGTTCAAAAGCATAAAACTTGCAGATTATCACTCTATTGCACTTCTTAAACAAGAACTACTAGCATACAACAACAAACACTTAATCAATAACACAAATACTTCAATATGCAGTTGACCCAAACACCCCTTTATATTTTCAAATCAAGATTTTCAAATCAAAAGTTGGATTTAGGTTAGCACATGCATACATAAGCATCAAAACATCAAACTTAAACAGAAACAACAAGATTTGGAGCCAAAGATCAACACATACACAAGCAGAACTCAAATATCACAAATATCCAATTTTTTGACAGATTTGAGATAAAGGGTTCAAACCTCATGGATGTACATCCACACCCACGTATGTTTGAGCTGATGTGCCTAGCAAAACAAGGCACAAGCTTCCAATATCAGGCTGTTAAGATAGAACAAAGTTAGATGCAAAAAATATAAAACAGAAAGGTGACAAAACTTGATTAATGCAACTCTTGTACCCACTATTTGGTTATCCCCAAGTTATAAGCCTCACAACACCTTGATAACTCTTTATCAGGGTGCTATGATCCACTTATAGCCCAAATATTCCAAAGGTGTACCAAGAACTTAGCAACATATCAAGATTTAGGAAAATATGCAATTTCTTGCACACTCCTTGAAAACACGTTTTAAGATTCAAGTTTAGCAAACATATAACAATATCAAGCAGTAAATAATATTGGCACTTGGGTTTTCTTCAAAGATTCAAACACAATTCATTAAACATGAAAATGGGATTTACAGAACTTGATCAAAGGAAAAACCAAGAGCAGGGCTCAATGTATGAGGCCCTATGCCTTATATAGGCTACAATGTTTAACTAAGAACATAAAAAACGTGAACCCTAAAGCTGTAGAAGTCTCATTTTTCCCTTGAGAATTTTGGCTTTATGCTTGATCATGTGAACTCTTTGGCTGTTTGTGAAGCTGTAAAGTGTGTAGGAATTGCATCAAGGGCTCAAAATAAGCTTAAGTTTCAAGCTAGGATATTGGACGTTGGATGTGGCATGGTTTTTGGCTTTTTCTTCTAAAACCGTGTGGGGAGGATTTATCATGTGACCAAGGTGATGATGTGGCAAGGGTTTTCAAAGTTGGGATGTATTTAGGGATACCCTAATCTTAATTTTGGAGAAGATTAGGGTTTAATTGTTTGTAATTATCAAATACGCAAATTTGTTCAAGAACACCAAGAACATGTGTTTAATCTGTTTTTTTAAATGGGGTGTTTAGCGCCTTAATTTAACTTCATAAATTAAGTTAGTTAAGGCAGGTGTGAGTGGATGGTGAGGTGGAAGCAGGGTGGCTTGTGATTGGTGGGTTGGGGTGAGTGGGACACGTGGCAGGCTGTCATAGGTCTAGGTATGTTTGTTTGTCTGCCAGGTTTAATCCCCCATTTCTTTCTTTCTTGTCACTTGCAAATAAAACAGTCAAAACCCGATTTCCTTTCTACTTGAAGTTTCTATTTTCACACTTTTGTCCCAAATACTTTTCTAAAGTATTTTCAAGGGTATTTCTTGCCAATTGTTGATTCTTGAAGGGTTGTTTTGGCATTTTCTTTAAATATGATGGTCTTTACTTGTATGATTGACTTTTTGGAGGACTAATATTGGCAAGTCATGATTGTTGAGGGACCATTCTTGCCAATTCTTCAAAGTGGAGGGCCCTTTTTGTAAATTTGACAAAATTTAAGGACCAATCTTGTAATTATGAATATACAAGGGTTTAAAGTGTCAATTCTTCAATATTGGAGGACCCTTCTTGCATAATCTTCAAATCTTTAAGGGTTTTTCTTGGAAAATCTTCATTAGGGCTTAGTTCATAGTGCGGCTTCGTTTCCCGTGTTCGTTTTTGCATGTTTCTTGTGATCTTTTGTCATTTTCTCAATATCCGTACCTAAAATATACAAGTAACAAACACAGGCATATATTTGGCATTTTTGATGATATTTAATGCATTTAAAGCCCGTTTTGGACGATGAGACTATGTATAAAAGTAGTCTCATCACTCCCCCATACTAAACCATTGCCGTGCCCTCACGCAATGCTAGAATAAAGTATCGTAGCACCTCCAAAATTCATTTTTATTCACTTTTATTGAATGATAAACTAGCTACACTACCACTATTAGTACTACTTGTGTTTTAGACATAATGTATGATTTTCATCGCAAAAATGGGACGTTTAGGTTCATAGAATAAGAACACGTGAATGCTTCGTTAGAAATAATTTCGTCGTCCTCGATTTTCACCCCAATTCCATGCTAAGAGTGCAACTATATCATTGTCATTATAAGTTAGTAATGCTAACACTACTCATATGCCCTAATCACGTACTTATCCTCCCATTTTCCTAAGTTGTATCTCTTATATTTTATTTTGTCTTGAATGTTTCACGAGGATACATTGTTTGACTTATGCGATAATAGAGATTTAGGTCTAAAAATAGAGTCCTAACGGTGTAAACAAGACCATCGAATTAATAACCCCTCCTAATAGACAACGATGTCAAAAAATTAAGTCAACAAGAAGGATCGATACACACGATTTTATAACGATTTTGAACATGAGACTTATTACCAAGACTTTTATACGCCCCCTAACGGAAGGGTCTTATTATCCTAGGTTTACCTCCATCTTTTATTCAACTTCGCCATGAAGCTTTTATTATGACTTCGGTCTTGCCTTGCCTTTTATTTAACCTCGCCATGAGGTGTTTATTGTGGCCAAAGACGTATATCCTCACGCTAAAATCGAATTTTGGATCTTTAAAGCTTCAAAGATTAAGGCTTGATTCACTTTCAATTTTGCATAGATTTTTCGGCCTTGTGAGCTTCAAATTGTTTGCTTGATTTAGGTGAGCACTTGAAATCTTATTATTAGGTGAAGCTTTCGATTATTCGGGTTGCCAATACTTCAAAACTGTGACGCTGGAGATACCTTAATGTCTTCCCAATTTAATTACATGGAAGCTACTAGAAAAGACTAGAAACCAACAATCAAGACTAAACCGCTAAGTCAATACTGATTAAGCAAAAAATATTTACAAGCGAGGGGAGAATAAGCAAACTATGAGAACACATGAGTTTTTGAAAGAATACGAGTATTCTACGTTTAGCATAGTAACTTATAATTAACTCTATCATTTCTCGTCCTCATTTAAGAGACTTAGCCTAATATAAAGTTAATGAAGCGAAGCTAAGTGCTCAACACGCACGGTCGAGTAAAAAATTATTCTTATTCTCACCATCGGAAAACCTACATTCGTGTCTTCAAACACTTATAAAACATAAGAAATTTTTTAAAATTTGGCCATTTTTAGCCTTATTTTGCAACAAAACGATAAACAAAAAGATAAACTTTGGAAAGCGTGAAGGTTTGGCAAGGCAAGTATCTATTCATCCCCCCATACTAAAGTTAAACATTGTCCTCAATGTTTCGAGTCTAAGGGTTGGAAAACCCCCATACTAGAGACGTAGTCGAATGCTTAATCTAGCATGGAAAGGGTGTAACCGTTAAATTTAAAGCCGTTTATGAAGTGTGCTAAAAACCTAAGGTTAGAACATCAAAGGATATATCATGGATATTGAGAAAGTATTCAAAGCAAACGATCGAGTGCTCCAAAAAAAAAGGAACACGAGAGGCTCTAATCGTGAAGATAATGATCATCTAAAATCCACAATTCACAAACAACCACGGAACAAAGGTTGGAAGGGCACAAATCTCCATACGTTACTACATTAATAATCGATAATATGTACATAGGATAAGCATGGGACTCCCCCACGAGGCACCTCATTTTTGATTACCCAGTCACGAGCTCGACTCAATCCCCTCAATACTAATTATCATTGGGGAAGGTGATTTGGTCGAGGTAGTTCAAGGATGGAACTTCCCCGCCAAAGTAGTGCTTCAACCTATGTCCATTCACCTTGAAATTGGGGCCATCATTTTGAGCTAGCTCGATGGTCCCATATGGAAAAACTTGAGTCACGGTGAATGGACCAGACCAACGGGATTTCAACTTACCGGAAAATACTTTCAAACGAGAGTTAAAAAGCAACACTTGATCCCCAATGTTAAAAACCCGGTTTTTAATTTTTGAATCATGAAACTTTTTAGTTTTTTCTTTGGAAATCAATAAATTTTCATAAGCAATATCCCTCAATTCATCTAATTCATTAAGTTGCATTATCCGGTGTTTTCCCGCGGTCTCCATATCATCATTACAATGCTTAAGGGCCCAATAAGCTTTGTGTTCAAGTTCAATTGGCAAGTGACAATTTTTCCCATACACAAGCTTATAAGGAGTGCACCCGATGGGCGTCTTATGAGCGGTCCTAAAGGCCCATAAAGAATCGTCCAACTTATCCGACCAAGATTGTCGGTTTTCCCCAATAGATCTCTCCAAGATCCTCTTCAAAGCTCGGTTTGAAACCTCGACTTGCCCACTCGTTTGTGGGTGATAAGCCGTAGAAAGATGATGTGTAACCCCATATTTCCTTAGGACCCTTTCGAATTGGTCGTTACAAAAATGGGTTCCACGATCGCTTATGATCGCACGAGGGGTTCCAAACCGAGAAAACAAGCTTTTCAAGTACTTGACTACCACACGAGCATCGTTGGTGGGCAAAGCCTTAGCTTCCACCCACTTAGATAGGTAGTCAACGGCGACAAGGATGTACTTATTACCATGAGATGATGGGAACGGCCCCATAAAGTCAATGCCCCAAACGTCAAAGATCTCACACACTTGGATGATATTTTATGGCATTTCATCGTTTTGTGAGGCTTTTCCTTGTCGTTGGCATGAGTCGCATGACTTCACAAGTGCATGTGCATCTCGGTAAATAGTAGGCCAAAAGAAACCGGCATCAAAAACCTTCTTAGCCGTGAGATTAGCACCGTGGTGACCACCCGTGGGTCCCTCTTGACAAGCTCTAAGGTTGTTAGAAGCTTCGGTACCAAAGACACAACGTCGAATAATTTGATCCGCACAAGTTCGAAACAAGTAAGGGTCGTTCCAAAAATAGAACTTGACGTCACGAAAGAATTTTCGTTTTTCTTGAGTCGTCATACCCTTGATGATGAAGTTGCCCGCATGGTAATTTGCGATGTCCGCAAACCATGGGGGTAGAAGAATCAAGCTTAGAATTCACTACACCAAGTGTCTCGAGCGGAAATGTTTCGGTGATTTCCTTGGGCTCGTAAACACTTTGGTGAGGATCTTCCAAACGAGAAAGATGATCGGCCGCTAGATTCTCGGATCCTTTTTTGTCAACGATTTTGTGATCAATTCTTGAAGGAGGAGAATCCAACGAAGTAATCTTGGCTTTGCATCTTGTTTAGCCATAAGATACTTGATAGCCGAATGATCCGTATACACTATGCATTTAGTCAAGACGAGATAAGGTCGGAATTTCTCAAATGCATACACCACGGCAAGGAATTCCTTCTCCGTTGTGGTGTATTTTAGTTGAGCCTCGGTCATCGTCTTGCTAGCATAGTGAATATGCAAGAAGTGTTTTTCATGACGTTGCCCCAATACGGCCCCAATAGCGTAGTCACTAGCGTCACACATGAGCTCAAAGGGGAGGTTCCAATTGGGAGCAACAAGAATGGGAGCTTCGGTAAGTTTCCTCTTAAGGATTTCAAAGGCTCGTACACAATCTTCGTTAAAGACAAAGGGTGCATCTTTTTCGAGGAGATGTGTAATAGGTCGAGAAATCTTTGAAAAATCCTTGATGAATCGACGATAAAAGCCCGCGTGGCCTAGGAAACTCCTAACTCCCTTAACGGTTTTGGGATGAGGTAATTTGGCGATGACGTCTACCTTAGCTTTATCTACCTCAATCCCCGCTTTCGAAACCTTGTGCCCTAAGAAGATTCCACTTTTAACCATAATATGACATTTTTCCCAATTTAGCACAAGGTTGGTTTCCTCACAACGCTTCAACATTCTCTCAAGATTCGACAAACACGAAGTGAACGAACTACCAAACACGGAAAAGTCATCCATGAAGACTTCCATCGTCTTCTCGATCATATCATGAAAAATAGCCATCATGCACCTTTGAAAGGTTCCCGGTGCATTACAAAGTCTGAATGGCATTCTACGATAGGCAAACGTTCCATATGGACACATAAACGTAGTTTTTTCATGATCACGAGGATCGATGGGGATTTGGAAGTAACCGGAAAAACCATCTAAAAAGCAATAGAAATCGTTTCCCTCAAGACGCTCCAACATATGGTCCATGAAGGGCAAGGTAAAATGGTCTTTTCGAATGGCGTCATTCAACTTACGATAATCAATGCACACTCTCCATCCGGTCACGAGTCTAGTTGGAATTAACTCGTTGGCATCTTTTGGCACAACGGTCATTCCTCCCTTTTTAGGGACACAATGAATAGGACTCACCCAAGGGCTATCGGAAATAGGGTAAATCGTTTCCGCGTCAAGGAGTTTTAGGACCTCCTTTTTGATGACATCGTGAGTTTTGGGGTTCACCCTCCTTTAACATTGGATTGCGGGTTTGTAATCCTCCTCCATCAAGATTTTGTGGGTACAAAATTTGGGATCGATCCCCTTAATGTCGGATAACTTCCACACAATTGCCCCTTTGTGATCCTTTATAACATCGACAAGTGCGGGTTTTTCATCATCCGAAATATCTTTCGCAATAATAACTGGCAACTTGTCGTCCTCCTCCAAAAATACATATTCAAGGTGAGGAGGTAAATCTTTCAACTCGAGGATAGGTGGTTCCTCAATTGAAAATTTGGGCTCGATACTCATAACCTCCTCGGGTGGAGGAAATGGGAAATCGTTAAGAAAATCCTTTATAATCGAGAAGTCCTCATCATTGTCGAGGTCTTCGTCACAAGTACGTGGAACATCGAATTCTTCCAACGTAAAACCACCACCTTCAAATGGAGTGAAGGTTGGTGTCGAGTTATCAAGAATGGGATCTAACATAGTGGGATCGCCACTATTCTCATCATCACCAAAACCTAGAACTTCTTGTGAAAATTCCTCGCAAACAACGTCGATCATATCAACGAGGTTTATGGTTGCAACAGAATAAACATGAGAAAGTTGAGAATTTGGAGTTGCGTTTATAACAAGTTCCTCGTCGTTGAAACGTAAGGTGATCTTTCTAGCATGCACATCAATTAAAGCCATAGACGTATCTAAAAACGAACGACCTAAAATGAGAGGAACTTGAGGATCCGTGGGAATATCGACAACGATAAAGTCTACCGGATAATATAACTTTCCTACTTTCACAAAAACGTCTTCCGCCAATCCACATGCGGGAATCGTGGAATGATCGGCCAACTCGATAGACATTAGTGAAGGAGTAAGATTAGGAAGATTGAGCGACTTGAAGATTGCAAGAGGCATCAAGTTAATACTAGCACCAAGATCGGCCAAGGCATATCATTCTTCCATATCTTGGATTGCACAAGGAATCAAGAATTTATCAGGATCACCGACTTTTTGAGGTATGCGGTTAAGATAAACCGATGAAAAACTAGTCAATTGTTGCAATTTCTCCTTGTTTTTCAACATACTCTTGAAGTTAGCGGCAAATCGAGGCATCATGACCAAAGCATCAGCAAAACTCACATTAAAATGAACGTCACGAAACATTTTCATAAAAAGCTCAAATTAGTAATTGTCGCGCTCTTGACGTTTCTCCTTTCTAAGTCTTGATGGATAGCGCAAAGGTGGTGTGCGTTGAGGCATAGGCATAGCCTCTGGAATCTCGGGTTCTAAATGTGGTAATGGGTCAACCGTAGTTGTGGTATGAGCGATACTTCGTGGGATTAGGACATGCTCCTTTTCGACCACCACCTCGGGTTCTTCCTCAATTGCATCCTCCATAGGAGCAATTGGTTGAGGAGTCGGTTCCTTGAGTGTCTTACCACTACGTGTGGTAATCACTTTCATCTCTCCCTTAGGGTTCGATATGGTGTTACTAGGAAGACTACTCTAAGATGGTTTGCACATTATAGCCTCAAACATAGATGAAATTTTATCCTCAAACATGGATTGCCTCTTCTCGGCCTTAATCATCTCTTGTTTTATTTCATGTTGCCCTTGTTCTATTTTTTGTTGGTTTTGTTGTAACCTAGTTACATTTCCCTCCATTTTGTTTGTATGGATTTTAAGCTCATTTGCTAACTCATTTTTCAACTCCTTCTTCAAGTCGTTCTTAAACTCGGATCTTAGGCTAATGATTTCTCTTTGAATGTTGTCAAACCTAGCATCGTTTCCATTAACGTATTCAACAAATTCATTTGGAAGATCTTTCAAAGTTTGCAAACCTTTGTTGTTGTTTTGAAAATCATTGTATTGATTTTTGTTTGAAACTTGATTGTTATTAGCCCCTTGATTCCCATAGTTTCCTTTGTAATTGTTTTTAAAACCAACTTGATTCTTTCGATAGTTGTTGTTAGCATTTTGATTGGGAGCGAAACCCGGTGGAGTCAATTGATTGGAGCGGGTAACTTGATCGTTTTGGTTGTAAGTTCCCGTGGCCGCGTAGGCACTCGAAGTGTTACCACCGTTGGTAATGCACTCGGAGAAATCATGACCTCCACCCCAATACATACATGAAACCTCAACCGCTTTATCCGTAGCGGGAGCACTTTGTTCTCCAACTTTGAATTCAATTAAAAGTCCTTTAAGCTTATCAAAGATTTTGTTTTCCAAGTTCGCCTCAATTTGGCAAGCATCAATGGTATTGGACAAAGAAGGTGAAGCCGAAGACGAAGCCTTACGAACACTCGATGTGTTACGAGGACTATACACCTTAGATCTATTCTCAATTATCACCAAAGCTTCCTGAACCGTTTTACACAAAAATTACCACCCGTGGCGGCATTTAGATAATCCCTTTCATGATCATTCAAACCATTGTAAAACGTGTCAATTTGATGCAAGTCGGAAAAACCGTGATGAGGAAACTCATGTAACATTTCTTTAAACCTATTCCAAGCCGTTGAAAAACTCTCATTAAATTCTTGTGAAAACTTTGAAATCTCGTTTTTCAAATGCGTAGTCTTTGAGGGCGGGAAAAATTGGTTCATAAACTTAGAAACGAGATCCTTCCACGTCAATATAGAAGTGGGTGGCTCTTTCTCTAACCAAATTTTAGCGGGCCCCGCTAAGGAATACTGAAAAAGCATCATCTTAATCGAGTCATTAGCAACATCCTTAAATTTGCAAGTGGCGGTTAGACGATTGAATTGGCGGATATGGTTGTGCGGGTTGTCCTTTTCATCACCACGGAATTTGTTATTTTGGATCATCGACAACAAACCCGTTTTCACTTCAAAATTCTCCGCAAGGATAGCGGGAATTACAATAGCCTCTCCATAACCCTCGGTGGGTGCTTGAAGTAACTCCATCATAGTACGATTTGCCATGGTTGGTTCTTCTTCTATGATAGGTTTGTCAATAGGAGACTCCTCACTAGAAAGATTAGGAGTAGCTGTTGACTCCTTTCGGTTTTTTCGTTTACGTGCACGTCTTGCTTGATTACGAGTAAGCATAAACGTCACATACAACGTGGGGATGAACAAAGAAGATTCTTTTTGGTGTTTTTAATTTTTCCAATTTTTTTGTGGTTTTTGATTGTTTTTACTTTTTTTTTGGATTTTTGTGATTGTATTAAGTAGACAAAAATCTACAAATCTCCTCCTTAATCAAATCTCTTGATTAAAGAAGCCTCAAGGAATGAAAACGATCACGTGAAGTGAACGCCTTCGATGACTTTAGAACGTTGGTGGCACACCAAAACGTTCAAGACGGTTTAATCAAATGAAACCAAGAAAATATATATGATACTTAGATAATACTTTGGTTGGCAAACCCTCGATTAGCCCTTTTTATCTAAACACGCACAAGCAAGCGGGGAAACGAGGCGGCGCGAAGCACTTAAGAGCCTTTTTCCTTAGGGTATATGTTGATCACAAACTTAGATCGATTTAGCTTGTGTAAAAGAGATTAAATCAAGTTAAACACGTAGAGAAACTTTGTTGTGTATAAGACAATTTAAGTATTATGCGGAATTAATACTCAAACAAGAACACACAAACAATGTAAACCAAACTTTCACTTTGATTGATTAGAAAAATCTTGCGTACAATGAAAGTGTTAAACGTATGAAAACTTATATTGAAACAAAACCTAAAGGCCTCCTTTTATAGACATAAGGAGCCTTGTACAAGAGTCTACGTATCAGCTATTTTAGGTAAAGATAAACATAAAAAATACATTGTTGATCATATCTTTACTAGAAACATAATACGTGTAGACTAAGTCTTCTATCAGTGCTTGAATTCATCCTATCAACGCTTGACATCTTCCTGTCAACGCTTGTTCTGTCAACGCTTGTTTTCTTCTTATCAACGTCCCGATTACTCTTGTCAGCGTCCAAGTGTACTGGCTACATTTTATTCCCAACAATCCTCCCCTAAACTTGATATCTACTCTAGTAATCAAGTTTCTGAATAAAAACTAAGAACTAGGAGGATTCTTACAAATCTTATCAAATTGGTAATAAACATGCCTAATCAAATCTTTGGCCACGTCATTTGAGTAGTCAATCTCCAGCTCTGTTGTCTTCATCTTTTCAAAAACTTCTTTGGACATGGGATACTCAGCATCCACAAGAAGATATTCAGAAAACTTTGTAGAGCTCAAATAATACACACCAGTAGCTGAATACAAACGCCATTGAAGTCCACTGATATCATCCTTAAGATCCTTCCAAATAGGATCTTCTTCTTCTGGTGCACACATTCTCTTGAATGTTGACCAAAGCTTTATTCCATTGACTGAAGTAGGTGCTTCAGTCTCATACTTGGCCAACAATAACCTCCACAGGTATAGGAAGTCTTCCCTATCCATACTTGCAAATAGAGACATAAGAGTAGTAAATGTGTGTACCTCTTTCCCATATCTGCCAATCACCCAAAACCCACATGCATCTTCTTCATAGCTAATGATAGGGTTTCTGGCATCAATAGGTAACACTTGTACCATATCTGAAGCTTCCATGGGTGAGAGCTTAATGCTCCTTCTAATAACAGCTTCACTAGGAGTCACTTTATTTAAATCTTTAGGAAACTCAAGTGGAACTCCCTTTTTCAAAGGCCTTGGAACAATCATAGCCTTTTGAATCTCCATCTCTTCTGCAAGTTCTTCTTTCCTTTCATCTGAAAGAAGTCTGATAGTGTTCATCTCTTGCACACTTGCCCAAATGGGATAAGCCTTATACTCCAATTCTTCAAAGGAAAATCCCTGCAATTTCTGAAAGGTCCATCCTGTTTGATGACATATGGGCAACATGTAATAAAGCTCCCTTCTATCTCTCTTCAACAGTGAGAAAACTTTGCTAGCCTTATGCTTTAGAATTACCTTGCAATCTCTTTTAACTCTTAGAAGAATCTCCAAACCTCAAATTTGATCTGAAATAGTCATATCTGGATTCTCCATAACCCTATTCTCCGAAGCATGGTACATCTGAGCAACTTCTGGCATATCATAATCTACCTACATTTTTAACTCTACAAGTTTCTCCCTTGCCAACTCATCACCATATTCAAGTCTTTCTGGTTCTTCAATTATCATAACACTTGAATCTGAACTTTCATCATTACTTCCTTCTTGCTCCTCAGAAGTAACTACAAATGGTGACTCACCAACCTTCTTCTTTTCTTGTTCCATAAGTTGTGCATCCAACTTTGAATCAAACTCTACTTGTGCTGCATCCTTTGGAACCTTTGTTTCTACCATGATTCCTTTACCCTTATCTAATGGATCAATGATGGGTAAAGATGATGATGGTACCTGTGAAGACACTTCTTTGATGATAGCTGATGACTGGAATACATCAACCATATCTGTAGGTCTATCAATGTTCAAATCCTGTGTGTCAACGCCCAACTTACTCTTGTCAGTGCTTGGTGTGTCAGCGTCCAAAATCTGCTTGTCAACGCCCACCTTATTCTTATCAGCGCTTCTTGTGAACTGCTTCATCATTGCCGTAAAGGATAAGTTCAAATTTGTAGGAGTAACCAAAAATGCATCAAAACCTGGTTGCTTCTTCAATTCAGTAAGGGCTTCAGCAACACCCAAAGATTCTCCATCATGTGAGCCTTTGTCACTCACATGTACCTGCTCATCCTCCCCTTTGGAAGAATCCTCCATTCCACGCCTATTGTGAGCATCCTCTAAAAGAACAATCCTCTCCCTCAATTGCTTGAGTTCAAGGCCTTGTGTACTAACTGTTTGTACCAAGTCTGCATTTTGCTTTTGAAAGCTAATGCAGACAGTCGTCAATTCCAACATTGTATATGGTTCCAATATGCCCTCCTCTAGAATGGGTATTTGACCTCCCAAAGTAGAGTCATGGGGCATGGATGAGGTCTAAAAGATGTTAGGACTGGCTTGGCCTGCATCTAAGCGAGTACCAATAGTCCCAGCCTCATCCATAACACCAACCACACTTGTGGTGGTGGTTCTCTCTGCAACATGGCTAGGACCACTAGAGGAGAACACTCCAGTAGTCCTTGGGCGTTTTATCAACCTATATTCAAGGGATGTAGAAGATGATGTGGATTGGGTGGTAGTTTGAAGGTTAAGGGGTGTTTGGGTCTGCTGTAGAAAGGTGTCAACGTCTGGATTTGAAGTGTCAACGCCAACATTTAATGTGTCAGCGTTGAAGGAATCTTGGTCAAGTTCCATGTGTTGAGGAGAAGGTGATGGTTCAGGCAAAGGTTGTGGGTCAGGTTGAGGTTGTGCTGCTGCAATAACAGCAAGCATGGCTTGGGTATGGGGTAAGTCTCTATGAGGGGGTGAGTTCATCTTACTAAAAATAGCTTTCTTTTGCACAGGGATCACATAAAAATCATCATGATCCCTGGTGCAATGCCTTTGCTCATCAAAAATCATTTGTAAAAATCTTGGGTAAGCCAAAGTCATCTTATTACCCTTGTTTTTACACATGCCATCAAAAATCAGTTTAGAAAAATTATACTTTTGCCCATTTGTAATACACACAATAGCACTAGCAATTGATCTGTTAATTTCATTATGTGTAGTACATTTGGGACTCAAACATTGAAGGATGAAATGTATTAAGTACTTCCAAGCTGGGGGGAATTCTTGTTTATTATATTTATTTAAAGTACCCTCTTCAGGGAAAGGATACCCCAAAGATTGAAGTCCTTGTTCTATCTCATTAATGGGTAGAGTGGTTATACCATCTGCATCATTAAGATGCAAAGCCTGGCGAACCAAGGCTTCAGTAACCACCCAAGAACGCCCATGGACAATAGCTGTTAATGTAGTCACATTATTAAGTGTTGAGGAACTAACAGTGTTCCAAAACTGTTTAATATGAGTGACAGGGATGAGAGGAGCATGAGAAAGAGCATACCGTAATGGAGATGCATTCAAATACGCCACCATCTGGGTGTATTGAGGAAACAGAGCATCATCATCCTCCAAATAAGCAATCATATTATGCTGACTTCTGAATCCCAATACCAAGTCACTTGGTTTAAACTTAGGCGCCATTGATGTAGAAAGCTGTTTTTGAAAGATTATAAAAGATGAATTATAGGAGAAAAGTTGTTACACAAGAATATGAGAGTACCCTATTTAAAAAGTAGGAGCCAAATATATAGGAGTGATAGGCACATGTGATTGGTCAAAAATGAGGCAAGTATTTTCAAAATATAATGATAAAAATATTGAAAAGAAAATAAGTTATCTGGTGCATTAATTAAAAGTTATCAACTCCCAAAATTACGGCCCCAATTTTCGTCAAAAATAACAACTGGGTAGGACCCAATGAGTGTCAACGGTAAAAAATAACCCATCAACGCCCAACGTCTATATTCTTGTCAACGTTGGTAAAAGCCATGTCAACGTCTAAATTGGTCACAACAACGTTTGGAAATATATCTGTCAACGCCCAAAAATAAAAATAATAAAAATAAAAAGGACCTTAACAAAGTAATCTATCCTAGTGAAGATAACCTATAAACTGAAAATTACCATAGGGTGGCAAGCACTGTCCAATCATGCACACTTGCTTATGCAAGATAGACATAACAGTCCTCTAGAGTCCCTTACTAACCAAGGTTCTTAACAGTTAAGTTATCTCATAAAATCCCTTTGTAACTTCCCAGGTAAGCCCGATATAAATCATACCCAAGTCTCCCAACAGACCACTCCCAATTCTAAGCCAAAAGGTCTTGGCACCATGCATAGTATATCAACTTTGCATGCTACAGTGTCTCATGAGATAGTAAACTAAATCATACTCACCAGTGGACACAATCTAGAATTATGATAAGAGTATTATAAGAATACCCAAAAAGTCATAAAAGGTTCCTAAACCTCCCCTTAAACTATGATACATAAGTTGCCAAGTAATATGCATATAAATAAAAATTTATGTCAAGATAGGAATATAAATATTCCAACCATCATCCATAAATTGAAACATGCTCCAATAATGCTCCAAGAATCCATAAGCAACTCTGTATCCAATGGTACAATGCTAACAACGCCTGCACAATTAGATCAAAAACCACAAAATTAACATGTTGCTGACAACGTCACGATAACACTCATCAGCGTTAAAATAACCTTTGTCAGCGTTAGACAAATAAAGTGGAAAATCCAACTTCACATAAAGACCAATAACAATGCATATCCTGTACATACTTTTACACTATGATTCCAAACCACATATTAAGTGAGATTGATCATTCCAATACTTGTTACCAAGTATTGGAATCTTCCAGTACCAAAAGGTTTAGTTAATACATCAGACACATTTTCTTCTGTGTCAACCCTATCTGGTTGTATTAAACCCTTTTCAAAACAATCTCTTAAAAAATGATGTCTAATTTCTATGTGTTTTGTTTTAGAGTGATGTACAGGATTTTTAATAATGCATAAAGTACTGTTATTGTCTACAAAAATCTTGGTATGCATAAAAATATACCCATAATCCAACAGCTGGTTCTGAATCCATAAGACTTGTCCACAACAAGTAGCTGCTGCAACATACTCTGCTTTAGTTGTAGAATTGGCCACCATTGTTTGTTTCTTGCATTGCCAAGATATCAATCTACTCCCAAGAAACTGGCATCCACCAGTTGTGGATTTTCTATTAAATTTGTCACCACCATAATCACTGTCTGAATATGCAATAAGCTCCAATGGTGAATCTTTTGGATACCATAATCCCAGGTCTAGATAACATCTAAGGTATCTAAAGATTCTCTTGACAGCATGAAGATGACACTCTTTGGGAGTCACTTGATGGCGTGCACATGCACACACAACAAACATAATGTCAGGTCTTGAAGCTGTGAGATACATCAATGAACCAATCATTGATCTATTGTGCCTGACATCCACTTCTTTTCCATCTCCAACTTTTCCCCAAGGGTGTTCTCTATCCATAGGAGTGCTAGCCCTTTTCTCATGTGGAGAAAAGCCAAACTTCTTCAAGATTTCTGCTACATATTTATCTTGAGAGATGAAGATACCATCTTCTTTCTGCTGAACTTGTAACCCTAGAAAGAAGTTCATCTCCCCCATTGCACTCATCTTGAACTTGTCTGTCATAAGCTTGGAAAAGTCTTCACTCATATTTGGACTAGAAGAGCTAAAAATGATATCATCCACATAGACCTGAACAAGTAAGAAATCCTTACCAGTCTTCTTTGTAAATAAGGTCTGGTCTATGGTGCCCCTTTTGAATCCATTTTCCACCAGATAGGTGGACAATGTGGCATACCATGCTCTTGGGCTTGATGAAGTCCATACATAGCTTTCTTCACTCTATACACCTTGTCTGGATGTTCTGAATCTTCAAAACCAGGAGACTGCATAACATAAACCTCCTCTGCAATTGTGCCATAAAGAAAAGCACTCTTCACATCCATTTGATAGACTGTAAAGCCCATGCAGGAAGCATAGGCTAGAAAAATCCTTATAGCCTCAATCCTTGCAACTGGTTTAAAGACCTCGTCATAGTCTATCCCTTCCTCTTGTGTATATCCTTGAGCCACTAAACGTGCCTTGTTTCTGACCACAATGCCTCTTTCATCCTTTTTGTTTCTAAGAACCCCTCTTGTCCCAATAGGTCTGACATGTCTGGGACAATCAAATAACTCCCAAACATCTTGGATAGCAAATTGGTGAAGCTCATCTTGCATTGCTTCCACCCAACTTGGTTCTTTGAGAGCATCAAAAATCTTCTTGGGTTCCTGTTGTGACAGAAAACAGGCAAACAAACATGCTTGAACAAGAGGGGTATCAACCTTCTTGTGAATATTGGCAATAAATCCACCAGGATTCTGATGAGATCTTCTAGTTTGGACAGGAGTCATCACATCACCAATAATTAGAGAAGGAGGGTGATTTTTTATAGTAGAAGTAAGCACTCCTCCCTTAATAAGTGTGTTGTCCTCAATCTTATCTTCCATGTTACCAATATCCTCTTCAGACTCTCTTCCATCATTATCTGAATGAACCTCTCCATTTCTGTTTGAAGGTTCACCTTGTTCAAAAGTATTGGAAGAGAAAATATGGTCAAAAGATCTGTCAACGCCTGGACCAAGGCTGTCAACGTTTGAGCCATCAACGCCCAAATTTGTCTTGTCAGAGCTAGAATTTCCTTTGTCAGCGCTTGAAAGATCATGCATGTTGTCAACTGGTGATACTTGGGGACCACCTTTTTCCTTTCCAGTAGCAGCAGCAAATGCATCTGTCCATATAGGAATAGTAACATACTCAAGTATGGGTGTTGATTTGTCTGCTTGTGATCCAACCACTTCATCAACCTGTTTACCTGAAACATCAACAACTGGTTCTTCCACAACATTTGAAGTTACCTTCACAATGTTTGGATTAGTAATAGGCATATAATTCAAAGTCCTAGATAGAGGTTCCAAGTCAAATAACCAATTTGGACCACTTTCAAGATCACTAGGTTTACTTTCTAAAAACCTAACATGTACTTTTTCAAGTATACGTTTTTCTTTCTTAAGGTAAACCCTCTATCCTTTAATCTGCACAGAATAACCCATGAAGTAGCCTTCATCACCTTTAGCACTAAACTTACCTAAGGCATCACTAGTATCCAACACAACTACATGACATCCAAAAGGTTTAAGAAAACCAATATTAGGTTTTCTGCCCCAAAGTAACTCATAAGATGTTTTGTTATGAATCTTGTTAACTAATGCCCTATTCTGAACATAACAAGCTGTATTCATAGCCTCAGCCTAAAAAGCAATAGGAAAGTGAGCATCAGCCAACATAGTCCTGGCTGCTTCTATAAGGGTTCTATTCTTTCTCTCAGTAACCCCATTTTGTTATGGGGTTCTAGCTACACTAAACTATCTAGTAATCCCTTTCTTGGCACAAAAATCATCTAACAACTTATTTCTAAACTCACCACCATTGTCACTTCTAAGTATCTTAACCTCATTACCAGACTTCTTTTCTATCTGGGTAATAAAGTTAATCAAGGTATCAGCAGTGTCACTTTTCAAAGCTAAAAAGAAAGTCCAAGTAAATCTAGAAAAATCATCAGTGATGACAAAATAGTAAGATTGACCATTTAAGCTTTCTATATTAGTTGGACCAAACAAGTCAATATGCAGCAAGTGAAGTGGTTTAGAACTAGAGTGCACCTGTTTAGACTTAAATGAGACCTTGTGTTGTTTGCCTTTAAGGCATGCAACACAAGAGTGGTCATTGTGGAAAGCCTTTTCAGGCAAACCATCAACCAAACCATGTCTCACAAGTCTGTTTATATTTTTAAAATTAATGTGCCCTAATATCCTGTGCCAAAGATTACTCTCATCAACTAAAGCCTTAGCATATAGACATGACAAATTATTATTCATCCTAATTCCATTAAGATTCACATTATAAATGTCCTTATGCCTAGGTGTTCTATAATCAATGAATTTCTCATCTGGTATTTTAAAATCTTTGCTCAACACCAAGCATTCAGTATCAGTAAAAAGAACCTTATTTTTGTTATCACAAACTTGTGATACACTAAACAGATTATAGTCAAGTTCTTTTACCAGAAACACGTTTTCAAAACGCAAATTGTTGGTGAGAAGAGTTCCTTTGCCTGTGATAGTTCCATATCTGCCTCCAAAGTAAACTTTGTCACCATCCTTAATGGGAGTGAAGTTTGTGAGATAATCTTCCTTCCCAGTCATGTGCCTAGAGCATCCACTGTCCCAATAGCCATAATCATTAACCTGCTTTTGAATGCCCTGCACATAAAGAAAACAAATTAGTTTTCTTTGGGAACCCAAGCCTGAGCAGACTTGGATTCATTTGGTTGTTCAACAAGAACAGACTTAGTCCTTATGACAACCCCTTGTTCATCCCTTTTTGGATTAAACATACAGTTAACCCCAATTGGTTTTGTTATGACCTTTGAAATATAATGAAATCTGTTACAGGTCATAGAAATCCCATCTGAATTAGGTTTTGATCTTGCTTAAGTCTCCATGTCAAGCTAGAAGAAGCTTTAGACCCCTTTCCCTTTGGTTGCAAATATTTACCATTATTTGGTCTGGCAACGTTTTTGTCAGCGTTTAACTTGGTCTTGTCAACGCTGAAATTACCCTTATCAGCGTTGAACCTAGGGTTTGCTACAGGAACCCATTGTCTATTAGACCATGTATTGCTCTTCTGAAAAGGTCTTTGTCCATAAGTATTAGACCCTTTAGTAAAGAATGGGGCTGGTCTAACAACTTGTGGAATTTGCTGGACAAAAGGTTTGGGTTTGACAGTGTTTGACTTTTTATCAGCGTTGACCTTTGAAGCATTGATACACTTATAGGCTAAATGTGAAAAACTTCCACAAGTATAACAGGATTTTCTTGACATAACTCTAGGCCTAGAAGAAAAGAAACCTGTTCCATTATCACTAATTTAACTTTTTGGTGACCTAGGTTTTCTATACATTTCTACATATTTAATACTAGGTTTTCTATCAACGTTTAAGCCAAGGTCAACAGTCTTGCCAGTGGTTGGGTTTGTCACCTTTATGGGTGTAGACTCATTTAGGCTGTCACTAAGCATGTCACCCTTAACAAACAAGGTAGGGTTGGCTTTCTTCCATTGGTCCAAATCAGTCAACTTCTGCCTGTATTCCTCTACTGGGGTAAGAACTCTTGGTGGAGGAATAAATTCCTCTTCTTGGAGTTCTGGTAAACCAGTCCAAGATAAGTCCTTTCTTTGGACACCATAGAAGTTCCCAGCAGGTGGTGACACACCAGCATACTCTTTCATCCCAATCCTAGTCATATCCCTTGAATCCCTTTGTTCACTAACACATTTTTCTAGGGTTTGTGAGGCTTTATCAAATCTCTGAATTTTAAGATCTACATTATCCTTACTTTTGATAGCCTCATCTAACTTATCCTGTAAATCAGCATTGACTCTTTCCATGATGTTTCTAATATCAATACTAGCATTTAAATCATGATTTAAAATATTGATTTGATCCTTTAGGTCAAGCTCCATTTTCTTATACCCAGCTACAATGTTTTCAGTTTGAGTAAGGGCAAGTTGATAGTTAGATAACCTGCATGTTTCATTAACCACATCTGTTGTCAATTTTAAAACTTCTTTGTTAAGTTTTTCAGTGTTTAGACGACAACCCTTACTACAAAATGCATCATCATATACCTCATTGTCTGATGAAGATGAGGAGTGTGCCATGAGAGCATAGTGAACATGCTCTTCTTCTTCCTTTTTCTGCAACCAAAGCTTTGTTCTCTTCCTCATCCTTGGCCAAGTAGCTCCAATGCCATCCAACACCATCAATTTCTTGCATTGCAACCATGGCTTTGGAATCCTGAGCCTTAATGATTTGGATTGAGGGTTTTCCAGCATCAGATCTTCTTGGAGATCTGCATTCTCTCATAAAGTGTCTCATGCGATGACAATTGTAACACTCAACCTTGGATTTATCAAATCCAGCAGTGTCCTTAGCATTAAAAGTCATATTCTTCTTGAATCTTCTATTCCATCTATTTGCCCTTATGCTTGCAAGGGCCATATTCCACTTTATGTACATCTCCTCCAAATGCTCATCACTAATTTGCTCAAGGTCCTCATATGTAATCACTGAACCATTGGGCAATGAAGCAATGTATGCACACACAGTATCTAGATGAATACCAACAGGCTTAACTCTTGGTGAGTCAACTTTGTATGTGTCAGCGTCTGAATGTGAGGCGTTGACAGGTTTTGATCCAGCGTTGACACAAGTTGATCCAGTAACGGGGTGCATGTATGACTCCTTTTGATCAAATTGACCTTCACTATGTGAGAAGAAGGCCATGTTTCCATTGGTAGTTGCTTCCATGATCAAGAGTTTCATTCTCTACCAGCCTCAGTTAATTGTAAACATCATCAAAAGTAAAACTTTTGTGAGTGTTATTAGCAATTACAGATCTTGCTTCAATCTTCCATGCATCAGCAAGACTTTTAAGAAAAGTGGTGATAATATCAACATCACCAAGAACTGTTCCCATGAAGGACAGCTTGCTTGTAATGTCAAGAAGTCTGCTTCTCACTCCACTTAGCTTCTCACTGGGTTGAGCTTTAACAACAGCATACTCATGCAAGAGTTGCTTCTTTTTCTCTTGTACAGTATTAGCATTACCTCCATAAGCAACTTCAAGGGCTGCTCAAAGATCTTTTGCAGACTCATAGCTTCTATATTTGTGCTGATTTTCTTGTCCCAAAGAGAGTTTCAGAATGCTTAGGGTTTTCATGTCACTCCTTCTCTTTGATATGTCCTCAGTTGAGACAACTCTACCATCTTCAGGTTTTTCTTTTCGATCCTCTTCAGTAGAGCCTTGAACATTTGTTCTTTGTAAGATGGCAGCTGCAATCTTTTGAGCTTTATTGAATGTGTTTCCATATTCAATAATTTCCCATAGGGTGTAGTCATGGATTTGTAGATACTGTTTAAAGTTAAACTTCCACAGCTCAAAATTGTCTGGGTCTAGCATGGGAATCTTGATGTTGGGGGTTGAGGAGGAGGAGGAGTTTACTTCTGGGGTAGACATGATGTTTTTAGGGTTTCGTGAAAATTAGGGTTTTTGGCGATTTAGGGTTCTTGTGTTCTTTAGATCAAAGTTTCTCAACAAGCTCTGATACCACTTGTTGATCCTAAACTTAGATCGATTTAGCTTGTGTAAACGAGATTAAATCAAGTTAAACATGTAGAGAAACTTTGTTGTGTATAAGACAATTTAAGTATTATACGGAATTAAGACTCAAACAAGAACACACAAACAATGTAAACCAAACTTTCACTTTGATTGATTAGAACAATCTTGCGTAAAATGAAAGTGTTAAACGTATGAAAACTTATATTGAAACAAAACCTAAAGGCCTCCTTTTATAGACATAAGGAGCCTTGTACACGAGTCTACGTATCAACTATTTTAGGTAAAGATAAACATAGAAAATACATTGTTGATCATATCTTTACTAAACAAACTAGAAACATAATACGTGTAGACTAAGTCTTCTATCAGTGCTTGACTTCATCCTATCAACGCTTGACATCTTCCTGTCAACGCTTGTTCTGTCAACGCTTGTTTTCTTCTTATCAACGTCCCGATTACTCTTGTCAGCGTCCAAGTGTACTGGCTACATTTTATTCCCAACAGTGTATTTTATAATACCCGCCTTATACCCACCTTATAGTTTGTGTTTTTCAAAATTAAGCTTCACGAAAGTATTTATCTATTTTGCCTTTTCTTTCTTGTTTGAGGTTCGAATACAATGATTGAGTAATGACCTCCCAATCAAGGTTCTGTTTTCACACTTTTAGAGTACTTGTGAATTTATTGTTCTACGTATACAATATAGTAATAGTATTCACAAAAAAACGAAAAACCGATAATACGTATTAGTAGAGTGCTACTAATACAATTAGCTATTATGGCTATATAAAAACAACAATTGTCCAAATCAAACACAACACGCCTCCCTGGCAGCGTCGCCAAAATGATATGTGGTAAAATACGTCTTTTAGGAAAAAGAGCGTAATTAGGGCAAGTATTAAGTGTCGGTTTAGGAAAACCAAGCACTAATGACCCAAAGTGGGGATCGTTCTCAAGGAGGCAAGTGTGTTGTGTAAGAAATGATTAATGGTTTGTGATTATATTGATGAGAAATGAAAAGAAGAAAAGAGATTGGAAGATAATGACGGTTACGATTATGAATTAAACTAACACGAATAGTCGTGCACGTAAAACCGTAAAAAGCGACAAAATTAAAATTTTGCCCTAAAAATTCCTAGAAAATTGCAATAAATCTTAAAAAATGTAATTAGAGTTTACAAAAAATCAAAAATCACTTAACCTTTTATTTAATTAAATAATAATTTTTTAATGCTAATTAAAGCCCAAAAAATCAATTTAATTAACAAAAAGCCCAAAATGAGATTTTTTCACATGTAAACCTCTAAAATACTTTAACTAAATTTATAACTATTTTTGAAAATTTTAAAATTAATTAAAACTATTTAAAAACAATTAAAAACTATTAAAAACTATTAAAACTTAAAATAATTCTAAAAATTAATCTAATGACAATACAATTTTTCTAAAAATTGTAAAATTCCTAAATTAATGTATTTGATCTAAGAAAAATGAAAAATTTGAAAAATCTAAATTTTAATTTTTAATAATAAAATAATAATAAAATATTAATAAAAATCCAAAATTTATAAAAAATTCTAAAAAGTGTCAAACTAGTTTATTTTAACCTAAATAAACAGAAATGAAGTTGAAATTCCAAAATACCCCTATTGGGCTTTGAAATGGGCTAAAATCCAAACAGTCCCTTAATGGGCTCAAATTGGCCCAATAAGAAAAATGTTGTCCAAATAAGCCCAAAATCTCCTATCTGACTTGAAATTTGATTTTAAGAACAAAACTCTGAAGGCCCAAAAGTTGAAAATGTGTTTAAGCTAGCTTATTTCAAAGCAGCTTATTCTTAAGGGGCTTTTTGGCCCATTAAGCTATAAGCTGATGCCATAAGCTCAAATTTGACACACAAGCTTCTTTTGAGTTACTTAAGAGATCTGTAAAAAGAAAATTGGAAAAAGCACAATAAATAAGCCTGAAATAAGCCAAGACTCTCTTCACAAAATGACAAAATAGTAGTTTTTGAATTCTAGACCACCTAAGAAAAATAATCAAAAAGTTTTCAAATAAGCACAAGCAATAAGCTAAAATAAGCAGATAAGCACTTGTTTAAAAGTCAACATAATGAGTTTTCTAGTAAAAAGTCAAAGTCAAAGTCTAATAAGCTCCAGATCAAATAAATGGGTCAAATGAGGAAGATCTATCACAAAAAATAAGTTGTTGCAAGTCTGGATAAGCCAAATTAGCTTATGAATAAGCTGTTTGAAGATTTACACTAGTAGGGGCTAGTTTTGGAGGTTAAGCAGTGGGAACTTTTCCCCCTGCTTGACCTTTTTGACTTTTTGTCTTTTGTTACTTTTTTGTGGATTCAAGTTACAAAGAAGGAACCCTTGTGATCAGTGAATCATAAGGAGTCAAGAACAACAAAGAAATCACACTTCCAGTCAGCCAAATGATACAGTTAATTCAATTAATCACCAGATCTGACACAGACTTGAACAATAAGCAGTTTACACTCAATAAGTAGTTTTAGCAAAAATCTGCCAACCAAATTGCACCAAAAGCATACACAAGCTATAATAAATTCAAATGAACAAATTTAAACGGGTTTCATGCAATGGTTCAAGGTCTAGATCAAGATTCAAGCACAAAAAAGTTACTGATGAACTAAGAACATGCAGTTATGAACACTTGCTGATATACTTGACCACACAGCCAAATTCAAACACTTAAATCTTCTTAACAGGTTATGTTGGATATGATTTATCACTTTTTATCCTAAGTCTAAGCCTAGAACTAGGCGTGCACCAAATCACAGTCCAAAATATCAACTAATCAAGATTTTATAAGCATATGATTTATTTATGTGTTCAAAAGCATAAAACTTGTAGATTATCACTCTATTGCACTTCTTAAACAAGAACTACTAGCATACAACAGCAAACACTTAACCAATAACACAAATACTTCAATATGCAGTTGACCCAAACACCCCTTTATATTTTCAAATCAAGATTTTCAAATCAAAAGTTGGAATTACGTTAGCACATGCATACATAAGCATCAAAACATCAAACTTAAACAGAAGCAACAAGATTTGGAGCCAAAGATCAACACATACACAAGCAGAACTCAAATATCACAAATATCCAATTTTTTGACAGATTTTGAGATTAAGGGTTCAAACCTCATGGATGTACATCCACACCCACGTATGTTTGAGCTGTTGTGCCTATCAAAACAAGGCACAAGCTTCCAATATCAGGCTGCTAAGATAGAACAAAGTTAGAAGCAAAAAATATAAAACAGAAAGGTGACAAAACTTGATTGATGCAACTCTTGTACCCTACTCTTTGATTATTCCTAAGTTATAAGCCTCACAACACCTTGATAACTCTTTATCAGGGTGCTATGATCTACTTATAGCCGAAAAATTCCAAAGGTGTACCAAGAACTTAGCAAAATATCAAGATTTAAGAAAATATGCAATTTCTTGCACACTCGTTGAAAACACGTTTTAAGATTCAAGTTTAGCAAACATATAACAATATCAAGCAGTAAATAAGATTGGCACTTGGGTTTTCTTCAAAGATTCAAACACAATTCATTAAACATGAAAATAGGATTTGTAGAAACTAGAGGGGGGGGGGGGGTTGAATAGTTTCTCTTCGATTGACAACCAAATTAAAATTACTTTCAATTTGGTTTATATCAAAACTATCTTTTGCTTGAAGCTAAGTTGCATAATGATTAGGTTCAATTCAAATGCACTGGTAAAGATAATAGGTAAGTGTAATGATAATGAAATAAGTAAAGAGTAAGGAAGGAGAAAACCTAGTGGGAAGACACCAACATTTATAGTGGTTCAACAACGAGGCTCTATCCTCGTTTCTACTCCACTCCTCGAGTACACCTACTCGAGATTACCACTATATCCACAAGCTCCCTTCTTAGCGGAGAAAACCTTACATCGTCGCTTACATTATTTTCCGACACTAAGCTAAATGTCGAGACCTAATCTTTAGCTAGGACCAATCTACACAACGTTGCCTACTTCACAATTAAACGACACAAGGCTAGATGTCGAGTTCTAATCCAAAGCTAGAACCAATCTTCATGATTCTTCACTTTGAAGCTAAGTGAGAACTTCACACAACACAACTACTAATCACTTTCAAGTTTAGTGAGAACTTACAAGACACAACCACATCACTTTATAGTTTAGTGAGAACTACTACACAAATCTATTACAACTCAACTAGACATATCCAAGTACACACATGTAGCTTGGATCTACACAACACAAATCCAAGCAAACACATATGCAATGGATGTACACAACAAATCCAAGTATTCACAAATAACTTAGATGAACACAACTAGTCCAAGTATTCATAAATACAATGGATTGACATAAAAAAAGGGTATCATGATGAATATGACTAGCTCATGGATTCATCTTTATCACAATACTAGTGAGTGAGTGATCTTCTCATTGGACAAGGTAAAGGAGGGGATCAAGAGGATAATCATATGTAAACATCCTTAACACTTTAAGTGATCATTTACTAATGATTATGCTATAGAAAAGAGAAAGGGGGCTGAGACAAACGTCCAAGAGGCTTATTGGAAAATGAGATTTGATCCACTATTTAAAGGAGACAAAGTACAACGGCTATCTGCGCGCGGTACCTTATCTAGCCCGGCGGTTCCTTATCGCTAGGGAACCGCCTAGCTATTTAAGGTTCCGCCTGTAGACTACGCTCCCAATTTTTTGTCTTTTGGTGGGGTAGGAATATCTGAGATATTTTAGGCCTTCAAAGGATATTCTAATAGCATATGGAATATGCCATTTTCAAATTTACATTTTCCATTTTAATAAAACATTTTCTTAAAAAGAAAGTTTATTAAAAAGTCTTTTGTCATATTAACAAAAGTGAGTTTTAAGGATAATCATTTTGATGATCACTAAGTATGATTAAGAAAGATTAGTGATATGATTATTACCTTGATGATAGTGTTAGTTAAATACTTCGTTTTATGTTTTACACTAAATGTGTTGTATAGTTTGTTATGATCAAAACTAAGAAAGATTAGTTAACACTAATAATGTTTTTAGGCATCACTTGCATTAACAATCTCCCTCTTTTTGATTACGACAAACAATAAACTCATTTACGTAGAAACACAAAATATCGAATTACTAACAAGTTTATCACTATCATTTCTCCCCCTTTGTCGTAGCAAAAAGGTTAGCACAAGTCTTTGAAGAAAACCGGACTTTGCTAGTAGCTCCCCCTTGGTGGTTGCTCCCCCTTGCTTGGGGTACCAAGTATATGAGCTAAGGTGACATGCTACACAAAGGTTAGTAGAAAGAAAAGAAACACCAGTGTATATATGATCACTACCTACTAAGTAACTTGAGAGGGAGAGAGAGAAGAAATCTCAAATTAGAAGCAAGTATTTTGCTAAGTATGTCCAAAAAGGTAATTGACAAAATCAAACTTCAATCTAATGAAGATGATAAACTTGTCAAGGGGTTAAAGTTTAGAATTGATGGAATCACCCATAAAAAATTGTAAAAATTAACCATGATCAACTCAAAAGAGAACTAAGGAAATAACACACAAACAACACAAAGGTTACATAAAAGAAAAGACACAACAAGGTAGATAGTCATACACACAATATGAGTATCTAAAGCAAAAAATATGGAAAATAAACCACAAAGCATAAGCTATTCTAATAGTGATAATTTTCCAAGATTGCTTAAAAAAAATAAAAGACTCTAAAACAACTAAAGTAATAAAGACTCTAAGAGTAGTTAGTCCTTTAGTTGGAAAAATAAGACGACGATGCATCATTCGAAGTTTTGTCCACCGAAACGAAAACTTGGAGAGGAGGTCGAGTGAGGAGGAATTCAAGGAAATTTAACTTCTCATATACATGAGCAAGTTCAATTTGTTGAAATCGACAACAAGCACACGAGGATCCATGAGGCAACACAAAATCGGTTGATAGGGGTAGGGCATCAAACCTAGGGTTTGGTGGTGGAGGGGTAATAGGGTAGGAAATGTTTTCACAATGCCTTGTGAGGTTTGAGAAGGTTGAAAGGTCATTGAGTTGAGGGGTGTTAAAGGATTGTGGTGGTGGGGGAACATTTTCTTTTGCTCTGGTAATGGGATTAATGGTATAAGTCTCATTCTAATACTTGATTGGAGAGAAGGTAGGGTTTTTGGGTGGTTTGGAAGAAGATGGTTCATTCTTCTTAATCCAAATAGGTCGAACCGAGATTTTCGGTTTCTTTGAAAGTTTGGATGAGGAAGCTTTGGGTGAGTGGGGTTGTGACAAAGAAATGTCAAGGTTATGAATGGAGGAGTTAGGCATTGTGAAGGTGTGAGAATGAAATCTCAAGGTTGGGAAGGTGTGAGAATGAAATCTCAAGGTTGGAGATGTGTGAGAATGAATTCTCAAGGTTGGGGTATAAGTAGAATGTAATCAAGGTAAGAATTTGAATACAAAATGTGAAGTGTCAAGGAATGTTTAGTCAAACTGAGTAAACAAGGAATCTTGACAAGGTATAGGGTTTTAAATTTTTTTGACCAAAAACGAGTCAAAAGCTAGTTACTGTCCGCGGTACCTTACAGGGACCGGCGGTTCCTTATCACTAAGGTACCGCGCGACTTTAAGGAGCCGCATGCAGTGGACTTGAAACCAAGTTTTTCCAGGGTTTTGAGAAAAACTAAGACTTTTTCAAAAAGTTGCAAATCTTGGAGTTTTACCTCTATTAGCACTAAATTATGCCAGGGTTGCATAAAAGCAACACATTCACAAAGAATGTCTTGACAAAGGGTGACAAAATATTTGGATAACATTTTGAACCAATTTTAGTCAAGTTTTAGAGGTTGTGATAGATTTAGGTTCAATTTTAATTTCAAATTAAAGTTGATTAATGTGCACATAATAATAGAAACACATAAAGCTAAATCTATTAACCAACTTCATGAAAAACTCATGAAAGAAGAAAGTACAATGACAAATGAAAGAAAAGGACAACTAACTAATACAAAGTTAGCTTAATACTAGATCTAGATGAGTAGTCTTCTTTGGCTTGGTTTTTTTGAAAAAACACTTATTAAGAAAACTCATCATTCATCTCTTAGGAGGAGGCATGGAGAACAAGGCAAGCAAGAACTCTTGCAACCTCCTATGTAGTCCAAACATCTCCATCTTAAGGTTATGGATGATGTAGTGGTTGTAGAGGCAACATGGACAATTAGGACCATGAGTCTTTTGAAACCCATAGTAAGGATCACCCAAGAGGAGGGAAAGTGGGACACCCAAAATTGGAATGTTTGAGTGTGGTGGAGGTGGAGGAGGCATGTTCTCCAAGGGTGATGTGGGTGAGAGTGGAGGCATGTTCCCTAAAGGAGAAATGGGTGAGTGTGGAGGTATGTTCTCCAAGGTTGGTGAAATGGGTGAGTTAGGAGGGGTAAATGGTGAAGTCACCAAGGTGTCATCAAAGTCATTCACAAAAGGAATGCTTTGGATTGGTTGGGGTTGTGTAGTAACATCCAAGGGTTCACTTGGAGTGAAGGGTGAAGAGAGCTCATTCATTCTTGAGTGGAATGAAGAGGAGGTAGAACCAATGGAGTGGTTAATACCATGGGTGGAGGTTGTCTTGAATGGTGCAAGGGGTGGTGAAGGTGATGAGGAAATGAGGATTGAACCATCTCATTTTTAGGTCTGTGGAAGGGTGAGGAGTTAGGCTTGGGTACCTTAATCATAATCTTAAGTGTTTTCTTTGGGGTGAAGGTTTTGGAAGTGTTTGAGGTTTTTGTAGAAACCGTGGTTGACAAGGGTGGTTTAAGGGTTAGGGAAGGATGTTTTGATGTGTGAAGAACATGACTAACAAGGTGGGTTTAAATGGGTGAGGGGATGATCCAAACTAGTAATGGGTTAAAATCATTTTAGGTGAATAATGAATTTAGGTAACCTAGTTTAGGAAATATGCAGGTTTTTGCAAAGAATCATGCAATGTTTACACAGATTGAAGAAAATAGTGTAAAGCAAAAGATTCTGTCGGACACAGTGGCCGGCGGTTCCTTATCTAGGACCGACAGTTCCTTATCGATAAGGATCTGCTGGTCGATATGGAACCGCGACCAGAGGTGTTTCAAAATTTTCACATCCCAAATTTTGGTTAATCCAGAATTTTACCAAAGGATTCACAAGCCAAAGTTAACTACTGACCAAAATCTAAGAAGCTAACTATCATAAAGGATGCACAAAGCTATGTAAATCACAAACATGATGGCATAGACAACATTTAGGATTTAAAATAAATAGCAATCCAAACATGTAGCATAAGTTAATACACATCCAAGATAATAATAAAAAAAAGTGTTCAACATTACATGTTTACCAACATGTATTCTTTGAAATACTTCAAAGCTTTCACCTTCTCTTCTTGCCCAATCCCTTGATCATATTCCCCAAATACTTGAATCCCTTCCTTGACTCAACCCGATGTTCATACAATTCACCTCTAGTCCTAATATTTTCACGGTAGAGATACTCCATGTTGAGATCTTCCGGTACTTCACTAGAGGAGTAATGAGGTGGGGGAGCTAAGTCTTCAAGTCCATCCACGAATGAATTTGAGGATGGGTAGGAATTACTCGAAGAGTTGAAGTGAGAACTAGTACCTATGCCATCACCATCACTTGTTGGCATATAGGTGTCCTCATCATCCGTCTCTTGATGATCGGATTTTCGCGAACCTCGATCACTTCTTGTCTTTCTTACATATACCTATTGAATAGGCAACATAACCCGATGAACCGGGTGAAAGCGAGAAAGGTCGAGGTGGGGAAAGTCATGAGCAACCCGTTTGAAAAGGCGGGTAAGAAACATAGCATAGGGAAGGTTTGTTTTGGGCTTTGAAAGGGCATAATTTATTCGTCGAGCGATATAGAATGCCAAATTGTACTTAGTGGATGTAAAGATGCAACTCAACAGACATTCTCCCTAAGGATATTTTCCCATTGGACCATAAAATCCTTAAGGTCGCTAGAGAGCACTTCATATCGATTTACATTTCGCACATTTAAATAAAGTCTTCTCACAACGTTTCCATCACGGTCTTTCGAAATGATGTCAAGGATAAACTCTAGATCAATTTCGGTGAGGTCATTTGGAGGTTTATCGTAGGATTCCAAGAGAGCATCAAGTCTCCATTTATCCGTAAAACGACAAGTGCCTTCATATGGCACACTGAGAATTTCACCAAAGTTTTCGAGGGAGTATTGAATCAATTGATCATTTAACACGAAACGAATGAAGATTTCTCCATTGTATTCAAGCATGGAGTAGGTGCTAAAGAATTCAAGAAGGAACAAGGGGTAAATATCTTCTTCTATGTTGAGCAAGCAATCAAACCCCGAAAGCTCAAACATAGATTGGATATAGTCATTACCCGTTATTCCCTCGTCAACGACTCTACCCTCATGGAAACAACGAGTAGAAAGGGATGGAAATGAGTTTCGAAGTTGAGGGGAAGCATAGGTTTGGAAAGGTTTGGCATGTATTGTCTAGTGAGTTGATGATCCTTTTGGTATTGTGAAGGCATGATTAGTTCCTAAATAAACACAAGAAAATATTTCTCCAATCACTCATATGAAAAATAAAATCAAAATTAAAAAATATGAGAATGTGTTATATCAATTTATTGACAAACAAAGGATTGAGTCCATATCATTCTCATGTTCACAATGTAGCTATTCCATTATTTACCAAGAACATATTAGCTATGTTGGATCAACAATGGACTAGAACATTGGTTTTTCAAAACAAGGTTTTTAGGTAAGCATTAACAATGTCATTACCTATTTGTTCATGGGTTCATCTCAAATCCATCTTTTAACCAAAATCATTTAGCCAAAATTCGGATTTGTTCTACAAGTGGGTTTTAGTGAAATCTTAATGAATATGAACCTAAGGAATCATAGTAAAATAACCATGTCAACCCACATTCCTATTAAGGTTTTAATTCAATTTCAATTTTATAAATCCCCAATTATGAAATGATGAACCCTAGAGCAAAATAGATGAAATTGAAAGAAAATACTTACAATTAATTGATGTTAGATGAAGGATGAGTGAAACCCACAACTTGGAATAAATTAATTTGAGTGATTGAATGTTTTGGAAGCTTCAACAATGGTGGAAAAAGGGTAAACCGTCGGCTGTGTGTTTTTGGGAGAGAGATGGTTTGGTTTGAAAAAGAATAAAATAATCAAACTGGCGCTCTGACAAACTTTAGTGCCCGCGGTACCTTATCGATAAGGAACCGCGGGTTTGAGCCGCCAGAGATAAAGAACCGCCTGCAGTGGCTGGTTTTTATCAATGAAAAACGCCAAATTTTAAAAACCAAGTTTTTCTAAAATACTTAAAATTATATCATGAACTGTTTAGAATAACATTGGATCATCATAACACTAGGCAATATGCTTTAACGAATGATTACGAGTTTAATCGAGATCGAAAAGAACCGAAATAGACAAATGACTACTCGTAGCAAAACAGCAAAGTGGAGAGAAGTCAAGGGAAGTGAATCATGACTAGGACTAATGCTCAAGGGATTAATGACAATCTTCAAATAGTGGTAACGAAGAGCTTGTGTCATATATAGTGGTTTAAGACGTGCCTTTCCGGCGAAGTGTTAAACGGCTTTGGTAATGAATAAACACAAAGCAAATATTGATGCGTAGACTAAGATCACTTTCAATAATAGCCTTAGTCTAGACCAAAGTATGAGCAAGGTATTGATTCACTTTCTCTCCCACAAAGGGCCTACTAAACGTATGGGTGCAAACCATGGAAATCATGCTTGATACTTTAAGCTACTACTAACTCACTCTACATCACTATAGTGAGTCAAGTATCCAAGCAATGAAGGTTTGAGAGGATAAAAGAAAAGAATCACAAACCACAAACAAATGTCAAGGCAAGGATGCCAAGAGCAAGCACATAGTCAAGTAATGATTAAAAGAATGATCAAAGGGCGTGTGGAAGAACGAAAGCGTACCTTGGCCACAAAGATCAATCCAACAAGGAATCAATGCTATGCCCAACAATGACTATGATGAGTACTAAGTCTTCAAGGACTAGTATCATTCCCAATCATCTTGGTATCATCATTCAAGGATGTTAAAGATCAATGAAGATGAGTCTTCTACAAGTGCAAGTAACTCAATCAACAACCAATTAAGTGATTGATCTTCATGAGTACCTACACAAAGCAAGATGCAAACTAGTAGATACATTTCAAGAGTAGATCTAAAATGCATAAAGACTACTAATCTTAAGAAGGATGCAATATTACCAATTAAAAGACCTATTTTTCAAAAACAAAATAGTTTTGACCAAAGAGAAACTTTAGTACAACTTGACCTTCTAATTTGAGGAGACAATGGATCGATCCAAGTTTCAAAGTACAATATACTTCAAAGATCTTGAGTGACCATCGCTCTGATACCAATTGTAGAAACTAGAAGGGGGGGTTGAATATTTTCTCTTCGATTGGCAACCAAATTAAAATTACTTTCAATTTGGTTTATATCAAAACTATCTTTTGCTTGAAGCTAAGTTGCATAATGATTAGGTTCAATTCAAATGCACCTGTAAAGATAATAGGTAAGTGTAATGATAATGAAATAAGTAAAGAGTAAGGAAGGAGACAACCTAGTGGGAAGACACCAAGATTTATAGTGGTTCGACAACGAGGCTCTATCCTCGTTTCTACTCCACTCCTTGAGTACACCTACTCGAGATTTCAACTATATCCACAAGCTCCCTTCTTGGCGGAGAAAACCTTACATCGTCGCTGACATTATTTTCCGACACTAAGCTAAATGTCGAGACCTAATCTTTAGCTAGGACCAATCTACACAACGTTGCCTACTTCACAATTTAACGACACAAGGATAGATGTCGAGTTCTAATCTAAAGCTAGAACCAATCTTCACGACTCTTCACTTTGAAGCTAAGTGAGAACTTCACACAACACAACTACTAATCACTTTCAAGTTTAGTGAGAACTTACAAGACACAACCACATCACTTTATAGTTTAGTGAGAACTACTACACAAATCTATTACAACTCAACTAGACCTAATCTTTAGCTAGGACCAATCTACACAACGTTGCCTACTTCACAATTTAACGACACAAGGCTAGATGTCGAGTTCTAATCCAAAGCTAGAACCAATCTTCACGACTCTTCACTTTGAAGCTAAGTGAGAACTTCACACAACACAACTACTAATCACTTTCAAGTTTAGTGAGAACTTACAAGACACAACCACACCACTTTATAGTTTAGTGAGAACTACTACACAAATCTATGACAACTCAACTAGACATATCCAAGTACACACATGTAGCTTGGATCTACACAACACAAATCCAAGCAAACACATATGCAATGGATGTACACAACAAATCCAAGTATTCACAAATAACTTGGATGAACACAACTAGTCCAAGTATTCATTAATACAATGGATTGACATAAAACAAAAAGGTTATCATGATGAATATGACTATCTCATGGATTCATCTTTATCACAACACTAGTGAGTAAGTGATCTTCTCATTGGACAAGGTAAAGGAGGGGATCAAGAGGATAATCATATGTAAACATCCTTAACACTTTAAGTGATCATTTACTAATGATTATGCTATAGAAAAGAGAAAGGAGGCTGAGAAAAACGTCCAAGAGGCTTATTGGAAAATGAGATTTGATCCACTATTTAAAGGAGACAAAGTACAACGGCTATCTGCGCGCGGTACCTTATCTAGCCCGAAGGTTCCTTATCGCTAGGGTACCGCCTAGCTACTTAGGTTCCGCCTGTAGACTACGCTCCGTTTTTTGTCTTTTAGTAGGGTAGGAATACTTGAGGTATTTTAAGCCTTCAAAGGATATTCTAATAGCATATGGAATATGCTATTTTCAAATTTACATTTTCCATTTTAATAAAACATTTTCTAAAAAAGAAAGTTTATTAAAAAGTCTTTTGTCATATTAACAAAAGTGAGTTTTAAGGCTAATCATTTTGATGATCACTAAGTATGATTAAGAAAGATTAGTGATATGATTATTACCTTGATGATAGTGTTAGTTAAATAATTCGTTTTATGTTTTACACTAAATGCGTTGTATAGTTTGTTGTGATCAAAACTAAGAAAGATTAGTTAACACTAATAATGTTTTTAGGCATCACTTGCATTAACAGGATTTACAGAACTTGAACAAAGGAAAAACCAAGAGCAGGGCTCAATGTAGGAGGCCCTATGCCTTATATAGGCTACAATGTTTAACTAAGAACATAAAAAACGTAAACCCTAAAGCTGTAGAAGTCCTATTTTGCCCTTGAGAATTTTGGCTTTATGCATGATCATGTGAACTTTGACTGTTTGTGAAGCTGTAAAGTGTGTAGTAATTGCATCAAGGGCTCAAAATAAGCTTAATTTTCAAGCTAGGATATTGTTGGATGTGGCAGGGTTTTTGGCTTTTTCTCCCAAAACCGTGTGGGGAGGGTTTATCATGTGACCAAGGTGATGATGTGGCAAGGGTTTTCAAAGTTGGGATGTGTTTAGGGATACCCTAATCTTAATTCTGGAGAAGATTAGGTTTTAATTGTTGGTAATTAACAAATACCCAAATTTGTTCAAGAACACCAAGAACATGTGTTTAATTTGTTTTGTTTTTAAATGGGGTGTTTAGCGCCTTAATTTAACTTAATAAATTAAGTTAGTTAAGGCTGGTGTGAGTGGATGGTGAGGTGGAAGCAGGGTGGCTTGTGATTGATGGGTTGGGGTGAGTGGGGCACGTGGCAGGCTGCCATAGGTCTAGGTATGTTTGTTTGTCTGCCAGGTTTAATCCCCCATTTCTTTCTTTCTTTCTTTTCACTTGTAAATAAAACAGCCAAAAACGATTTCCTTTGTATTTGAAGTTTCTATTTTCACACTTTTGCCCCAAATACTTTTCCAAAGTATTTTCAGGGGTATTTCTTGCCAATTGTTGATTCTTGAAGGGTTGTTTTGGCATTTTCTTCAAAGATGATGGTCTTGACTTGTATGATTGACTTTTTGGAGGACTAATATTGGCAAGTCATGATTGTTGAGGGACCATTCTTGCCGATTCTTCAAAGTGGAGGGCCCTTTTTGTAAATTTGACAAACTTTAAGGACCAATCTTGTAATTATGAATATACAAGGGTTTAAAGTGTCAATTCTTCAATAATGGAGGACCCTTCTTGCATAATCTTCAAATCTTAAATGGGTTTTTCTTGGAAAATCTTCATTAGGGCTTGGTTCATTGTGCGGCTTCGTTTCCCGTGTTCGTTTTTGCATGTTTCTTGTGATCTTTTGTCATTTTCTCAATATCCGTACCTAAAATACACAAGTAACAAACACAAGCATATATTTGGCATTTTTGATGATATTTAATGCATTTAAAGCCCGTTTTGGACGATGAGACTATGTATAAAAGCAGCCTCATCACGCCTAACTTCTTCTAACACATGAATGAGATCTACTGGTGTAACATACCCATGACTTGGCCAAAAGTTTGCCGAGTGTATCTTAAAGTCCTAGGTAAACTTTGACCTCAAACAAATATTTGAAACATCTAATTAACCAAAAACAAATAAACACAAAATTCACTTTAAACAAGCAGAAATGAAAGGGCAATCAATAATAACTACTAACATAGAATCAAAGACTAAAAATCCTATCTCTAAGAGATATCTTTAACCAAAATACAAAATGAACTTTTTATTAAACTAAGACCACCATTTTGTGTCAAAACCAACTACCCTAAACCTACAGCAAACCTAAAGTACACCTCAATCCATCATAAAGCAAAATCATAGTCCTAGATTAATCATCCTAGCAGATTATCACTTCGCGACAGATTTTATTAAAACAAGCAGATCAATTTTTTTTGAAAACAAACTCTACTTTTCTTGAAGAAAATTACTCACCTACACCTACTAGGTATGCAGAGCTAAGTGAGGGCTGTTGTAGATAACTCATACACACAGCCTACACTGTCCCAAACATCCCCTTAAGTGTAGTTAAGAAATTTTTATCAAAGCACTTGGTTCAAAACGCCACATGACATAACATAATTAGTTGATAGTAAACACATATCACCCAACATACATATTATGACCACAAGTTTCACATTCCAACAACACGAACACAAAAATTATATGCATATCATCTTGGACAGAAAAAAGAAGACAATGCGAAAATAAACCGAACCTTCAAGAACACACAATCCGTGCCCTTGGACACGAGATTATGTACACGCACGTGTACAAGCTTCCCAAATCCTGTTATAACCACAAGCACAAGGAATCAATGTCCAAGACTTTTATATCTTGGACAATTAGTTTAGTTATAATCAACTTTATTCTTTTTTTTTGTTTTACCTCACAAACTTTTTCACAAACTCTTAGAAACTGATAACCTCAAACACTTAAAACCTGACAAAGATTTGGAAACAAAATTCACAAACTATTTTATACCAACTTTTTTAAAAGCATGAAAAAATGAATTACTAAAATAATTTTTAACTCGGAAATAACTTTGCACAAATGTAACTAATGGAACTCAGACTTTTGCTATAATCAATGTAAAACCCGCATGCTTTTACCATGAATAGTACTCATATAATCGTACGTACATGATGAAAACTTTCCTTTTATAGCACGTTAATGTTTCACGAACATGAATTACAAGTATTACGTACGTGTTATTACACGATAAGTATTTAATACGTATTAGGACACAATAATTATTAGCAACAATAATTATAATCATGAACACAGAAAACATGAACGTAAAATAATCACGAACATGAAACCATGAACGTAAATAATCACGAACATGAAATCATGAACGTAAATAATCATGAACTTATTATTATGTATTTACGTAATATTTATTACGATCACGTATAAATATATTTACGACACGAATGATTAATAATTAAATCACGTAAACACGACACGAGAACACGTAAATAAATAGAACACTGAAAAACAACGGGTTCCCCTTGTGGGCCCCTCATTGCCGCTGCATAGACAAGAAAGGAAGGGGACAAGCCCACTTAAAATTTAACTAAAAAGGAAAAGAAGGAAACAGATTTTTCATAATACAGAATATTAGAAAAATCACAAAACCCTGCTCCTCCTTTTTCTCCTTTGGCAGCCGAATTTACACCACCAAAAGGGGTGTTTGGTTGATTTTGGTTGATCCAATTCTTGCAAGATCGTTTGTGTTATTATTATCTTTGTGTTCACGAATCTGTAATTCCTTAAACCTTTTCTTTTTAATTATTTATTGGATCTAAGAAAACATGAATCATGAAGTTATTTAATAAACATGTTAATTAATTAGATCTAATCATGAGGGTTAATAAAACATGTGGTTTAAGGAGTGTTTGGTTCGGCCGACGCACACAAACCGAGAATCTAAGCTCTCGGTGTGACTCGTGTGACCACAACCGAGACCAAGTGGTCTCGTTGTGGGCCTTGTGGCTCGGCAGCAAGCAAACCAAGGGACCCCGACTCATGTCGGGGTTGGCCTTTCTATTTTTGATTAAATCATGGTATCTTTAATTAAATCATGTTATATTTAATTAAATCTTATAAACTATAATTTATTTAATTTTCATGTAATAATTAATAAACTATACTATTTAATCACATGACTTAGAATATTAATCAGTAAAACTTAAGCTTATATTATTAGCTTAATAATCCAGCTTATTTCTAATTATGGAAACTTTCTTTTTTTAGAAACTTATTTATTTTAAGTGGCTAATCTATTTATGGAAACTTTCTATTTTTAGAAACTTATTTATTTTAGGCAGCTATTCTATTTTTGGAAACTTTCTATTTTTGGAAACTTTCTCTTTTTGGAAACTTTCTATTGTTGGAAACCTGCTATTTTTAGAAAGTTAGTTATTATTACACAACAAGTATAATAATACAAGAAATACAGGTAATACTTAATCAGAATAGACAGAATGCATGATAAACACAACATAACGATAAAATCAGTAAAACATGACATGAACATATAAAACAAGCAAAGACATGAGATAAAACCAGTTACGTACTCAGTAATCAGAATACTTATACACGTATATTATTTATGTAGCGTTAGTGATATCGAAGTAGGACTCTCTTCCGTTCGTCTTTTTCGTTCACTGGACACAAGGTACGGATTCTCCGTCCTTTCAGTATGGACATTATTTCCTTATTAGGATTCCTCGTATGAAGCCAACTGTTTTCCTAATATATGTTTTATATGTTTTGATCTACTTATGTTAATTTAAATGCCTAAAGCCATATACATGCATGACCAGTTTCACCTAGTTATGGAGGTACCATAACCATAACACTGGAGGCACCAGTGTTATGACTTCACCACGTCGGAGTGATAGCTCGTGGTGTCCCTTCAGCTTTTGGCCATATTATTATTATCATGTGGGGCGTATGGGTGCATCCTAGGTTACATGTTTTTACAGATTATTTAGGTGAATGTGGCGTGTGCCTTGCATCCTTCACAAGGAGCTGACCCCTCCTACCCAAAAACTTATATTAATTAGAGGCAGCCCCTCTAATTGCATGACGAGTTCACCCCTCCAAGTATTCATGCACGTTGATATTTCATGACCTATATTGGCTAATGGTAAAGATGTTAAACAGATTTTATAAGATAAACATAAGGCTTTTCAAACTATAAAACCAGTTTTACTAAGTTACACCAGGTTTTCCAAGACTTAGACATTTCCGCTGCTATATGTTGTATATGCTTATGTTATTCATTCTATGCTTGTATATCCGTGCACTGAGCATTATGCTCAGCCGTTTTCATTTCATGTTCCCAAAACGGTAGGTACTCAGGGACGCTCGTAGACTTTAAGCGTACGTGCATATGGATTGGAAGCTTCCTAGCCTTCATTACTTTATGCATTTCTTCATACTTTTGATACTCATTTCTATGGACATTGTTTAGTCCTTTTCATTTACAGTACTTATGTTTGTGTGTGATGAGCTTTACTTTGGGGTACCGATGTTTGTTTCCGGTATTTACTTTATGGTCATGTAATGTTTAATACATTTATCCTTGTATACTTTGATGACACGCCATAATCACGCGTGATATTCCATTTACCAAAATGGGGTGTTACAATTATGGTATCAGAGCCAAGGCTTCGACCTATAGGCTCTCAAAACACGACCTGTGATTAGTGGGTAGTCACTATTGTCTTCCTAGAACTGACAGTCGGTTTTCATGCATTCATCATTTTCATGCATACATATATATGTCATTGTCGCAGGTTTATGACTAAGTAATGGTTGGTACAGGACTGGCCCTATTTAGTCGCATGTGCTTTTATCGAAACTTTTAACTTTGGGACCGACCCATTGGCGTCCCCTCGCCATGTCTTTTGTTTTGAGTGAACTGACCATAGGCGTTCACTCTCGCGCATATAAAAGTTTTCATAAAACTGCATCATGCATTCATGTACTAGTTTTCCCGCATAAATTTTTTCTCATGATTTATTGGTATAAATTTATTTTTTCATGTATATATTTTATGTTTTGATCAGTTTAATCATGTATTTTTATGTTATACTGTCAGATGGTAAACACAAACAATATCCGGGAGATGGTTGCAGCTGCCAACGCAGATTTGCAGGACATCCTTCACCAAAACAACAACTATCCTCCTCCACCACATATTTTTCCCACGGAGGGAAGAAATAGGCTCATGAGAGAATACTACTCTATTAGGCAGCGAGCTGAAGAAAACATCGATGATTTCATGCAGCGTTTCCTTCGGTTCATTGGTACGGAAGAGCAGGCGCACCATTTTCGTTGGGCCCTTTCTCCAATGATTGCCAATAAACTGGAGGGAACTAACTTCAACACTGTAACACAAGTGGCCGATGCAGCACGTAAGCCGGAGATGATGCAGGAAAGAGAAGAGTTCGAGGAAGCAAAGAGACCCGAGAAAAGGTAAACATTGTTATTCAGCGGTGACCAAACCATATTCTTTCCAGCATATGTCAATATTTTACATCTCTTTTAAACTTTATCTTCCAGGCAGAAGACTGGGGACCGGTCTCAGCTGGCTACTCAACAACAACCTACTCAACCCAAGGGAAACGGTCAGACTCACGACCGTTCTGCTACGGATAGGCGTGGCGGTAATGATAGTTACCGTAACAATGCTGGTAACTCCAACAGCAGCAGGTCCTTATACTTACTCATTTTCTTATGATTAGATGTAATAGTCTTTATTCTGACACATTAGAGAATCTTCTACCAGGAATCATGGTAACGGGAAGGACCAGAACCAGAGAGGTTCACAGCATAACCGTCTAGCTATCACTGGTATTCCATCTTACGAATTATCCGCATTGTCCTTTGTACCTATTATCATGTCTCATGTATATTGTTCTTATCAGGCTCTCAGCCAACAAGGACACCTGCTGGAGGATATACTCATCCTCTTTGCACTACCTGCAACCGTAGGCACCCAGGGCCATGTCGTCGCGACAATGACGCATGCTTCAAGTGTGGTCTTCCTGGCCATCGGATGAAGGAATGCCGCAAGGGCAAGATGGAGGGTACATCAGGACATGCTGATACCAAGCCGCCTCTGACCAGTGGACGCGTTTACACGACATCTCGCGATCAGGCCAACAAGTCTACACGTACCATCACTGGAATCTTGTATATGTATGGTCAAGATGCATGTGTTCTATTTGACATGGGTGCTACTCACTCGGTCATTTCTACTGCTTATGGTAAGAAAGTTAGGATATCCCCTATGCCATTAGAGAATGTACTTAATATTTCTACGCCTTTAAGAGACTCTGTACGCATAACCCATGTGTACAAGAGCCTTCCCCTAGAGTTTGACGACAAGATTCGTCCTGTGGACACACTTCCGCTGGACATGAATGATTTTGACATGATATTGGGCATGGACTGGCTATCCAAGCATTATGCCACCATAGACTACCATTCATATCGAGTCATCTTCGGTGATGTCAAAGCACCAGAGTACATTCACAACGGGTTCGTACCCGGAAGGTCTGTACAAATCATATCAACCCTGTAAGCACGTGCATTACTTTCACATGGTTGCGAGGGCTATCTAGCTACTGTTCATGACATGGATGTTGAATCTTCATCAATTCAGAATCAGCCGATAGTGTCAGAATTTCCAGATGTATTTCTAGAAGAACTTCCGGGCATACCACCTGCACGTGAAGTAGAGTTTAATATCGAGCTCATCCCAAGAGCTTAGCCGATTTTCAAGGCTCCTTATCGTATGGCTCCCATAGAGCTGAAGGAGCTGAAGGATCAATTACAAGAGCTTCTGGAACGAGGCTTCATTCGACCGAGCGCATCTCCATGGGGCGCACCGGTCTTATTCGTAAAGAAGAAAGACGGCAGTATACGTCTTTGCATAGATTATCGCGAGCTCAACAAGATAACCATCAGGAATAGGTATCCTCTACCACGCATAGGCGATCTGTTTGACCAACAACAAGGGGCCAAACATTTCTCCAAGATTGATCTAAGGTCGGGCTATCCTCAGCTACGTGTTAAAGAACAGGACATCGCTAAGACTGCTTTCCGTACACGCTATGGCCACTACGAATTTGTAGTCATGTCATTTGGCCTTACCAATGCTCTAGCAGTGTTCATGGATTTGATGAACAGAATCTTCCATGAATTTCTAGACAAGTTCGTCATTGTCTTCATTGACGACATCCTGATATTCTCTAAGTCCAAGGAGGAACACGAAGACCATCTTCGTACAGTATTACAGATTGTTCACCAGAAGCAGCTGTATGCTAAATTCTCCAACTGTGAGTTCTGGTTAGACAAGGTGGCATTCTGAGGTCACATTGTATCAGCAGAAGGAATCACTATGGATCCAACAAAGGTTGAGGCCATTACCAAGTGGCCAAGACCGACATCAGCGACTGAAGTTCGTAGTTTCCTAGGCTTAGCTGGTTACTACCGTAGGTTCGTGGAGAACTTTTCCGGTTTAGCACTACCATTGACCAAACTGATGCGGAAAGGGGAGAAATTCATCTGGACTGAAGAACGAGAGAAGAGCTTTGAAGACCTAAAGTAGAAGTTAGTATCTGCACCGATTCTTACTCTCCCATATGGTACAGGTAGATTTCAGATCTAAAGTGATGCATCGGGGAAGGGACTTGGCTGTGTTCTCATGCAACATTGGAAAGTGATCGCGTACGCTTCACGGCAGCTTAAGCCTTATGAGAAAAATTACCCTACACATGACTAGGAACTCGCAGCAGTCGTGTTTTCATTGAAGATATGGAGGCACTACTTGTATGGAGAATCATGTGACATTTTCACGGACCATAAGAGCTTGAAGTACGTCTTCACTCAACGTGAATTGAATATGAGACAGAGGAGATGGTTAGAGTTGTTGAAGGATTATGACATTAATCTGCAGTATCATCTCGGTAAGGCGAATGTAGTAGCAGATGCACTTAGCAAAAATTCTGGAATGATACACGACATTAAAATTGAGGAGGAACTTATAAGAGACTTGGAGCGATTTGACATTAAGAACATGGTACGTGGATAACACGGTTACTGAGCTAATCTTAGAGTAGAACCCGAGTTACTCTCTAGGATCAAGGAAGCTTAGAAGGATGATGGTGAAATCTGGGCGATAATTCAGAATTTGGAGAAGCAGACAGAATTTCGAGTAGACGCAGACGGTATCTTATGGCAGGGCACGAGACTTTGTGTTCTTGATGATCAAGAACTCCAGGAAGCATTGTTAGCTGAGGCTCATAGCTCCCCATTCTCTATTCATCCTGGTTCGACCAAGATGTACCATGACATTAAGCAATAGTTTTGGTGGAGTGGTATGAAACAGGATGTTGCGACTTAGGTCTCCAAATGTCTTACCTGCCAGCAGGTTAAGATCGAGCATCAGCGATCTGGCGGTCTTTTAGAACCGTTAGATATTCCAGAGTGGAAGTGGGACAAGATCACCATGGATTTTGTTACTGGTGTTTCGCAGACAAAGAGGAAGCACGATGCGATTTGGGTTATCGTTGATCGACTAACTAAGTCAGCTCATTTCTTACCGATCCACAAGGAAGATTCGGTCATTAAACTCGCCGATACTTACAAGAAGGAGATCATGAGACTTCATGGTGCTCCATCCAGCATCGTCTCAGACAGAGATCCTCGTTTCACTTCGCGATTCTGGAGAAGTCTATAGAAAGCTTGGAGTACAAAACTTAAGCTTAACACGGCTTTTCATCCTCAAACAGACGGTCAATCAGAGCGAGCAATTCAGACATTAGAAGACATGTTGAGGTCATGTGCGTTGGAATGGACGGGAGATTGGGACGGTTACATCTGTTTGGTAGAGTTTCCATACAACAACAGTTGGCACGCAAGTATCCAGTGTGCTCCATTCGAGATGTTGTATGGCAGAAAGTGTCGCGCCTCAATCTGTTGGGATCAGGTTGGTGAGCGAACATTTGAAGGACCAGAAATGATTGAGTTGACCAAAGAGAAGGTCACAGTAGCTAAGCAGAAGTTGCAAGAAGCACGGTTACGTTAGAAGAGTTATACCGACAAGCATCGTAGGGACTTACATTTTAACGTAGGAGATCACGTCTTCCTTAAGGTATCGCCGGCACGTGGTGTTAGACGTTTTGGAATCAAGGGGAAGCTCAGTCCTCGATTCATCAGACCGCTTGATGTCATTGAGCGAGTCGGTGAAGTATCTTATTGTTTAGCGTTACCTCCGCAGCTTTCTCATGCTCACGATGTTTTTCATGTGTCCTTACTTAGAGGGTACAAGTATCATCCCCTTCACATGGTTTAGTATCCACTAGAACAGATTCGTGAAGATCTTACCTTCATAGAAGAACCCGAACGAGTTCTTGACAGACAAGAACGAGTCATGAGAAGGAAGACGATTCCATTCGTCAAAATCCTTTGGAGGGATCATACCGAGCGGGAAGCCACTTGGGAAACAGAGGAGTCTATCCGGGCTTCTTACCCTCATTTCATATTTTGAATTCGGGTATGTTCTTCTTTTCCAGTTTATGTTATCTATAATTCGGGGACGAATTATTCTTTTTAGGGGGGGAAGGGTTGTAAAACCCGCATGCTTTTACCATGAATAGTACTAATATAATCGTACGTACATGATAAAACTTTCCTTTTATAGCACGTTAATGTTTCACGAACAAGAATTACAAGTATTACGTACGTGTTATTACACGATAAGTATTTAATACGTATTAGTACACAATAATTATTATCAACAGTAATTATAATCATGAACACGGAAAACATGAACGTAAAATAATCACGAACATGAAACCATGAACATAAATAATCACGAACATGAAATCATGAACGTAAATAATCACGAACTTATTATTATGTATTTATGTAATATTTATTACGATCACGTATAAATATACTTACGACACGAACGATTAATAATTAAATCACGTAAACACGACACGAGAACACGTAATAAAATAGAACACGGAAAAATAACGGGTTTCCCCTTGTGGGCTCCTCATAGCCGCGCATAGACAAGAAAGGAAGGGGCCAAGCCCACTTAAATTTTAACTAATAAGGAAAAGAAGGAAATAGATTTTTCATAATACAGAATATTAGAAAAATCACAAAACCCTGCTCCTCCTTTTTCTCCTTTGGCCGCCGGATTTACACCACCAAAAGGGGTGTTTGGTTGATTTTGGTTGATCTAATTCTTGTAAGATCATTCGTGTTATTATAATCTTTGTGTTCACGAATCGGTAATTCCATAAACCTTTTCTTTTTAATTATTTATTTGATCTAAGAACACATGAATCATGAAGTTATTTAATAAACATGTTAATTAATTAGATCTAATCATGGGGGTTAATAAAACATGTGGTTTAAGGGGTGTTTGGTTTGGCCGACGCATACAAACCGAGAGTCTAAGCTCTCGGTGTGGCTCGTGTGACCACAACCGAGACCAAGTGGTCTCGGTGTGGGCCTTGTGGCTCGGCAACAAGTATACCAAGGGATCCCGACGCATGTCGGGGTTGGCTTTGGTGGTCTTGGGGGTCTCGGCTGAAAAACAAGAAACACCACCGGCTTAAGCCGTGGTGATTTGACTAAACCGTGGCAACCGGTAAAGCCAGTTCGCTATAATTAAGGGTTATTTGGTCCGGTTCAAGGGGTTTCACGGACCGGTTCATGACATGTTAGATTTACAACACGGGTTCGGTTCATGGTTTATTTTTACAAGTTAATTATTTTTTTACAAGTTAAATAATTACAATATGTAATTAAATTAATTTAACATGCTTTATAATTAATTTAATTTAGACATGGCTTAGGTTAATTATTATTAGAAATAATATATGATTTTAACCTAAGTATTTTATGATTTAATTTTAGACTAAAGTAATTAATTAATTATTAAAACATCGCATAATTAATTAATTTTCATGACTTAGGTTATATTAATAATAAATGTTAATACATGTTTTAACCTAAGTATTATTTACCTTTGTATTTAATTAAATCATGCTATATATAATTAAATCTTATAACCTATAGTTTATTTAATTTTCATGTAATAATTAATAAACTATACTATTTAATCACATGACTTAGGATATTAATCAGTAAAACTTAAGCTTATATTATTAGCTTAATAATCCAGCTTATTTCTAATTATGGAAACTTTCTATTTTTAGAAACTTATTTATGTTAAGCAGCTAATCTATTTATGGAAACTTTCTATTTTTAGAAACATATTTATTTTAGGCATCTATTTTATTTTTGGAAACTTTCTATTTTTGGAAACTTTCTATTTTTGGAAACTTTCTATTTTTGGAAACTTTCTATTTTTGGAAACCTGCTATTTTTAGAAAGTTACTTTTTATTACACAGCAAGTATAATAATACAAGAAATACATGTAATACTTAATGAGAATAGACATAATACATGATAAACACAACATAACGATAAAACCAGTAAAACATGACATGAACATATAAAACAAGCTAAGACAAGATAAAACCAGTTACATACTCAGTAATCAGAATACTTATACACATATATTATTTATGTAGTGTTAGTGATATCAAAGTAGGACTCTCTTCCGTTCGTCTTTTTCGTTCACTGGACACAAGGTACGGATTCTCCGTCCTTTCAGTATGGACATTCTTTCCTTATTAGGATTCCCCGTATGCAACCAACTTTATTCCCAATATATGTTTTATATGTTTTGATCTGCTTATGTTAATTTAAATGCCTAAAGCCATATACATGCATGACTAGTTTCACCTAGTTATGGAGGTACCATAACCATAACACTGGAGGCACCAGTGTTATGACTTCACCACAGCGGAGTGATAGCTCGTGGCGTACCTTCAACTTTTGGCCATATTATTATTATCATGTGGGGCATATGGGTGCATCCTATGTTACATGTTTTTATAGATTATTCAGGTGAATGTGGTGTGTGCCTTGCATCCTTCACAAGGAGCTGATCCCTCCTACCCAAAAATTTATATTAATTAGAGGCAGCCCCACTAATTGCATGACGAGGTCATCCCTCCAAGTATTCATACACGTTGATATTTCATGACCTATATTGGCTAATGGTAAACATGTTAAACAGTTTTTGTAAGATAAACATAAGGCTTTTCAAACTATAAAACTAGTTTTACTAAGTTACACCAGGTTTTCCAGGACGTAGACATTTCCGCTGCTATATGTTGTATATGCTTATGTTATTCATTCTATGCTTGTATATCCGTGCACTGGGCGTTATGCTCAACCGTTTTTCTTTCATGTTCCCAAAACGGCAGGTACTCAGGGACGCTCGTAGACTTTAAGAATACGTGCATATGGATTGGAAGCTTCCTAGCCTTCATTACTTTATGCATTTCTTCATACTTTTGATACTCATTTCTATGGAGATTGTTTAGTCCTTTTCATTTAATGTACTTATGATTGTGTGTGATGAGCTTTACTTTGGGGTACCGATGTTTGTTTCCGGTATTTCCTTTATGGTCATGTAATGTTTAATACATTTATCGTTGTATGCTTTGATGACACGCCATAATCACGCGTGACATTCCATTTACCAAAATGGGGTGTTACAATCAAACACCAACTTTTAGAGATAAAAGGAATTACGATTACAAAACAAAAAAACAACTTTTATAAATAAAAAGGGATTACATCAATTTTTAGCAAAAGACTGGAACAAAAACATTGCAAAGAGACCTAATGCCTTTATATAGGCTACACTGATACTTCTAGAATAAAAACTACAAACCCTAATGCTACAGAAGTTCCCACATTGCCCTTGGTCGAATATTTGAGTAGATGCCATGAATACGCCAAATTTGAAATTAGTCAATGGCCAACATGTGATTTTTGTGAAGATGCCAGCTTGTTGTTGTTGATCTTAGCCGTTGGAGGATCCTTTATAAACACAAAACCACCTTGGTTCGTAGATATTCTGCCAGGGTTTTGGAGTTTAGCCCAAGATCGTACGGTTTACACAATATGTTAGCTTCTAGCCCAAGATCGTTTAAAAGTTACTTGTAATTAAATAGAGTACATAGCCACAACATAACTTATTGAAACAGGACGCGAAGATTGGTGAATCCAAAAAGGCCCTAATAAGGCATGAGGATTACCTTTTGTTGCTAAAGATCCAAAGATGATGTGAAGAATCATTAATCCAAATCAATATGAAGGATCAAGACACACGACGATAAGCAATACTCTCCCAAAAAGGTTGCAGAAAAGTCTATCCAAAATGGCCCTAACAAGGCATGAGGATAAATCAATCCAAGTCCTATAAGGAGGCGGATCGTTGTTAATCAAAAATCCTAAATAAAAAAGAGGATATATGAAGAAGTCGTGGTCAAAAGTTGAAGCATCTCGTATCAAGTTGAAGATGTATACCAAAAATTAAGAGAAAACCATAATTTCAAGATTGTCTCTCAAGATTTGAAGTTCGAAACACATTCCAAATATCGGTCTGAGAAAGGTCTCAAATATGTACTCTATTTAATTACAAGTAACTTTTAAACGTTCTTGGGCTAGAAGCTAACATATTATATAAACCATACGACCTTATTTATTGCATTTATTTTTATAAAAGCGTGAGGAGAATAAGCAAATAATTAAAACACATGAGTTTTTGAAAGTATACAAATACTCTACGTTTAGCATAGTAACTTATATTAACTCAATCATTTCGCGTCCTTAATTTAATGAAACTTAGCCTATAAAGTTAAGGAAACGAAGCTAAGTGCTCAACACGCACGGTCAAGTCAAAAATTACTCTTATTCTCACCATCGGAAAATCTACATTTGTGTCTTAAAAACACTTATGAAAACAAGAGAAATTTTTATTTTGCCATTTTTAGCCTTATTTGCAACAAAATGATAAACAGAACGATGAAAGTTGGAAAGCGTGAAGGTTTAGCAAGGCAAATATCTATTCACCCCTCCATACTAAAGTTAAACATTGTCCTCAATGTTTCGAGTCTAAGGGTAAAATACCCCCATAAGAAAAGTCGAATGCTTAATCTAGCATGGAAAGGGTAATCAACAATTAAATCTTAAGCCATTTATGAAGTGTGCTAAAAGACCTATTGTTAGAACAATAAAGGATATATCATCCTTATATCAGAAAATATTCAAAGGAACGATCGAAGCTCGAGAAAACGAACACGAGATGCTTCATCGTGATGATAATGACCTAAATTATACAATCACAAACAACCACGAGACCACGAGTTGGAAGGGAACAAATCCCCTCATTAGGTTAATCTAAAAGCAATAATATTCTCAAGGATAAGCATGAGAATTCCCCCACGAGGCACCTTGTTTTTGATAACCGAGTCAAAAGCTCGACTCGAATCCCCATAAATGTGATCATTTAGGGATTATCATGGTTCAGTCAATTTTGGTGGGACTTACATGTAATCAAGGACCAAAAGCAACCGTTAATAAAGGAAAAGCCTTTATAACCGGATCAAATATCGTATCCTCACATTTTGTTGAAAATAAAATACGCAAAGCCAGAGGATACGTCTTGTAAGGAAGAAAACTCCTTACAACATACTTATAATACGTTTGGTCATCAAATCCGAGGGGGTGGGTAGGGTTACTTTGGAACAAGGGTAAATCATGCAAAATAGGAGTTTCAAAGTCTCCCCCCAGATCGAAGGCAAAAGCCTCATTAAAATTCTCATTCTCATCGAGAGGCGGTCCATCGGTAAACCCCTCGAGGATGGAAACATCACAAGTAGTAGAAAGAGAAGTCTCATCCGTATGAGACTTCGGGTGGGTGAGTAGCAAATCCGGCTCATCAATTTTAGGATCCTTAGAATCCTCAATCTTGATGTCCTCGAACCTCTCTTCAAAGAGAGGATTTACGTCACCAAAAACGAACACATCATCAAATTCAAAAGAAGGGTTCGAAAAGATTTTAAAATCGTTAATTTGAACGTCCTTGTCGATTAGTGACTTGTCATCAATAGTGGAAAAGTCTTCGTCATCGAAAAGCGGGTTCAAAAAAGTCAATGATTCTCTCCCCGAAGTGTCATTAGGAGAGACATCATCACATGGAATAGAATCACACTCACTATCGTGATTTGCCTTGTTAGAATCTTCGTGGAAAAATTCGTCGAGAGCAAAATCACTTAACCCATATTCAGAGACAACGGTAGGCTCACTTTGGATTGGAATAGGGATCTCAACACAAGGATTAGTGCTAAGATTCATCTCCCCTATACTTAGAGAGGCATCGGTTTCCGTAGTGGGTATAGGAGTAGTTTTACCATGATAAGGGTCGAGATTGAAAATATTGCTACATCATCGTCGTATGGGTAATCATATGGAATCACAAGAGACGTAGAGGCATGAGTACTTAATCTAGATGCTTGCTCTCGTTGCTCTTCCATTTCTCTCTCTTCCCTTATACTTCTAAAAATTTCCCTCACACCTTGCAAGAATTCTTCTCCATGTTCTAGTAAGAAATCGTCAAAGGAATTTTGTCTCTCGTTACTTGACTCATGAGAATTTTGGTGTTCGAGATCGTATGGTAGGGCCTCAAAATTATCAAAACCGGAATTATAGTATGAATTAGGTTCATCATAATTCATTGGTTGGCAAGAAAACGTATCGTGAGGCCCCCCACAATTGTCATAACATGGATTTTGAGAAAAATCCGGTTCGTCGTACGGATAACCATCCCCATTGTCGTAATTGTAGCTCATGTCGTATGATTCATCAAAACCGGAAAATTGATTGTCGAAGGACGTACTTTGGTTCATCGGTTGACAATCGTACCCATAGTGAGGTTCATCACCATAATACTCACATGACGGTGAGTATTGCGAAGATTGGTCAACAAAATTCAGATTCGCTCGCGATTTGGGTATTGAATTGGACACTCATAGTGCCAATGGGAAGGGCTTTCACAATATAGGCAATGTATATGACTTTCTTCATTATAAGTATACAAACAATTGGTCGGATTACACGATGGACATGACCTAAATAGTGCATAGTTGACATAATCTCCGCACCTTTCGCATACACACCATGGACATGTTATGGAACCAAACATTCGTCTCCCACAACCTAGGTAATGAATATCCATGGATAATTGAAATTTAGAGGGGTTGAGAAAAAGAATTATGAAAATAGAAGGAAAATGAGAAGATTATTTTTGTGTTTTTGGTTTTTCGATTTCTTTGGAATTTTTGTGTATTATAAAGAAGTTAATCTACAAAAACTATCCACTAATCAAAGGTCTCGATTAATGAATCCAAAGGGAGTGAAGGAAACTACGTGATGTAAAAACCTTCGTTCGACTTTGAAACGTCGGAACGCCAAAGCGTTTCGAGTGTTCAATAATGTAAACTCAAAAAATAGATTAATAATACTTGATGTGGCAAACCTCTAATTAATCGTCATTTTCAAAATACGCACAAGCGAGCGGAGAAAACGAGGTGACGCGAAGCACTTAAGAGCCTTTTTTCTTTAGGTCGTGAAATACAACCGCCTTTGTTGGGATTAAAATGAAGCCAAGACACTTAGACGTTTGAAAGAGGAAATTGGACGTTGATAGGAAGAAATCAAGCGTTGTCAGATCAAGCGTTGATAAGAAGAAGTCAAGCGTTGATGAGAAGAAGTCAAGCACTGATAGCATACTTAGTCTACACGTTTTATGTTTCTAGTAAAGATATGTTCGACAATGTATTTGTTATGTTTATCGTTACCTAAAATAGCTGATACGTAGACTCTTGTACAAGGTTCCTTAATCTATAAAAGGAGGCCTTTAGGTTTTAGTTCAATATATGTTTTACACTTCCATTGTACGCAAGTTCGTTTATCAATCAAAGTGAAAGTTTGGTTTATTCTGTTTGTGTGTTCTTGTTCTAAGTATTAATTCTGCATAATACTTAGATTGTTTTATATACAACAAAGTTTCTCTAAGTGATTAAGTTGATTCATTCTCGTTTACACAAAGCCAAATCGATCTATGTTTGGGATCAACAAGTGGTATCCGAGCTTGTTGAGGAACTTTGATCTAAAGAACACAAAACCCTAAAAACCCTAAATCGCCAAAAACCCTAATTTTTCAAAAACCCTAAAAACTAGACAATATGTCTACTCAAGAGTTGACCTCCTCCTCAAGCCATAACCTAAAAATTCCCATGCTAGACCCTGACAACTTTGAGCTATGTAAGTTTAATTTTGAGCAGTACCTTCAAATCCATGATCACACCATATGGGAAATTATTTAATATGGAAACACATTTGATAAGGCTGCCAAGATTCAAGCTGCTATTACTTTAAGATCAACTCCAGGCTCAAGTGAAGCGGATCGAAAAGAACAACCTACAGATGGGAGAGCTGTCTCAACTGAGGACATTGCAAAGATAAGGAACGAAATGAAAACTCTAAGCATTCTGAAACTATCTTTGGGACCAGCCAATCAGCACAAGTATAGAGGTTTTGAGTCTGCCAAAGAGCTTTGGGCAACTCTTCAAGTCACTTATGGTGGTAATGATGATACTACCTCAGAGAAAAAGAAGCAACTCTTGCATGAGTATGCTCTGTTCAAAGCTCTTCCCAATGAAAAGCTAAGTGGGGTGAGAAGTAGACTTTTTGACATCACAAGAAAATTGTCATTTATGGGAACAGTGCATGATGATGCTGATATCATTACCAGTTTCCTTAAAAGTCGTGATGCATGGAAGATTGAAGCAAGATCTATTATTGCTACCAATGCTCACAAAAGTTCCACTTTTGATGACGTCTACAATAAACTGAATATTGTAGAGAATGAAATCCTTTTGGATCAAGGAATCAAATCTACCAATGGAAACATGGCCTTCTTCTCACATAGTGAAGGTCAATTTGATCAAAGGGAGTCATACATGCACCCTGTTACTGGATCACCTTGTGTCAACGTTGGATCAAGCTTTGTCAGCACCCCACATTCAGACGCTGACACATACAATGTTGACTCACCAAGAATTAAGCCTGCTGGTATTGATTTAGATACAGTGTGTATATACATTGCTTCATTGCCCAATGGTTCAGTGATTACATATGAGGACCTTGAGCAAATCAGTGATGAGCATTTGGAGGGGATGGACATAAAGTGGAATATGGCACTTGTAAGCATAAGGGCCAATAGATGGAATAGGAGATTCAGGAAGAAGATTACCTTTAATGCTAAAGACATTGCTGAGTTTGATAAATCCAAGGTTGAGTGTTACAATTGCCATAGAATGGGTCACTTTATGAAAGAATGCAGATCTCCAAGAAGATATGATACTGGAAAGCCTTCAAGCCAAATCATCAAGGTTGAAGATACAAAAGCCATGGTTGCCATGCAAGAGATTGATGGTGTTGGTTGGGACTAGAGCTTTTTGGCCAAAGATGTGGAAGAGAACAAGGCCTTGATTGCAGAAAAGGAAGAAGAAGAGCATGTTCACTATGCTCTCATGGCACATTCTTCATCTTCATTAGATAATGAGGTATATGATGATGCATTTGTAGTAAAGGTTGTCGCTTAAACACTGAAAAAATTCCAACAAAGAAATTTTAAAGTTAAAATCAGATGTTTTTGATGAAAAATGTAAGTTATCTAATTATCAACTTGCACTTGTTCAAACTGAAAAGACTGTGGCTGAATATAAGAAAATTGAGCTTGACCTAAAAGATCAAATCAATTTTTTGACTCATGACCTCAATGCTAGCATCGAGATTAGGGACATCTTGGAGAGATCCAAAGGTGTTATACAAGCTAAAATAGATGAGGCCATTAAAAACAAAGATAATGTAGGTCTTAAAATTCAAAGATTTGATAAAGCTTCTCAAACCCTAAAAAAATGTGTTAGTGAACAAAGAGACTCTAGGGATATGACTGTGATTGGAATGAAAGAGTATGCCGGTGTTCCATCACATGCTGGGAACTTCTATGGTGTCCTTAGAAAGGATTTGTCTTGGACTAGTATACCAGAACTCCAAGAAAAGGAATTTTGTTCCTCCACCAAGAGTTCTTACTCCAGTAGAGGAATATAAACAGAAATTGACTGATTTGGACCAATGGAAGAAAGCCAATCCTACATTGTTTGTTAAAGGTGGCATGCTTAGTGAAAGCCCAAATGAGTCTACACCCATAAAAGTGACCAACCCCACTACTGGAAAGACTGTTGATCTTGGCTTAAACGTTGATAGAAAACCTAGTATTAAATATGCAGAAATGTATAGAAAACCTAGGTCACCAAAAAGTCAAGTTAGTGATAATGGGACAGGTTTCTTTTCTTCTAGACCTAGAGTTATGTCTAGAAAAGCTTGTTATACGTGTGGGAGTTTTTCACATTTGCCTTATAAGTCTGTCAATGCTTCAAAAGTCAACGCTGATAGAAAGTCAACCATGGTCAAACCCAAACCTTTTGTCCAACAAAGTCCACAAGTAATTAGACCAGATCCATTCTTTACTAAAGGGTCTAATACTTATGGACAAAGGCCTTTTCAAAAGACTAATACATGGTCTAACAGACAATGGGTTCTTGTAGCAAACCCTAGGTTTGACGCTGATAAGGGTAATTTCAGCGTTGTCAAGAACAATTTTAACGTTGACAGGAATATTTCCAACGCTGTTAGACCGAGTAATAAATACTTGAAACCAAAGGGAAAAGGGTCTAAAGCTTCTTCTAGCTTAACTTGGAGACCTAAACAAGACCAAAACCCTAATTCAGATGGGATTTCTATGACCTGTAACAGATTTCATTATATTTAAAAGTTCATAACTAAACCAATTGGGGTTAACTGGGTGTTTAATCCAAAAAGGGATGAACAAGCGGTTGTTATAAGGACTAAGTCTGTTCTTGTTGAACAACCAAATGAATCCAAGTCTGCTCAGGCTCGGGTTCCCAAAGAAAACTAATTTGCTTTCTTTATGTGCAGGGCATTCAAAAGCAGGTAAATGATCATGGTTATTGGGATAGTGGATGCTCTAGGCACATGACGGGGAAGGAAGATTATTTGACAAACTTTACCCCCATTAAAGATGGTGACAAAGTGTACTTTGGAAGAGGATATGGAACTATTACTGGCAAAGGCACTCTTATCACCAACAATTTGCGTTTTGAAAACGTATTTCTGGTAAAAGAACTTGATTATAATCTGTTTAGTGTATCACAAGTTTGTGATAACAAAAATAAGGTTCTTTTCACTGATACTGAACGCTTGGTGTTAAGCAAAGATTTTAAAATACCTGATGAGAAATTCATTGATTATAGAACACCTAGGCATAAGGACATTTATAATGTGAATCTTAATGGAATTAGGATGAATAATAATCTGTCATGTCTATATGCTAAGGCTTCAGTTGATGAGAGTAATCTTTGGCACAAAAGGTTAGGGCACATAAATTTTAAGAACATAAATAGACTTGTGAGACATGGTTTAGTTGATGGTTTACCTGAAAAGGCTTTCTACAATAGCCACTCTTGTGTTGCATGCCTTAAAGACAAGCAGCACAAAGTCTCCTTTAAGTCTAAACTTGTGCATTCCAGTTCTAAACCACTTCACTTGCTACATATGGACTTGTTTGGTCCAACTAATATAGAAAGTTTAAATGGTAAATCTTTTTGTTTTGTCATAACTGATGATTTTTCTAGATTTACTTGGACTTTCATTTTGGCTTTGAAAAGTGAAACTTCCAATGTTTTGATTAACTTTATTACCCAATGTGAAAAGAAAACTGGTAATGAGGTTAAGGTGCTTAGAAGTGATAATGGTGGTGAGTTTAAAAATAAGCTTTTAGATGACTTCTGTGTCAAGAAAGGGATTACTAGGCAGTTTAGTGTAGTTATAACCCCACAACAAAATGGGGTGGCTGAAAGGAAGAATAGAACACTCATAGAAGTAGCTAGGACAATGTTGGCTGATGCTCACTTCCCCATTGCATTTTGGGCTGAGGCTGTGAATACAGCCTGCTATGTTCAGAATAGGGCATTGATCAACAAAATCCACAATAAGACACCTTATGAGCTATTTTGGAATAGGAAACCTAATATTGGTTTTCTTAAACCCTTTAGATGTCATGTAGTTATATTGGATACTAGTGATTCCTTAGGAATTTTTAGTGCTAAAGGTGATGAAGGCTATTTTATGGGCTATTCAGTGCAAAGTAGAGGATATAGGGTTTACATTAAGAAAGAAAAACGTATACTTGAAAAGGTACATGTTAGGTTTTAGAAAGCATAGTGATCCTGAGAGTGGACCAAATTGGCTCTTTGACTTGGATCCTTTATCCAGAACCTTGAACTATATGTCTGTTACTAATCCAGACATTGTGAAAGTGAATTCAAATGTTGTGGAAGTTGTTGAAATTTCAGGTATACAGGTTGATAAGGAAGTGGGATCACATGCAGACAAATCAGCTCCCATACTTGAGTATGTTACCATTCCTATTTGGACAGATGGATTTGCTGCTGCTGCTGGAAAGGATAAAGATGGTCCACAAGAAAAACCAGTTGATGAAAACATGCATGAATATTCAAGCGCTGACAAAAGAAAATCTGGCGTTGACAGGCCAAATTCAGGCATTGATGGCTCAAACGTTGACAGACCTAGTTTAGGCGTTGACAACTCTTTTGACCATTTATTCTCTTCCAGTGTTTTTGAACAAGGTGAACCTTCTACTATACATGAAGAGGTTCATTCAGGTGATGATGGAGGAGAATTTGAAGATGATATTGGCAACTTGGAGACTGAAATTGAAGACAACACAGTTATTGAAGGAGGAATACTTACATATACTATCAAGAATCATCCTTCTTCTTTAATCATTAGTGATGTGATGTCTCCTGTTCAAACAAGAAGATCTCATCAGAATCAAGGAGGTTTTATTGCCAATATCCATAAGAAGGTTGATACCCCTCTTGTTCAGGCATGTTTGTTTGCTTGTTTTCTGTCACAACAGGAACCCAAAAAGATATTTGATGCTCTCAAAGAACCAAGTTGGGTGGAAGAAATGCAGGATGAGCTTCACCAATTTGCTATTCAAGATGTTTGGGAGTTAGTTGATTTTCCCAGATATGTCAGACCTATAGGGACAAGATGAGTTCTTAGAAACAAAAAGGATAAGAGAGGAATTGTGGTCAGAAAAAAGGCACGTTTAGTTGCTCAAGGTTATACACAAGAGGAAGGGATAGACTATGAAGAGGTTTTTGCACCTGTTGCAAGGATTGAAGCAATAAGGATTTTCCTACCATATGCTTCTTGCATGGGCTTCACAGTTTATCAAATAGATGTGAAGAGTGCTTTTCATTATGGCACAATTGTAGAGGAGGTTTATGTAATGCAGCCTCCTGGTTTTGAAGATTCAGAACATCCAGACAAGGTGCATAGAGTGAAGAAAGAAATGTATGGACTTCATCAAGCCCAAAGAGCATGATATGGTACATTATCCACCTATCTGGTGGAAAATGGATTCAAGAGGGGCACCATAGATCAGACTTTGTTTAATAATAAGACTGCTAAGGAATTTTACTTGTTCAGGTCTATGTGGATGATATCATCTTTGGCTCTTCAAGTCCAAAGATGAGTGAAGACTTTTCAAAGCTCATGACAGACAAATTCAAGATGAGTGCAATGGGAGAGATGAACTTATTTCTAGGTTTACAAGTTCAGCAGAAAGAAGATGGTATCTTCATCTCTCAAGACAAATATGTAGCAGAGATCTTGAAGAAGTTTGGATTTTCTCCACATGAAAAACGGGCTAGCACACCCATGGATAGGGAACACCCTTGGGGAAAGATTGGAGATGGAAAAGAGGTGGATGTCAGGCATTATAGGTCAATGATTGGATCATTGATGTATCTTACAGCTTCTAGACCTGACATTATGTTTGCTGTGTGTGAATGTGCATGCCATCAAGTGACTCCCAAAGAGTGTCATCTTCAAGCTATCAAGAGGATTTTTAGATACCTTATGTGCTATCCCACATTGGGATTATGGTATCCAAAAGATTCTCCATTGGAGCTTATTGCTTATTCAGATAGTGATTATGGAGGTGACAAGTTTGATAGAAAATCCACAACTAGTCGATGTAAGTTTCTTAGGAGTAGGTTGATATCTTGGCAGTGCAAGAAACAAACAGTGGTGGCCAACTCTACAACTAAAGCAGAATATGTAGCTGCAGCTGCTCGTTGTGGACAAGTCTTATGGATTCAGAACCAACTGTTGGATTATGGGTATAATTGTATGCATACCAAGATTTTTGTAGACAATAATAGTAATTTATGCATTATTAAGAATCATGTAAATCATTCTAAAACAAAACACATAGAAATTAGACATAATTTTATAAGAGATTGTTTTGAAAAAGTTTTAATACAACCAGATAGGGTTGACACAGAAGAAAATGTGGCAGATTTATTAACTAAACCTTTTGATACTAGAAGATTCAATACTTGGTAACAAATATTGGAATGGTTAATCTTACCTAATATGTGTTTTTGGAACATTTTGTAAAAGTATGTACATGAAATGCATTGTTATTGGTCTTTGTACAAAATTAGATTTTCCACTTTATTTGTCTAACGCTGACAAAGGTCATTTTAACGCTGACAAGTGTTAAAATGGACGTTGACAGCACCATGTTAGTTTTGTGGTTTTTGATCTAATTATGAAGGCGTTATGAGCATTGTAAAAATGGATACAGAGTTGCTTATAGATCTTACTTGGAGCATGTTCAAGTTTATGGATGATGGTTGGAACATTTATATTCCTATCTTGACATAAACTTTTATTGCATGTATTTTGTTTGGCAACTTATGTATCATATTTTAAGGGGAGGTTTAGGAAACCTTTAGGACTGTTTGGGTATTCATATAATACTCCTATCACAATTCTAGATTGTGTCCACTGGTGAGTACGAGTTAGTTTACTAAATCGTGAGGCACTGTAGCATGCAAAGTTGATATACTTTACACGATGCCAAGACTTTTTGACCTAGAATTGGATGTGGTCTGTTGGGAGACTTGGGTATGATTTTTATTGGGCTTACCTGGGAAGTTACAAAGGATTTTATAAGATAACTTCATTGTTAAGAGATTTGGTTAGCAAGGGATACTTGAGGACAATTATGTCTATCTTGCTTAAGCAAGTGTGCATGATTGGACAGTGCTTGCCACCCTATGGTGATTTTCTGTCTATAAGTTATCTTCACTAGGATAAATTACTTTGTTAAGGTCCTTTTTCTTTTATATTATTTTTATTTTTGGACGCTGACAGTTTTATTTCCAAACGTTGTTAGGACCAATTTTGACGTTGACATCGCAAAATCCACGTTGACAAGAATATAGCCGTTGGGCGTTGTTAAGTTATTTTTGACCGTTGATAAACATTGGGTCCTACCCAGTTGTTATTTTTGACGAAAATTTGGGCCGTAATTTTAGGAGTTGGTAACTTTTTATTAATGCAAGAGATAAGTTATATCTTTTTCAAGATTTTCATCATTATATTTTGAATATAACTGTTTCATGCATTGACCAGTCACATGTTTTCACCTCTCCTATATATTTGGCTCATTCCTTTGAAACAGGGTAACTACTTATTCTTGTCTAACTAAATTTTCACAAATCTTCATCTTTTATAACATTTATCACAGCTTTCTACATCAATGGCGCCTAAGTTTAAACCAAGTGATTTGGAATTGGGGTTCAGAAGTCAGCATAACATGGTTGCTTATTTAGAGGCTGATGATGCTCTGTTTCCCCAATATACTCAGATGGTGGAGTATTTGAATGCATCCCCCATTAGGTATGCTCTTTCTCATGCTCTTCTTATCCCTGTCACACATATTAAATAGTTTTGGAATACTGTAACTTCCTCAACAGTTAATACTGTGACTACATTGACTGCTACTGTCCATGGGCTTCCATGGGTGGTTACTAAAGCTTTGGTTTGCCAAGCTTTGCATCTTAATGATGCAGATGGTATAACCACCCTACCCATTGGTGAGCTAGAACAAGGACTCCAAGCTTTGGGTTATCCTTTGCCAGAAGATGGTCATTTAAATAAATATACAAAACAGGAATTTCCCCCAGCTTGGAAGTACTTGATACATGTCATTCTTCAATGTTTGAGTCCCAAGTGTACTGCACACAATGAAATTAACCGTTCAATTGGGAGTGCCATTATGTGTATTGCTATTAGGCAAAAATATAATTTTTCAAAAATGATTTTTGATGGCATGTGTCATAACAAGGGTAGCAAGATGACTCTTGCTTACCCAAGGTTTTTACAAATGGTGTTTGATGAACAAAGATACTATAATAGGGATCACAATGATTTTTATAAGATCCCTGTTCAAAAGAAAGCAATTTTTGGGAAGATGAATTCACCCCCTCATAGAGACTTAACCCTTACCCAAGTCATGCTTGCTGTTATTGTAGCAACACAACCACAACTAGACCCATTACTACAACCAGACCCATTACCACAACCAGACCCATTGCCTAAACAACCACCATCACCTCAGCAAATGGAAGTTGACCAAGAACCTTTCAACGCTGACACATAAAATGTTGGCGTTGACACTCCAAATCCAAACACTGACACCCTTTTACAACAAACCCAAACACCCCTTAACCTTCAAACAGACACCCAATCCACATCATCTTCTACACCCCCTGACTTTAGGATGGAAAAAAGCCAAAGGACTACTGGAGTGTTCTCCTCTAGTGGTCTTAGCCATGTTGTAGAGAGAACCACCACCACAAGTGTGGTTGGTGACATGGGTGGGGCTGGGACTATTGGTTCTAGCTTAGATGCAGGCTAAGCCAGTCCTAACATCCTTAAGACCCCATCCATGCCCCATGACTCTTCTTTGGGAGGTCAAATTCCCATTCTAGAGGAGGGCAGATTGGAACCTTACACATTGTCGGAATTGACGGCTGTCTGCATTAGCTTGCAAAAGCAAAATGTAGATCTTGTACATACTGTCTCTACACAAGGCCTTGAACTCAAGAAATTGAGGGAGAGGATTGTTGTTTTAGAAACTGCTGAGGGTAGGAAAATACAAACAAGGGTCCTTTCATCAAGGGAGTATTCTTACAAAGGGGAGGAAGCTGCTACTGAGCCATTTAATTGAAGTGACAAAGGCTCATGTGGTTCTATAGGTGTGGGATGGCTGAAGCATTGATCAGTTTGAAGGAGAGGCCAGTTATTGATGTTTCACTGGCAACTCCAACGAAGATATCATTTATGGAGATGCTGGAACAGGTTTCTAAGCCATGCGTTGACAGACATAGTTTAAGCGTTGATAGGAGTAAGTTAGGCATTGACAAGCAGATTTTGGACGCTGATAGACCTGCAGGTGTGGTTGATGTATTCCAGTCATCAGCTATTATCAAGGATGTGTCTACACAGGCACCATCATCAATTTCTTTACCTAACATTGATGTATTAGATAAGGGTAAAGGGATTATGGTAGAAACAGTAGTTCCCAAGGATGCAGCCCAAGTAAAGTTTGATTATATGTTGGCTGCACAACTTAAGGAAAAAGAGAAGAAAAGATTGCTGCTATTGAGTCACCATTTGTGGCTACTTCTGAGAGCAATAAGGGAGGTAGTGATGATGAGAGTACTGATTCAAGTGTGATGATCATTAAAGAGCCAGAGAGACTTGAATATGGTGATGAGTTGGCAAAGGAAAGGATTGCAGAGTTGAAAAATCTGGTGGATTATGAGATGCCTGAAGTAGCTCAGATGTACTTTGCAAGGGAAAATAAGGTAATGGAGAATCCAGACATGACACTTTATGACCATTGATGTATTAGATAAGGATAAATAGATTATGGTAGAAATAGTAGTTCCCAAGGATGCAGCCCAAGTAAAGTTTGATTCTATGTTGGCTGCACAACTTGAGGAAAAAGAGAAGAAGAAGATTGATGCTATTGAGTCACCATTTGTGGCTACTTCTGAGAGCAATAAGGGAGGTAGTGATGATAAGAGTACTGATTCAAGTGTGATGATCATTGAAGAGCCAGAGAGACTTGAATATGGTGATAAGTTGGCAAAGGAAAGGATTGCAGAGTTGAAAAATCAGGTGGATTATGAGATGCCTAAAGTAGCTCAGATGTACTTTGCATGGGAAAATAAGGTAATGGAGAATCCAGACATGACACTTTCAGATCAAATTTAGGGTTTGGAGATTCTCTTAAGAGTTCAAAGGGATTACAAGGTAATCTTGAAGTATAAGGCTAGCAAAGTTCTTTCACGGTCTAAGAAGGATAGAAGGGAGCTCTACTACATGCTTCTCAGATGTCATCAAGGAGGTTGGACGTTTAAGAAGTTGCAGGGTTTGTCCTTTGATGAGTTAGAATATAAAGCTTATCCTATATGGGCAAGTGTTCAAGAGGAGAACACTATCAGACTTCTTTCAGATGAAAGAAAGGAAGAACTTGCAGAAGAGATGCAGATCCAACAGGCATTAATTGCACCAAGACCTTTGAAGAAGGGAGTTTCACTTGAGTTCCCAGAAAATTTGGATAGAGTGAATCCTAGTGAAGCTTTTATTAGAAGGAGTATTAAGCTCTCACCCTTGGAAGCTTCACAAATGGTAGAAGTGTTACCTCATGATTCCAGAAACCCTATAGTTCACTATGAGGAAGATGCAAGTGGGTTTTGGATGATTGGCATATATGGGAAAGAGGTACATACTTTCACTACTCTTATGTCTTTGTTTGCAAGCCTGGATAGGGAAGACTTGGTAGATCTTTGGAGATTGATGCAGGCAAAGTATGAGACTGAAACACCTACTTCAGTCAATGAAATAAAGATTTGGTCCACATTCAAGATAATGTGTGAGCCAAATGATGAAGATCCAGTATGGAAGGATCTTGATGATGTCAGTGGACTTCAATGGCGTCTACATTCAGCAGTTGGTGTGCATCATTTGAGTACTACAAAGTTTTCTGAATATCTTCTTGTGGATGTGAACATCCCATGTCCAAGGAAGTTTTGAAGAAGATGGTGTCAACATAGCTGGAGATGGATTACACAAGTGATGTTGGCAAAGATTTAATTAGGTTTATTTATTTCCAACTTAATAAGTAATTTGTATTTGTAAGAATCCTCCTTGTACTTAGTTCTTTTATTCAGAAACTTGATTACTAGAGTAGATATCAAGTTTAGGGGAGGATTTTTTGGAATAAAATGAAGCCAAGACACTTAAACGCTGACAAGAGGAAATTGGACGTTGATAGGAAGAAATCAGGTGTTGTCAGATCAAGCGTTGAGAAGAAAAAGTCAAGCGTTGATGAGAAGAAGTCAAGCACTGATAGGATACTTAGTCTACACATTTTATGTTTCTAGTAAAGATATATTCTACAATGTATTTCTTATGTTTATCTTTACCTAAAATACCAGATACGTAGACTCTTGCACAAGGTTCCTTAATCTATAAAAGGAGGCCTTTAGGTTTTAGTTCAATATATGTTTTACACTTTCATTGTACGCAAGTTCGATTATCAATCAAAGTGAAAGTTTGGTTTATTCTGTTTGTGTGTTCTTGTTCTAAGTATTAATTCCGCATAATACTTAGATTGTTTTATATACAACAAAGTTTCTCTAAGTGTTTAACTTGATTCATTCTCGTTTACACAAAGCCAAATCGATCTAAGTTTGGGATCAACAGCCTTATACCCATCTTATAGTTTGTATTTATCGAGATTAAATCAATTAAGAGTATTTATCTATTTTGCCTTTGACTTCCGTTTGAATTCCATACGCTTAATAGTGACCGGAACTCCCACTATTAAGGTGCGATTTCTCGCGTATTTGGATAATTATTGTGTATTAGTTGTTCTACTTAAATACAATATATTATGCACAATAAAACGAGAAAACGATTTTGTGTTAATTGAGTTCAATTTAACACGTATTTATTTGTATGGCTACTAGTATAGAAAAATAACAGAAGAGTATACACGATAAAACGTAAAATACCCAAATAAACATGATAAATAAATATGGCTAAACACACCTCCCCGGAAGCGACGCCATTTTTGATGTTGTAAAACTAGACACTTGCTTTAGGAAAAACAAGCACTAATAATGCGGGTAAGTATTAAGTACATACGTTTTGTGAAAAACGTAAATACCGATAATCGAGTTCGTTCTCGGTGGAGGTATGGTGTTTAGCCAACAAATTTAGATGTTATTTAAGCGAGTGATTACGCTTTTGGAAAAAAGGAAAGAAAAGAAAACGGAAACGGACTACGCTTAAAACGGACGAAAATTAATTAATCTAATTAATATGTTTTAATTAAATCAAGTAACAAATTAAATGCATACATGTTTTAAAAACGTTTAGCCAAACACCCCTTGCATGTTTTGGTATTTAACCGAACCCCGAAGGAAACCCACCGAGACCGTGAGGTCTCGGCGTTGCCTCGAATCCCACGCAACACCACAACCCTTGCTGTGGCTTACGGCCGAACATACAACAACAGCCACCGGCAGTGATCCGGTGCCACTGTTGCCCAAAGTCCACCCCGGCTTAGCCGGGTGATGTTGTAAAATTAGACACTTGCTTTAGGAAAAACAAGCACTAATAATGCGGGTAAGTGTTAAGTACGTACATTTTGTGAAAAACGTAAATACCGATAATCGAGTTCGTTCTCGGTGGAGGTATGGGGTTTAGCCAAGAAATATAGATGTTATTTAAGTGAGTGATTACGCCTTTGGAAAAAGGAAAGAAAAGAAAACGAAAACGGACTACGCTTAAAACGGACAAAAACGCGCGAACGTACGAACGTAAAAACGCGACCAAACAAAAAATTCACCTAAAAAATACTAAATAAATCCTAAATAATCTAACTAAGAAATAAAAGTTGAAAAAATTTTGTAAAATAGTTTATTTAATTATTTTTTAATTTCAAATTTAATAAAAACGTAATAATAAAAATAATGACTCAAGTCGAGGAAATGACGAAAAACTATTTTTTTTAAACTTAACTAAAAATAAACTTTTTAAACATAAAATTAAAAAACAAAAACTATTTTGAACATATAGTTGAGCCAAAAATCATAAATTTACAAAAACGGTAAAAACACTAATCGTAAAAAAAATATATTGTCGATTTGGGGTCAAAAGACCACCAAATACGACCAAATAATAGATACAAGTAAGTAGGCTATAAAAAATCGACTTTAAAAAAAAGCAAGCATATATGCACGTCTAATACTTAACATAAAAGGTAATAAGCTTATTACTACTAGTAAAGTGAAATATAAGTAGAAATGAAAAAGATATAAAAAACAACAAAGGAATAGAAATCAAAAAGCTATAGAGAGCAGATGGTATGGTGTTGTTGTGTTGCGTCTTATCTATGCAGAAGGTCAGGGGTTCGAAACCCACTATGGACACTTTTTTTTTCTTTTTCTTTTACTATCAACTTATAAGATAAATAAAAAAACACTGTATAAAAGAAAAATGAAACGGAGAATGAACACAAAATACTAATAGACCAGGTGGTATAGCAGAGTGTGTTGTGTCTGTATGGTGGTCCAGGTCTGGGGTTCGAGACCCTCTTACAGCCACTCTCTGTTGATATTATTTTTAATTTGGACAACTCTTTTTTTTGTGCTGCTGGCAGCTTTTTGTTAGACTATGAAAACCCCATGACTATTATGTTTTATTGATTCACCATTTATAGTGGTGATTACATGAAACCCTAATGGGCCTAACCCACAAACCGGGCCGGGCTATATTTATCCACTAATACTCCCCCGCAGTCCGAGCTCGAACTAGAGTAGTAAACGAGAAAAGAAACAAAATAAAACATGAAAAATAAAACATTAATAAGGCCCTGCGTCTTCGATTATCTTCTTAAATTCCAACCAGATCAACACAAATCCACAAAACCCTGTACAACCTCTGATTCTTCTTCATAAACGTCAACGGTGGATTGTGACCTTTGCACAAACATCCAACAAAATAGACAATCGTGTGGATTTGTGACCTTTGCACAAATCATCAACACAAGAAGATAAAACAGACGAGTATAGTCATTTGTAGGATTGAGCAATAGATTTAAAACTTCAATTATTAACCAAAGAAACAGTACAAAAAATATCAACTAAAAACAAAACGTAAATAACATGAGTGTTTTTTTTAACATTAAATCAAAAAACAAGAAAAAAACCTAAACCCATCTAGCGTATCACGATTAAACAAAACCAATCACATGCATAAAAAGTACACCATTATTGACTTGTTAAACTGAATAATATATACGCTAGATAATGAGACAAAGGAATTATTTAGACTAACAAGCTATCCATTTAAGGATTTAAGAAAAGGACGAACAAAGTGACGACAACATTGTGGTTCTAGAGATCGGGGTTTTTTTACGTCGGAAGTGATTTTAGGTTTACAGGATTGGGGTATGGCCTGATACCATGTTAGACTATGAAAACCCCATGACTATTATGTTTTATTGATTCACCATTTATAGTGGTGATTACATGAAACCCTAATGGGCCTAACCACAAACCGGGCCGGGCTATATTTATCCACTAATACTTTGGGGTAAAGCTTAATAACTTATTTAAGTGTGAATCAACAGAAATAAACACAAAATAATAACACAGAAAATTAAAACTAAGCAGAGATACAAAACCAACAAGCAGAATCAAAGATTTACAAGAATAGAACAACCCATGAACAGTAAAGTTAGTGGCATTTTGGTGACTTGGCTTACAAATACGCTAACCTAAAATCTACTAACCTCAGATTTTATAGAAAACAGAAAAAGTATACTAACTAAACTACTTGAATCCTGATTCTTAGATCTTAAAACTCCCAAATTATTCGGCAAGAGCTGTTGATGTGAACCACCTTAAATAGGCAAAAAATGAGCACTATGAGTGTCTAATTGGATGCAAATGAAATTCAAACTTAAAGGCAACACTTCTAATATTCTAGAATCACTAACACAAAATAAAAATAACTAGAAAAGAGAAATAATTAACCATAAGCAACACTGTAACAACATTAATTAATTCAAACAGTAAGTTATGGACAGAAAGTAGCAATAGAGTTATATTTTTTTATTGATTTTATAAGACACCAAAAGCTAATTGTAACAAAGCTAAACCTTAATGATCAACAGCAACTAACCTTAAATCATAACTCCTAAGTGGCAACAAGTGAAAACTAAATCCAAACAGTCGGTTTTCAAGTTAAACTTATGACTACTAATTTTTTTTTCTTTTTCTGATTTTCATGAAATAAAAGAAAAAATTAACCTAACAACACCTAATCAGGATGTCTATAAGCAAATAAAGCAAAGGTTGTGCTTAGGCCATTGTCGTCAGCCAACACCCAAACACCCTAAGATTGAAGTTGACTAGACAGAAAACAAGGCAAAGCATTTGTTGTCCTAAATGGCAAATTGGTGACTTTACAAAGCCTCTATGAACTGAATAAATCCTCAATCCTATAAAACAATTAAGAGCAGATTATGTCATATATTTATGTTACTTGTATGCTTCATTTTAGCGGCTAACTTCTTCTAACACATGAATGAGATCTACTGGTGTAAAATACCTATGACTTGGCCAAAAGTTTGCCGAGGGTTTATCTTAAAGTCCTAGGTAAACTTTGACCTCAAACAAATATTTGAAACATATAATTAACTAAAAACAAATAAACACAAAATTCACTTTAAACAAGCAGAAATCAAAGGGCAATCAATAATAACTACTAACATAGAATCAAAGACTAAAAATCCTATCTCTAAGAGATATCTTCAACCAAAATACAAAATGAACTTTTTTTAAACTAAGACCACCATTTTGTGTCAAAACCAACTACCCTAAACCTACATCAAACCTAAACTACACCTCAATCCATCACAAAGCAAAATCATAGTCCTAGATTAATCATAGTAGCATATTATCACTTCGCGGGAGATTTTATTAAACAAGCAGATCAATTTTTTTAAAAACAAACTCTAATTTTCTTGAAGAAAATTACTCACCTACACCTACTAGGTATGCAGAGCTAAGTGAGGGTTGTTGTAGATAACTCATACACACAGCCCACACTGTCCCAAACATCCCCTCAAGTGTAGTTAAGAATTTTTTATCAAAGCACTTGGTTCAAAACGCCACATGACATAACGGAATTAGTTGATAGTAAACACATATCACCCAACATACATATTATGACCACAAGTTTCACATTCCAACTAAACGAACACAAAAATCATATGCATATCATCTTGGACAAAAAAACGAAGACGCTGAGAAAATAAACCGAACCTTCAAGGACACACAATCCATGCCTTTGGACAAAAGCTTATGTACACGTACGTGTACAAGCTTCCCAAATCCTGTTATAACCACAAGTACAAGGAATCAATGTCCAAGACTTTTATATCTTGGACAGTTAGTTCAATTATAATCAACTTTATTCTATTTGTTTTCTTTTCCCTCACAAACTTTTTTCACAAACTCTTAGAAACTGAAAACCTCAAACACTTACAACCTGAAACAAAATTTACAAACTATTTTATACCAAATTTTTCAAAAACATGAAAAAATAATTTACTAAAATAATTTTTAACTCCGAAATAACTTTGCACAAATGTAACTAATGGGACTCAGACTTTTGCTATAATCAAACACCAACTTTTAGAGATAAAAAGGAATTACGATTACCAAATAAAAAACAACTTTTATAAATAAAAAGGGATTACATCAATTTTTAGCAAAAGACTGGAACAAAAACATTGCAAAGAGACCTAATGCCTTTATATAGGCTACAACTGATATTTCTAGAATAAAAACTACAACCCTAATGCTACAGAAGTTCCCACATTCCCCTTGGTCGAATCTTTGAGTAGATGCCATGAATATGCCAAATTTGAAATTAGTCAATGGCCAACATGTGATTCCTGTGAAGATGCCAGCTTGTTGTTGTTGATCTTAGCCGTTAGAGGATCCTTTGGAAACACGAAACCACCTTGGTTCGTAGATATTCTGCCAGGGTTTTGGAGTTTAGCCAAGATGCCATGTGAGTGGGTCAGGGGAAGTCCCCACTGCCCATGTGGGTGATGTGGTGTATGGTTTGATAGTGAGGTTAGGTTTAGATTATGATGAATTAATGATCTGGAGTAAATGGTTAAGTCCCCCTTTGATTTGTGAAGATTAGAAGATTTAGGGTTCATAGGATTTGGGGGAGTGTTTGATGGGGATTAGTGGTAACAGTGATTGTTACCTGGTTTTTGTTATTAAACAAACGTTTTTAAAAAAAACCAGTTTAATAAAAAAACGTAGGGTGCTGGTATATAGATTGGGTTAGGATGTTGGGCTTGGGTAAAAGTTGTGGGTATGGGTAATGGATTTGGGTGGGTTTGGTGATGTGGCAATATGGTATTGGTGGAGACGGTTTAGATGTTTGGCAGAAATAGTCCTCATTCTTCCAAATAACTTTCAAACTAAGTCTGGCTGAATCAAACCCTCATTTCCTTTGTAACATCTTTCATTGATTTGTCATTTATGGCAAAAGACTTTTTGTAACTTATCACAAGGGTTATGTGTAATTTTGACCATTATTCAAGGGCTCTTTTTGCCAAGTCTTGAAACATCAGGGTTGTAACTTGTATCAAATTATTCTTCAAGGGTCATTCTTGACAAGTTTCCAAAGTTGAGTGACCAAAATTGTACACTCTTCAAACTTGAGGGCATTTTTGCAAAATCCGCAATCGGGTCTGGTTCATTGTGCAGCTTCGTTTCCCGTGTTCGTTTTTGCTTGGTTCTAGTGATCTTTTGTCTTTTTCTCGATATCCATACCTAAAATACACATTGAACAAACACAAGCATATATATGGCACTTTTAATGGTATTTGCATCGTTTTAACCCCGTTTGGACGATGAAAATATGTATAATTGCTGTCTGATCACTGGGTCTTTCCCCTGGTGGGACCAACCTTCTCACCGGGAGCAATTTCTCTCGGTTTTCCGCTGTTGGAAGCCAACAGCCCCCGCTGGGGGTGTTGGTGCTTGCGGCTGGCCGAATAAAACCACCACCGACCCCTTGTGGGTGCGGCTGGTTTAAAAACAAACACCACCGAGAGTCGTGTGACTCTCGGTTCGCGTGTACCCGAAACAAACCAAACTCTACCCCGGTTCCCATGATTAAATCTTCTTATAACATGTTTTTAACAATGGTTTTTAAATGATCTTGATCAATAAACATAATTAATAAAAGATTAAAGGTTTGATGATACCATATGTGTGATTGGTTTATTGAATTATATCGCGAACAATATACCCGTATTCTTATCAAGATCAAAACCAAAAATCGTCCTTGTGTCTGCTTGTTGGTGCTGCAGCCAAAGGAAGAAAGAAGAGAAAGATTTTTAGGGATTTTGTTAATATTTTGTGCTTTATGTCTTTATGAAATCCTTATTTGTTTACAGTAGGATTAATATTAGATTGGGCCTTGGGCCCCCTCTTTCTCTTGTTTGGACGCCGACTAACCAACACACACATACACATTCATTTATTTTTTATGTTTTAACTTATTATCGTGTGTTCGTTTAATGCTCGTGTTTTATATCTTGTATGTTTAAAATCTTATACGTGAATTCTTATCGTGCATTTATATTCGTGTTTACATATGTAATACTTATTATAATTAATTAATATACATATCGTTGGTAGTAAATATTCATGATTCATGTCGTATATTAATTAATTAAATAGTTTAAGTTAAACCGTAAATTCGTGCATTTAATGATCTTAGGATTTTTAAAGCGGGTTTTACAACTGTTCCCCTCTAAAAGAATAATTTGTCCTCGAATTAGAGACACGATAAGCTGATGAGATAATAAACGCTGAAATGACACCTAAGCTGGAAGACATGTAAGCTGAAAATGACATACCCGATTCAAAACTGGAAATAAGGGTAAGAAGTCCGGATAGACTCCTCCTTTTCCCAAGTGGCTTCCCGCTCAGAATGATCCCTCCAACTGATTTTGATGAATGGAATCGTCTTTCTCAGTATCTCCTAATGAATCGATCTTGATGGTCGAGAACTTCCTCGGGTTCCTCGATATATGATAGATCCTCTCGAATCTGCTCGAATGAATACGAAACTTTATGCAATGGATGGTAATTGTAACCTCTGAGTAAGGATACATGGAATACATCATGCACATGAGATAGCTGAGGAGGTAAAGCTAGACAATAAGATACTTCACCGAGACTTTCAAGGATTTCAAACGGTCCGATGAAACGAGGACTGAGCTTGCCCTTGAGTCCAAAACGCTTGACACCACGTGCTGGTGATACCTTAACAAAAACATGATCACCGATCTTAAACGCTAGATCCTTACGATGCTTATCAACATAGCTCTTCTGTCGAGCACAAGCTTCTTGTAGCTTCGCCTTGGCGATGGCAACCTTCTCATTTGTCACCTCTATCATTTCTGGTCCTTCAAGGATTCATTCTCCAAATTGATCCCAACAGATTGGAGCACGACACTTTCTGCCATAGAGCATCTCGAAAGGTGCACACTTAATACTTGCATGCCAACTGTTGTTGTAGGCAAACTCAACCAAACAAATGTAGTCGTCCCAACTTCCTATCCATCCCAATGCACAAGCTCGTAGCATGTCTTCTAAAGTCTGAATGGTACGCTCCGATTGACCATCGGTCTGAGGATGAAAGGAAGGCTAAGCTTAAGTTTAGTGCCCCAAGCTTTCTGCATACCTTTCCAAAATTTTGACGTGAAACGAGGATCTCGGTCTGATATGATGTCTGACGGAGTTCCATGCAGTCGTATGATATCCTTAAGGAATATATCTGCCAATTTCCTAACTGTGAAGTCCTTGAGAATTGGAAGGAAACGAGCTGACTTGGTTAAACGATCTACTATGACCCATATATCATCATGTTTGCTCTGAGTAAGCAGAAGTCCGGTGACGAAATCCATGGAGAATTTGTCCCACTTCCATGCGTGAATCTCTAACGGTTACAGTAAACCACTAGCCCGTTGATGCTCGATCTTAACCTGCTGGCAGGTAGACACTTGGATACGAAAGTAGCAACATCTTGCTTCATGCCACTCCACCAGAAATGTTGGCTAATGTCATGATACATTTTGGTGGATCCTAGATGAATAGAGAATGGAGAACTGTGGGCTTCAGTTAATAAGGCTTCTCGGAGTGTCTAATCCTCCAGAACACATAGCTTAGTTCCTTGCCATACGATGCCCTCTTCGTCTACACGAAATTCTATCTGCCGATCAAGATTCTGAATGATAACCCAAATCTCACCATCATCTTTCTGAGCTACCTTGATCCGAGAAATTAAGTCTGGCTCAATTCTCAAATTAGCCCAGTACCCATGCTGTTCACGTATTAAGAATTCCATGTCCAGTCGCTCTAAGTCACGTATGATTTCCTCCTGTATCTTGATGCCGTTAATCATACCCGACTTCCTGATGAGAGCATCTGCCACTACATTCGCCTTGCCGGGATGATACTAAAGATTGATGTCGTAGTCCTTGAGTAGTTCCAACCATCTTCCCTGCCTCATATTAAGCTCTCTCTGAGTGAAAATGTACTTGAGACTCTTGTATTTAGTGAAGATATCACATGATTCACCATATAGGTAGTGTCTCCAGATTTTAAGTGCAAAGACTACTACTGCTAGCTCCAAGTCATGGGTGGGATAATTCTCCTCATAAGGCTTCAGCTGACGTGATGCATATGCAATAACCTTCCAATGTTGCATGAGTATGCAACCTAATCCTTTACCTGAAACATTGTTGTAGATCTGAAATCCACCTGTGTCAGATGGGAGAGTAAGAATAGGTGTAGATACTAACCGCTGCTTGAGTTCTTCAAACCTCTTCTCCCGCTCATCAGTCTAATTGAATTTCTATCCTTTCCACATCCACTTGGTCAAAGGTAAGGCTAGTCTTGAAAAGTTCTCCACGAATTTGCGATAATAACCAGCTAAGCCTAGAAAACTACGAACCTCGGTTGAAGACGTCGGACTTGGCCATTTAGTGATAGCTTTAACCTTCGCAGGATCCATAGTAATTGATATGCGTGAAATCTCATATCAATTATATCACAAATCACCCTAAAAAACAAAGCAAAATACCTAATTTTGATGTATAAAAGCAGTATTATGGGTATGTTTTGTTGTTTGAGCTTGTGTAGGTAAAAAGATACAATTTTAGAGCAAAAAAGTCAATTCAAGCCTTATTGATGAAGTAAAGACAAAAGGAGGATGAAAAGTGACAAGCCTTGCAAAGATAAAGGACCTTTCTTGACAACTTTAAAAAATGGAGGACTAAAGTGCAATTGTGAGAAACTCATGAACAAAGTCAAATATGGTAAAAACATCAAGTCAAATAGTCAAAGAATAATTATTGAACAAGTTTGAAGTTAAAAGGACCAAAAATGAGAAAGAAATGAAGATCCTAGCTCATGTTATGAATCTGCCTAACTAGAGGGGTTAAATCTGCCAAAAAGAAGAAAAGTTTTGTGTAATCCGAGTGCTATACAAACCAGCCAATGAGGAGCGAGTATTTCAATCACATGGATTGCCAAATAGATTCCACATCACCCCATTAACGGCCGTCTTTTATAAATAACCCAATCACAACAGTGCATCCACTATCCATTTATCAACCCATCATAAAACAACTTTTGGATAATGAATCGCAACTCCCTTTCTCACCCAATGACAACAAAACAGTGTCATCTTCAAGAACCAAACTAACCCATAATCGACTTTGAGGAGGAATGCATTTCAGAACTTGATGTAAACATGAAAAGTACTCAAAATCAAGAGACGAAGCTTTCCCAAGTGGTTAATTAACCTGAAATCAACTCAAGAAGAAATCCCCAAAGTAGTTCATCAACGTCTACTTTCAATTAGCAGAATAATGACACGTGGAAGATTGCTAATGGCTGGAACACGTCACTTCATCCCAACTAACTACTTTTCTCTCCAATAAATACCCCGGTAGTTCCTCATTTGTAATTGTACTTAGTGTGTGTAATTTTCACACACTACTTAATTTCTCTCAACTTTCAGTTAGCAAGTTATTTAGTTACTACTCTAAAGTGATTGACAACCACTTGAGAGTTAGTTAGACTTTGTAACCAACTCTGTAACAACTTCACTTCATTAATACAAATTTAGTTCGCTCCATACCTCATTCTTACTACATAATCACACCTATACTGTTACTTTGTGTTTCTATTGATCAATCTTGATCAATAGAGCTTGTTTGGATTGATTTTGGAAGCTTGTAGCAGGTTCAGACATTTCTAGTTCATTTCATAGCCAAAAGTAGCAGAATGATGCAGGGGTGTTGATTTGTAGATGCTGATGATGAGATGATGGTTTATGGTGTTTGATTGTTGGTGTTTTAGTTGATATTAGAGAGCTCAGCGCTCCTCTATTCCATCAAAGGATTCTTCAAGCTAAAAGGCATCATAATTCTTGATTTTTGTTCCACTAAAAAGTATTGCCATGTTCAATTCCTAGATATAGAGTTTATCAACTGAACTGTGATTGAATTAGTGTTAATTGGGTGTGATATTGAAAATATGTTAGTTGTTAGTTGATTGATTAGCTCCTTATTCAGTTTTAGCTTAACACTTGGTCTTATTCAGCTTTAAATCTCATCAGTGACTCATTTAGTGTTCCATAGAGTAAATTTGTTGGTTGTGGCTTGTAATCAGTTCATTTGAGTCACTTTACAAGATTTGATAAGTAACTTTTGCTTTCATAAGCTTTTGCTCAAAAAGTCTTCACAAACTTTTCACATCAGTTAGAACCTAGTGTTTGGATCATAGTGGATTTAGTGTATCAACTTTTATAACTTGTTGATTTTTGTCCACACTTACTCAATAGGTGAGTGTAAGTTTACTTGCAAAGTCTTTTGGTCCAATTCAGAGTCAAACAGGCAATTGGCGACTGAAAACTTTGGGTTAGCCTTTACAAATGTTCATCAGTCAAAACTAGCAACTTTTGATCCATTCTCATTTCTTTGTTAGTTAATGTTTTCAGTTGATTCTTGTTTCCAGTTATAGCTTAACATACAAGCTTTTAAATTTGTCATGTGAGATTATACAGTTTGTAGATTTGAACTAGAAATCAGTTTATTAATAAGCTGCTTAGCATTTTCAAGTTCCTGTAATCATAGCAAATTGCGTATCTCATTCCAGCATTTCTACTTCATAAAACTTCCCTTTTTCTTTCACAAATCTGTTTACAAACATGTCTTGAGTGGTTTTTGAGAAATTCAGCTTTTTGAAAATATTGGTCAAAGAAAGTGAACCATAAGCACTTTTGGCTTATTTTCATATTTCAACTTATTGGCTTAACCATTTTCCAATTTTCTTGACATTCCACTCTTCTTATCACTTGCTTAATCAATTTCATTAAGAAAATCCATTTGTGGAAGTCTTGGACAGCTTATAGCTTATTTTGAGCTTATTGGAATAAGCAAACTTGAGATTTACTTGTTTTTAGCTTAAAAACCTTAAGACACCTAGCTTAAATCTCATTTGAAGTCTTTTGAAACAGTTTAGAGCTTAATTTGTCAAGAAATAAGCTCACACAAGCTTATTGAATATTAGTTGCCCGTTTTTGGTTATAATTTTGTTTTAATTGCATTTTGGTCCTCAACTTTTCATTACTTTGTTAATTGGCTTTGTAATTACAACTTTAGGGTTTGCACTTATAAGTCCTTTGATTTTTAGTTTGTTACAATTTGGTTTAGTAGTTTTTGAAATTTGTTGAAAAGTTATTATAGTTTGTTAATATTTCCACTTTTGGTCCCTTAGCTTTCTGAATTTACACATTTAGTCCTTTTATTTTCATTTCCTTTACATTTTGAGCAATCTTACATTTGTGTATTTAAATACTTGTACTTTGTGCTATAATTGTGGTATTTGCAATTTGTTTTACGGATAAGTAGCTATAATATTTTCTACTTTTTACGTGTTTGTTTAAAATAGACATAGATTCCAAATACCCTTATTAACACCAAAAACAATTAAAACTTGAGATTGGTTGGACTTTCAATTTGTTGTGAGCTTGGAAAAATGAACTTGAATGAGATCATACATTAAATGGCATCGCTGCCGGTTCATGACATTACGAGAGACTACTGATTGACGGTTTCGATTGGATTTTGGGATCCGTTCACCCCGTGAGCGTTCCTTTTACGTATCATAAATCCAAAAGATAAACAAAATCAAAAAGATAAAAATAAAAGAAAAACTAAAAAAAACCACAAAATCAATTCTTTTCCTAAGAATTGAACCAAAAAAATAAAAAAAAAATCCAAAAAGTAATCTGTTTCCTAAAAGATTACAACAAAAATATATTGTATATATCAGTTTTCATCGTTTTTACGTACATATAGTATTTTCTTAAAAATCCCAATAAATACAAAAATATTTTCTCTATATTATTATATGTAGATACATATACGTATACGAACAACCAATACACATACTTCCATAAGTATTGGTTTTGCAATACACCGTTCTTGGGGGCGTTCTTGGAAAAGACTCAAAATACGAATCAAGAGATAGTCCAAACCCTTATAAAACTTTCCTTGAACAACTCTCCTTCCAATGATGTGAATGCTATTACTATAAGTTGTGAGATATGTGGAGGACCTCATTCTTACCTACAATGCGACAAGGTTTAAAATTCTCAAGGTGAATGTTATGCTTATTAAGATGAACAAAGAGAGCACTTTAAACCTAACATCAACCCTAACAATCTCTCTTACAAGTCAAACAACTACCTTGCTCCACCCGGCTTTCCACCCCATCGACCCACCCAAAACCAAACCAATCCTCCTCAATTACTTCAAAGAAATCAACGGCCTAGGCCAAATTACCAAGGACAAAACAACTTTATAGCACCCATTACCTTTCAAAATCAAGGAAATCACTTTCAAGGCAATAACCAAGGGTTTTACAATCAACCTCCACCTTTCCAACCTCAAGGCTTTTTAAGGGAATGTGCCACATGATTTTAACACTACTGATCTTCTTCACAAAATGAATTAAGAGAATGAAAGGAGGTTTCAAGCCAATGAGAAAAGAATGAGGGAAATGCATGAGGACACAAACAAGAGGTTTATGATGCTTCTCAATTAAAGGCCACAAGGTTCTTACCTTCAAACACACAAACAAATCCAAGGGCTAATGTTAATGCAATCACAACAAGGAGTAGAAAGACAACTATTGATCCTTCACCACCTAAACCTACTTTGGTTAAGCCAACTATGGTTCCACCTTGTGATAAAACATCAAAATCAACACCTTCAAGTTCTATAACTTCAACACCTACACCTTCAAAACCTACACCTACTATTCCTTCAACTTCCACACCCATCAATGAAGAATCCAACAAAGAAAATCCTTCACGAACCACTCAACCAAAACCAAGCCTTCCATACCCATCAAGATTGAGAAAGGAAAATCTTAAGAATAAGGATGATATTCAAGTGTCAAATTTTTTGCGGATGTTTAAACAATTGAATATTAACATCTCCTTTGCGGAAGCCTTAACCAATATGCCTAAATTTGCTAAGCTGACCAAGGCCCTTCTTTCTAACAAGGAGAAATTGGTGGATTTGCCTAATGCTTCCTTAAATGAAAATTACTCCACGGTTTTGTTTAAGAAGTTGCCTACTAAGCATGGAGATCTGGGAAGGTTTTTGATTCCTTGCAATTTCCCAGGGGTGGAAAATTGCATGGCACTAGAGGATCTTGGGGCAAGCATAAATCTCATGCCATTATTGGTTTAGAAAAGACTTTCACTTCCCGAGCTCACACCTACAAAAATGACACTTGAATTAGCCAAACTTTCAATAGCTTATCCGGTGGGAATTGCGGAAGATGTTTTTGTTGGAGTTGATAAATTCACATTTCCCGCGGATTTTGTAGTGGTTGATTATGATATGGATCCGAGAGTTCCTCTTATTATTGGTAGGCCATTTTTGAGAACGGGTCGTACTCTTATAGATGTGGCGGAAGGTGAACTCACAATGAGGGTAGGAGATGAAAGAGTTGTGTTTAACATGGGAAAGTTGTCTAAGAAATCCAATGAGCCCGAAACGGTGAAACATATTGATGTTCTTAATAAGGAGGAGACTCAAGTTGATATCCTTGATGAAGTTTATAGTAAATATTTTTATGAAGCTTGCACAAGTGGAAATTATGATCCTCCCTATGTTGAGACCATAGCCTCCATTACCTCATCTTTGGATATTCATGACCCTCAAGAGCTTAACTTTGGTGATTTTGTGATTCATTCCAATCCTCTTTTTGAAACATCATTTGATAACCCACTTTTCCACCATGATGAGGAAACCAATGAGGAATATAGTGATGATGAACCTCCTCTTTGTGATACACCAATATATGATGAATATAGTGATGACGAGTTCTCCATTTATGAGTCTCCATTATTTGATGATCACACTTCCTTGGGTTTTGAGGAGTTACATGTTGAGTCTCCAATCTTTGACATACCAATTTATGATGATTATGGTGATGAGGAGGATTTTATTATGGATGAGAGTGATGACTTTCTTGAGATTGATACACCTCTTGAGTACATTCTTGGTTATTTTGACAAGGAGGGAGACATACTCTTTCTATATTCTCTATTGCATGAAGACACCTTACCTTCTCTCCTTCCCACCTCAACCTTTCAAAGTGACAAAGAAAAGCAAGCCAAGATGGTTTCTTCCAAGAGCTTGTTGATACCCATTGTACCACATCCTTTCTCTCAACATGTGACCTATAAGGGGGAATCTTCTAAGGCTACCACCTCTTGTTGTTTTCCCATTAAGGAAAGGAATCTTGATCCTGGTATAGAGATTGATAAACCAACTCAGTATCCGCCTGATGCAATAAAAGGAAAACTTGTGGAAGATTTTAGAGTATCACCTTATCATCCTTGGGAGAACATATGGACAAACCTTATGGAGAAGAACACCTCACCCTTTTCACCATTGCTTGGGATGTTACTTGTTGGATTGTCTTATAAGTGGGATGGTAATTATGTATTTGATCTGGGGGGATACTTATGGAGTTTTGTATACTTGAAAACTTGCTATACCTCATCATGGAGATTTTTCTTAAAAAGGGCAAATCTTTACTCTCCATGATAGGTTTTTCATAGACACTTTTAAGTGTGGATGAGTCGAGCTAGAGACTCCATAAATCAAGCTTGAATAACTAGGCTTAGAGTTTTTAGACTAGAGTGTGGTAGGATAGGAATAAAGGGTATATAGTTGAGAAGAAGTGTAGAGGGATGCCTCTCTTTTGTCTTTTTGATGTTTGTAGGGTTACTCTCTCTCATTGCATGCATTGGAGCTTATGGAGGAGGCCCTCGTATCGGGTTCACTTCGTTACTATTGTGATTTTCAAACCACATTGTGCTTAAAATGAATTCACTGTAGTAGACCTTTCCTTAGCTTGGGCTAAGCAAATTTATCAATGTCATAAGTGTAGGGGAGTTTACTCCAATACTCTTAAACATTGAGGACAATGTTTATCTTAAGTGTAGGAGGTCTTCTACCGAAGTGACCTTACCTAGAACTTTGTCATTGATTTCATGATAACTTGGAAATAAATATTTTTCAAACATTTTTCATGTTTTTGATCTACTTTAGCCACCAAAAATATGCATTCATTATTTTTGCATTAATCATGTTTTATTTGCATAACACATTTGCATTGTATATATTTCTTCTTTTATTTTTCATCAAAAATATATAAAAAGAAAAAAAATATAATAAAGGATATGGTTTAAATTTAGACGTCTTTGACATATTAGGCCCGCCATGGATACTTTGACTCAACCCGAGTTTGCTTATCCAATCATTCTCTAGATAGTAGCCTTAACCATGTAGACCTTCATTGGTTTATTAGGCTAAGCATCCACTAGTCTTATTATTTGAGATTTTAAACTGCGGAGAACAAGAGATGATAGAGTTTAAAATAAGTGTTAAGGGCTAGATAAACCTCATATTCATTAATTGTGGCTTTTATATCCCCTTCGTAACCTTTACTTTCTTGTCAACGCATGTATATATGTTAATAAATAATCAAGAACGGTTTTAATCGTTTTGTAGTCTCTTATGCATTTTTGACTAATAATTCTTGGTTGGTATAAGTACGTCTTAAGATTCTAAGTTAGAACGTTTTATGTGTACTAGACTTATGTCATGCTTAATACTTAGCGGGTGTTTTTCCTTTTATTCTTTTCAACTTTCTTTGTGAGGACTTAAGAAAAATAAGAGCGGCTTATAAAAAAATATGAGTGGCTAGAAAAAAAAGGAAAAAAAAGAAAGAAAAAATAATAATTATACAAGACTCCCAAGAGGGGCAGTGAAGTGTTAATTATAGTAACTATTGAATTCCAATATTACTCTCACAAGGGTTGCGGGGATTTGATAGTTGCTACAATCCAATATTACCTTGACGGGTTGCGGGATTGAAGATCCAAGGTCTAAAAAAGGCAGCGGATATAAATTATTGCGTGAGTTTTATTTTTATTTTCCTAGCGAGTGTGTAGCTATTTATTAATGCATGACATAAGGATCTTACACATAAGGGCAAATGACTTATTATTTTGGGTCGGACTTATTTCAATTATGGGCGGTTTTTCGAGTAACGGATAAGATGGTTACTTAGGATTAAAACCGTGTTTCTTTATTTTGAGATTTACATTTCTTATATTTCACGCTTAAATAATGACAAATTTGCCCAAAAGCAATTTTCTCAAATAATAACCGGTGTTAGAGGCATAATAAGTGGGGGTATAATTGTAACACAATTAATCTATATGAATGAGTTGATGCACTTTCACTTATGGATAACAATGATCTTGTTTTTAAGCTTGGTATGGGGAAAGTGAAACTTGAGGATGATAAGTGTTCTTGGTACTCAAAGCCCTAATTAAAGTCTTTGATTTCTTTATGAGTTATTTCCATCAAAACCATTTCATGAAAATCCAAAAATATATAAATAGGATTGCTTTTCTTTGCATTGCATTGTATAAAATAAAAATCATGTATCATATAGTGTAGAGTAGTGTAAAAGCATTCTATATTGGCCAAGGTGGATTAATTATGAGAAAAGTGTAAACTGGTGCTTTAAAATGTGGCATTGCATGAGGTCATGGCAATGATCAAGTGTAGGGGATTTGATATGAGTGAAATCTCATGTCAATTATATCACAAATCACCCTAAAAAATAAAGCAAAATACCTAATTTTGATGTATAAAAGCAATATTATGGGTATGTTTTGTTGTTTGTGCTTGTGTAGGTAAAAAGATACAATTTTGGAGCAAACAAGTGAATTCAAGCCTTATTGATGAAGAAAAGACAAAAGGAGGATGAAAAGTGACAAGCCTTGCAAAGACAAAGGACCATTCTTGACAACTTTTAAAAATGGAGGACTAAAGTGCAATTGTGAGAAAGTCAAGAACAAAGTCAAATATGGTTAACCATCAAGTCAAATAGTCAAAGGATCATTATTAAACAAGTTTGAAGTTAAAAGGACCAATAATGACAAAGAAATGAAGATCCTAGCTCATGTTATGAATCTGCCTAACTAGAGGGATTAAATATGCCAAAAAGAAGAAAAGTTTGGTGTAATCCAAGTGCTATACAAACCAACCAATGAGGAGCGAGTATTCCAATCACATGGATTGCCAAATAGATGCCACATCACCCCACTAACGGCCTCTTTAATAAATAACCCAATCACAACAATGCATCCACTATCCATTTATCAACCAATCATAAAACAACTTTTGGATAATGATCCACAACTCTCTTTCTCACCCAATGACAATAAAACACGTGTTATCTTCAAGAAACAAACTAGCCCAGAATCGACTTTGAGAAGGAATGCATTTCAGAACTTGATGTAAACATGAAAAGTACTCAAAATCAAGAGACGAAGCTTTCCCAAGTGGTTAATTAACCTGAAATCAACTCAAGAAGAAATCCCCAAATCAGTTCATCAACGGCTTCTTTCAATTAGCAGAATCATGACACCTGGAAGATTGCTAATGGCTGGAACACGTCACTTCATCCCAACTAACTCCTTTTCTCTCCTATAAATAACCCAGTAGTTCCTCATTTTTAATTGTACTTAGTGTGTGTAATTTTCACACACTACTTAATTTCTCTCAACTTTTAGTTAGCAAGTTAGTTAGTTACTACTCTCAAGTGATTGACAACCACTTGAGAGTTAGTTAGACTTTGTAACCAAATCTGTAACAACTTCACTTCATTAATACAAATTCAGTTCACTTCATACCTCATTCTTACTGCATAATCACACCTATACTGTTACTTTGTGTTTCTATTGATCAATAGAGCTTGTTTGGATTGATTTTGGAAGCTTGTAGCAAGTTCAGACATTTCTAGTTCATTTCATAGCCAAAAGTAGCAGAATGATGCAGGGGTATTAATTTGTAGATGCTGATGATGAGATGATGGTTTATGGTGTTTGATTGTTGGTGTTTTAGTCGATCTTAGAGATCTCAGCGCTCCTCTACTCCATCAAAAGATTCTTCAAGCTAAAAGGCATCATAATTCTTGATTTTTGTTCCACTAAATAGTATTTCCATGTTCAATTCCTAGATAGAGTTTATCAACTGAACTGTGATTGAATTAGTGTTAATTTGGTGTGATATTGATAATCTGTTAGTTGTTAGTTGATTGATTACCTCCTTATTCAGTTTTAGCTTAACACTTGGTCTTATTGAGCTTTAGATCTCATCAGTTACTCATTTAGTGTTCCATAGAGTAAATTTGTTGGTTTGTGGCTTGTAATCAGTTCATTTGAGTCACTTTACAAGATTTGATAAGTAACTTTTGCTGTCATAAGCTTTTGCTCAGAAAGTCTTCACAAACTTTTCACATCAGTTAGAACCTAGTGTTTGGATCATAGTGGATTTAGTGTATCAGCTTTTGTAACTTGTTGATTTTAGTCCACACTTACTCAATAGGTGAGTGTAAGTTTACTTGCAAAGTCTTTTGGTCCAAGTCAGAGTCAAACAGGCAATTGGCCACTAAAAACTTTGGGTTAGCCTTTACAAATGTTTATCAGCCAAAACTAGCAACTTTTGATCCATTCTCATTTCTTGGTTAGTTAGTGTTTTCAGTTGATTCTTGTTGCCAGTTATAGCTTAACATAAAAGCTTTTAAATTTGCCAAGTGAGATTATATAGTTTGCAGATTTGAAGTAGAAGTCAGTTTATTAATAAGCTGCTTAGCATTTTAAAGTTCCTGTAATCATAGCAAACTGCTTATCTCATTCCAGCATTTCTACTTCATAAAACTTCCTTTTTTCTTTCACACATCTGTTTGCAAACATGTCTTGAGTGGTTTTTGAGAAATTCAGCTTTTTGAAAAATATTGGTCAATGAAAGTCAACCATAAGCATTTTTGGCTTATTTTCAGATTTCAGCTTATTAGCTTAACCATTTTCTAATTTTCTTGACATTCTACTCTTCTTATCACTTGCTTAATCAATTTCATTAAGAAAATCCATTTGTGGAAGTCTTGGACAGCTTATAGCTTATTTTGAGCTTATTGGAATAAGCGAACTTGAGTTTTACTTGTTTTCAGCTTAAATCCTTTGAGCCACCTAGCTTAAATCTCAATGGAAGTCTTTTGAAAAAGATTAGAGCTTAATTGGTCAAGAAATAAGCTCACACGAGCTTATTGAATAGTAGTTTCCCGTTTTTGGTTATAGTTTTGTTTTAATTGCATTTTGGTCCTCAGCTTTTCATTACTTTGTTAATTGGCTTTGTAATAACAACTTTTTAGGGTTTGCACTTATAAGTCCTTTGATTTTCAGTTGGTTACAATTTGGTTTGGCAGTTTTTGAAATTTGTTGAAAAGTTGTTATAGTTTGTTATTATTTTCACTTTTGGTCCCTTAGCTTTCTGAATTTACACATTTAGTCCTTTTATTTTCATTTCCTTTACATTTTGAGTAATTTTACATTTATGCATTTAAATACTTGTACTTTGTGCTATAATTGTGGTATTTACAATTTGTTTTACGGATAATATTTTCTACTTTTTACGTGTTTGTTTGAAATATACATAGATTCCAAATACCCTTATTAAAACTAAAAACAATTAAAACTTGAGATTGGTTGGACTTTCAATTTGTTGTGAGCTTGGAAAAAAGAACTTGAATGAGATCATACATTAGTAATCCCTTATGCAGAGACAATATGGCCTAGAAATGCCACTTTGTTTAGCCAGAATTCACACTTGGAGAATTTGGCATACAACTACTTCTGACGAAGAATCTGTAGCACAATACGTAGATGTTCTTCATGTTCTTCCTTGGATTTAGAGAAGATGAGGATGTCATCGATGAAAACGATAACAAATTTTTCTAAGTACTCATGGAAGATGCGGTTCATAAGATCCATGAATACCACAGGAGCATTAGTGAATCGGAAAGGCATGACTACGAACTCATAATGGCCATATCTTGTGTGAAAAGCAGTCTTGAGAATATCCAGCTCTTTCACTCGCAGCTGATGATAACCGGATCTTAGATCGATCTTATAGAAATGCTTGGCACCTTGTAGTTGGTTAAACAGATCATCGATTCGCGGTAATGGATAACGGTTCCTAATCTTGATCTTATTCAGCTCACGATAGTCAATGCATAAACGCATGATGCCATCCTCCTTCTTGTCGAAAAGTACCGGTGCACCCCATGGTGATACATTCGGACGGATGAAACCTTGCTCCAGTAATTCCTGTAGCTGATCTTTTAACTCCTTGAGTTCTACGAGAGCCATGCGATAAAGAGCCTTAGAGATTGGTTGAGCTCCTGGAATGAGCTCGATGTTAAACTCTACATCACGGATAGGTGGTATACCCAGAAGTTCTTCTGGAAATACATCGGGGAATTCTGAAACAACTGGCTGATCTTGGATCGACGGAATTTTGGCGGTAATATCCTGAAGTGAAGCTAAGAAGCCCTCGAAACCATGAGATAGTAAAGTACGAGCTTCTAACGTAGAAATGATTTGTACACACTTTACTGGTATGAAACCATTGTGAATGTACTCTGGTGCTTGAACATCATCGAAGATAACCTGATAGATATGACAGTCGATAGTAGCATGGTGCTTGGATAACCAGTCCATGCCTAAGATGAGATCAAACTCGCACATATCCAAAGGAAGTGCGTCTACTAGGCGAATCTTATCATCAAATTCTAGTGGAAGGTCTTTGTACACTTGGGTAATGCGTACAAAGTCTCGCATAGGCGTAGCTATACTTAAAATATTCTCTAGTGGCGTAGGGATCTTATTAATACTAGTGGCATACGTATTGGATATGACTGAATGAGTAGCACCAGTATCGAATAAAACACAAGCAGCATGCCCGTTCATAAAGAGGGTGCCAGTGATAGTACCTGAAGACTTATTTGCTTGGTCTCTTGTGGTAGTGTAGACACGCCCCGAAGCTCGTGGCTTAGGAAGAGCAGCACTAGAAGTACCAACAGTATCTTCCTTCTTGCAGTCTTTCATCAAGTGTTCGGATTGTCCACACTTGAAACAAACTCCGACATGGTCCGGGATGTCTACGACTACAAGTCGTGCAGATGGGGTAGGTGTAACCTCCTGGAGGTACCCTTTCTACTTGAGACCATGTTTATGAAATATGCGTGAGACATGATCATTTGGCATAAGCATGACTGCACTGAAGTTTAAATGATAGTTTACCAGATGAAGATGAGATGTTGGACTGCTGACCCTTAGCATTTTGGTCATGTCCACTCGCAGAGGTCCTATTTATGATGCTGACATGTTAGTATGTAAAACATACATAAACTTAACATAGAAAAGCATAAGAATATATGGACCTGTTGTTGTTGGACTGGCTGTTATTGTTACGCTACTTGTCATTACCGTTCCGCCTGTCAGTTCCATAGCGGTCATTAGATTGACCGTGCCCCTTGTTGGCATTCTGCTAAGTGGTCGGTTGGGACCGGTCTCCACCCTTATGTGTGAAAGATACAATTGGATATGAAAGGTATAAATGAACATAAAGATTGAAATGGAATGATAACGCTTGATAACTGAAATTTATACCTATTCTCTAGACGAGCTTGTTCCTCGTATTCATCTCGCTCATGTAGCATTTCCAAGCTACGTGCTGCATCATTAACTTGTACCACATTAGTGTAAGTAGCACTAAGTAAACGATCTGCTATCGAGGAGTGTAGAGCCCAACGAAAGTGCTTCGCTTGTTCTTCAGCAGTACCCGCAACATCGCTTAGAAATCCATCCAACCTAAGAAACCTCTGCATAAACTCAGTGCTAGTCTCTCCAATTCTCTAACGAATGGAATGATAGTCCATCTTGAGTCTCTCCTTCTCAACAGTCGGAAAGAACTGACCATAAAACAAAGTCTTGAACTGGTACCAAGTCAAAGCAGCTAACCAAACATCACCTCCACTCGCTAGCTTGTATGCCCTCCACCAATGTATGGCATCTCCTTCAAGCTTATAGCAAGCCAATCTTGCCTTGTAGACACCATCACATCTTATAGCATCAAAAAATTTCTCCATATGCGAAATCCAGTTTTCCACATTAGATGATATCTCAGCTCTCTCAAAAGATCTAGGTTTCTGCTTGTTAAACCTCTCAAGCCAAGTGTGTAGAGTAACCGGTGGAGGAGGAGGATTATTCTGATTCTGGTATTCGTTCCGAATCTGGTTCCTGATTTGTGGGAGCATAGCTTGTAGAGCTGCTTGGACAGCTGTAGCCAGTTCCTGTTCGCGTGTCATGACCATCTGACAGTTTAAAAGAGGAAATGAAATGATTAAGCTGACTAGAACATAGGATAAACATAAGGAATGCATGAAGAGTTTATAAAGGCATAGCCAACGGAAACAACAATTGGAAATAGTAGACGCCTATGGGTCGGTCCACATAACATAATGGACATGTGCAAAGGTGAACGCCTATAGGTCGGTTCACAAAATAAATCGAATGAAAAAGCACATGCGACTAAATATGGCTAGTCCTGTACCAACCATTACTTAGTCAAAAACTTAACATAAAACAATGATAATGCATGAATTGAAATGAGTAAAATGTACTACCAGTTTTAGGAAGACACTGATGACTACCCACTATTCACAAGTCAATTTTAAGAGCCTACAGGTCGAAACCTGGCTCTGATACCATAATTGTAACACCCTATTTGGATAAATGAACCGCTAGTAATTATGGTGTGTCATCAAAGCATGCAAGGTAAATTTCTAAACATTAAATGACCATAAAGGAAACCAGAAACAAACATTGGTTCCAACATAAGCTCCACACACGAAAAGCATAAGTATAGAATATAAAGGAAAGGACTAAACAATGTCCAACAAAGCAAAAGTATGTAAATGCATTAAAGAAGAAAGAAGACTAGGCGCCTCATTCCATGCACGTACTCTTGTTTCCTATCTTTGCCCTTTATTACCTACCGTATTGGGACATGGTAGGAAAAATACGGCTGAGCAATACGCTCAGTCTGCGGATATATAACAATGAATGTAAAACATAAACGTAAGCAAGTAATGAAATAAAATGAATAACAGCGGAAATAGTGTATGTCCTAGAAAACTTGGTTTAAGCTTATAAGACTGGTTTAATATTTCTGAAAAGTCTTATGTTTAGTTTATTCTGAAAATATGTATTTTAAATATGCCCGGTGTTGGAGCATAGTTTGGCTAGGCCGGTCTGACGACTCTCCTGGGCCGTTCGTCGTCTTCCCGGGTCCTGAGTAATGCTGCAAACAAAGGTAAACCGGTTAGACGTGGACCCGAGGCCGGAGCCCCGGGGTCCACCTCTGACGGTCAAGTTAGTATCGGATGAATATGTGGTATAAGAGGTGTAGTTATGAGAGAAAACCTCATGTAGAATGAGACCCCTACCCCTGTTTATATAGGCTTAGGGTTTCTTGTAGGATAAGTAAGGTGTGTGTGGGTCGCGGGCCTGTCGGGCTAGGCCCTTAACCGACTGTACGTCTACATGTCCCCCAGTCTAGTATGATATGGTTCATGATCATGTTATGCTAGACTCATTCGTGTATCATGCTCACTAACAACCGCGTGCGGCTTGCTGCTAGGACATCCTCGTGGGTCGTCCGTAACATATGGCTTCACTCGTAAATGAGCTACATTTTAGCAAAAAGATGATGGGTTGGGATTGCGAATAGTGAGCATAGCCACTATACGCCATCATGTCCCCCCAGTCTAGTATGCAAGGTTGTCACCGAGGTTACTAGACTTTACACCATATCCGCTACCTGTAAGCATATCCACGTCAAAAGAAATGGGAAAACATGTATACGTAAGACGGGTGGTTGTACTCGAATGCTTGGTTTCCCGTGATTAGACGGTAAGGACCCCGTAAGAAGAAAACGTGTTCTATAGTCGGGCTAACACTGGCATCTGACAAGGTTTAATTCTTGTTCATCTCTAACGTGAGGATGGCAAGAAAGTTTTGTGAAGGTGGAAGTGGAACCCGTATGTTGCATTGTGAATATTTTGAAGGCGTACTTCTTGTACCACTTATGATGCAGCATAGTGCGAATATTACATTCGTCTTAAGGCCAACAAAAGACGTACTTCTGTGGCATGTTTATGCGTATTTTACATTCGTCTTATGGCCACGACATTTGATAACGACTTCCAAAATTTTGTCACGGTTTTTCCAGGATTAAACGTAGTTGATCAGGCTCTGTCTAATTAAGTGTAAACAATATAAATTTTGGAAATTCACTCTTAGCCGGGCCAAGTAATTCATCGAGGAAGACGTACTTCCGTAACAAAGAGATGAACCAACAGAAGACGTACTTCTGTGGCAGAATGAGCCAGTGGAAGACGTACTACCACAACAAAAGATAATGATGCGTCGTGGAAGAATACTTCCACGGCGATAATAATGAGCACGTGGAAAAGATACTTCCACGACGAAGATAAGAAGCACGTGGAAGAGATACTTCCACGGCGAAAATAATGAGCACGTGGAAGAGATACTTCCACGGCGAAGATAATGAGCACGTGGAAGAGATACTTCCACGGCGAAGATAAGAAGCACGTGGAAGAGATACTTCCACGGCGAAAATAATGAGCCCGTGGAAGAGATACTTCCACGGCGAAAATAAGAAGCACGTGGAAGAGATACTTCCACGGCGAAAATAATGAGCACGTGGAAGAGATACTTCCACGGCGAAAATAAGAAGCACGTGGAAGAGATACTTCCACGTCGAAAATAATGAGCGCGTGGAAGAGATAATTCCACGGCGAAGATAATGAGCACGTGGAAGAGATACTTCCACGGCGAAAATAAGATGCACGTGGAAGAGATACTTCCACGGCGAAAATAATGAGCGCGTGGAAGAGATACTTCCACGGCGAAGATAATGAGCACGTGGAAGAGATACTTCCACGGTGAAAATAAGAAGCACGTGGAAGAGATACTTCCACGTCGAAAATAATGAGCACGTGGAAGAGATACTTCCACGGCGAAAATAAGAAGCACATGGAAGAGATACTTCCACGGCGAAAATAATGAGCGCGTGGAAGAGATACTTCCACGGCGAAGATAATGAGCATGTGGAAGAGATACTTCCACGGCGAAAATAAGAAGCACGTGGAAGAGATACTTCCATGGTGAAAATAATGAGCGCGTGGAAGAGATACTTCCACGGCGAAGATAAGAAGCACGTGGAAGAGATACTTCCACGGCGAAAATAACGAGCACGTGGAAGAGATACTTCCACGGCGAAAATAATGAGCACGTGGAAGAGATACTTCCACGGCGAAGATAATGAGCACGTGGAAGCGATACTTCCACGGCGAAGATAAGAAGCATGTGGAAGAGATACTTCCACGACGAACATAATGAGCACATGGAAGAGATACTTCCACGGCGAAGATAATGAACACGTGGAAGAGATACTTACACGGCGAAGATAAGAAGCACGTGGAAGAGATACTTCCACGGCGAAAATAATGAGCCCGTGGAAGAGATACTTCCACGGCGAAAATAAGAAGCACGTGGAAGAGATACTTCCACGACGAAAATAATGAGCACGTGGAAGAGATACTTTCACGGCGAAAATAAGAAGCACGTGGAAGAGATACTTCCACGGCGAAAATAATGAGCGCGTGGAAGAGATACTTCCACGATGAAGATAATGAGCACGTGGAAGAGATACTTCCACGGCGAAAATAAGAAGCACGTGGCAGAGATACTTCCACGGCGAAAATAATGAGCGCGTGGAAGAGATACTTCCACGGCGAAGATAATGAGCACGTGGAAGAGATACTTCCACGGCGAAAATAAGAAGCACGTGGAAGAGATACTTCCACGTCGAAAATAATGAGCACGTGGAAGAGATACTTCCACGGCGAAAATAAGAAGCACGTGGAAGAGATACTTCCACGGAGAAAATAATGAGCGCGTGGAAGAGATACTTCCACGGCGAAGATAATGAGCACGTGGAAGAGATACTTCCACGGCGAAAATAAGAAGCACGTGGAAGAGATACTTCCACGGCGAAAATAATGAGCGCGTGGAAGAGATACTTCCACGGCGAAGATAATGAGCATGTGGAAGAGATACTTCCACGGCGAAAATAAGAAGCACGTGGAAGAGATACTTCCACGTCGAAAATAATGAGCACGTGGAAGAGATACTTCCAGGGCGAAAATAAGAAGCACGTGGAAGACATACTTCCACGGCGAAAATAATGAGCGCGTGGAAGAGATACTTCCACGGCGAAGATAATGAGCACGTGGAAGAGATACTTCGACGGCGAAAATAAGAAGCACGTGGAAGAGATACTTCCACGGCGAAAATAATGAGCGCGTGGAAGAGATACTTCCACGGCGAAGATAAGAAGCACGTGGAAGAGATACTTCCACGGCGAAAATAATGAGCACGTGGAAGAGATACTTCCACGGCGAAAATAAGAAGCACGTGGAAGAGATACTTCCACGGCGAAAATAATGAGCACGTGGAAGAGATACTTCCACGGAGAAAATAAGAAGCACGTGAAAGAGATACTTCCACGGCGAAAATAATGACCGCGTGGAAGAGATACTTCCACGGCGAAGATAATGAGCACGTGGAAGAGATACTTCGACGGCGAAAATAAGAAGCACGTGGAAGAGATACTTCCACGGCGAAAATAGTGAGCGCGTGGAAGAGATACTTCCACGGCGAAAATAAGAAGCACGTGGAAGAGATACTTCCACGACGAAAATAATGAGCACGTGGAAGAGATACTTCCACGGCGAAAATAAGAAGCACGTGGAAGAGATACTTCCACGTCGAAAATAATGAGCACGTGGAAGAGATACTTCCACAGAGAAAATAAGAAGCACGTGGAAGAGATACTTCCACGACGAAAATATTGAGCGCGTGGAAGAGATACTTCCACGACGAAGATAATGAGCACGTGGAAGAGATACTTCCACGGCGAAAATAATGAGCACGTGGAAGAGATACTTCCACGGCGAAGATAAGAAGAACGTGGAAGAGATACTTCCACGGCGAAAATAAGAAGCACGTGGAAGAGATACTTCCTCGGCGAAGATAAGAATTACGTGGAAGAGATACTTCCACGGCGAAAATAATGAGCACGTGGAAGAGATACTTCCACGGCGAAGATAATGAGCACGTGGAAGAGATGCTTCCACGACGAATGAATAAGCCAACGGAAGAGATACTTCCGTGGTAAACGCATAAGCCAACGGAAGAGATACTTCCATGGCGAAGAAACAAGCGCGCAGAAGGAATACTTCTACGGCGAAGGAATAAGCCAATGGAAGAGATACTTCCATGGCGCAGATACAAGCGCAGAAGGAATACTTCTACGGCGAAGGAATAAGCCAATGGAAGAGATACTTCCATGGCGCAGAAATAAGCGCGCAGAAGGAATAACCCGGCAGAAGGCGGACTTCTGCGGCAAAGAAATATATCCAAAGATACTTGCGTGTCATGCACGGAAATAGTGGTATTATTATACCCTAGTAGCCCCCCAAGTTTAATGGTGCTAAACTCGATTAGTAATATTAAACTTAATCAAATATTCAAAAAATTACGGTCGCGTAGACCAACGCGAATGGACGTACCATAACTGCGTACAACAAATAGAAATTGGGTTCGAACGTGCGAACCAATGCGGATGGATCTTGCCATAATCGCGAATTGTCACATAGTATAAGACGTATCTCAACTAACTTATGGGATGAGCTACGCCACAACGTGCGGCGTACCGCATTTACCATAAGGACGGTCAAATTTTTGACAAAATGTTGTTAGACGTGCACAGTGTGTCTTTTGGAAGTCCATCATGAGTCATGTGGTTTGCGTAACTTACTACAACGTCTTGATAGCAAGGTGTCTAACAAGGATACATGATCCGTGGTCGTTGGGTTTGCAACCCTCTTACACGACAAGTTTAATTAGTAGGTTCAACTTAATCCTCTTATTCCGCATGGGAACGATAAGTACATGTACGCCCGTAGGCAGAAGATATCCGAGTGTACGGACTAGCATATATATATATATATATATATATATATATATATATATATATATATATATATATATATATATATATATATATATATATATATATATATATATATATATATATATATATATATATATATATATATATATATATATATATATATATATATATATATATATATATATATATATATATATATATATATATATATATATATATATGTATAACATGTAATCACTAAATACTAGACATGATAATATCTATCTAGATATGTACTGAAAGGTGCGAACATTTATCGTAATAAAAGAAATTCACACAAAGCTAAAAGATATATTAGATCTTGTTACCAAGTCAAGAGATATACGGAATATCTTTTTAATATAAATATCATGATTTTTTTATAAAAGATATAGAAAATATCTATTAGCATATTAAAAAAGTAAGTATAGGCAATATCCTCTTACCTCTTGAAAAAGATATAAATAATATTTTAGTGATTTCGAAATATATCGGAATATATGTTTATCAAATTTTAAAGATAGATAATATCTTTTTATTAATTGAAAAAATATGTGTAATTTCATTTAATAATATAAACAAGCATGCGGATTAGCGCAAACGGGCGCGGCTCATGACCGTAGTGAAAAAATAAAAATATATTCACTCCGACGAAGTATCGCAAACGGATGAGGCTTGTCATCGCATATATCAAAAAGTAAAATATGTGCGAATATAAATATTGTGATGGCCAATATGGGATAAATATCATCATTCACTATATATTATGGATGTAAGATAAAACTTTAGAATATACTATAACAATATATTATTCTTTTGGCCGTACATATCTCGAATGCAAGTATATTTTGACACAATGATTTCTATGGCATATCTAATGCATAATGCATATAAGACAAAAAAGATACTCATGTTTTTCGAAACCCAATTTGGAAATTCTTGGAATCCGCTTTTAATAAATCAAGTTTCGCACACTATGACTTGTTGGACAATAGATCGTACGAAAATAAAAGGTTTTTAGGGTTACCGATTTGTTGAGCGACAAAAATATTGCTTAATAATTGGTGACATAAGTATTGTTTCTTTAAAATGATTACCCACTAAAAAGCATTCGAAGATTATCAAGTGACTATATCCAATTGGTTTTTTAATTCAAACAACATGCGAATTATGTCAGGGGTGCAATAAAATTGTTATGCCGTAGACTTGGACTTTGTATCAAAAGTATGTCAGGGATGTATAGTCCATTATTATAATAAATGAATTCTTTAGCAGCGAATGATGCGTTTAAAAAATAAAGATAGAGTTACCGAGTTACATCGATTTGGATTTTCGGTATCATGAGACCACGAGACATAGTTTAGTCAGGGTCCCACGGATGGCGCCAACTTGTTGGAGCATAGTTTGGCTAGGCCGGTCTGACGACTCTCCTGGGCCGTTCGTCGTCTTCCCGGGTCCTGAGTAATGCTGCAAACAAAGGTAAACCGGTTAGACGTGGACCCGAGGCCGGAGCCCCGGGATCCACCTCTGACGGTCAAGTTAGTATCGGATGAATATGTGGTATAAGAGGTGTAGTTATGAGAGAAAAACTCATGTAGAATGAGACCCCTACCCCTGTTTATATAGGCTTAGGGTTTCTTGTAGGATAAGTAAGGTGTGTGTGGGCCGCGGGCCTGTCGGGCTGGGCCCTTAACCGACTGTACGTCTACACCCAGAGCCCATATAGATCATGTTATATCAACGTGCATGAATACTTAGAGGGATGACCTCATCAAGCAATTAAAGGGGCTACCTCTAATTAATATATAATATGAGTGTAGGGATTAGCTCTTGTAACGGATGAAAGGCACACACCGCAGTTACCATGAAATCTACTACTTGTCCTAGGATGCACCCATTCGCCCCACATGATAATAATAATAAAGGCCAAATAACGTAAAAGGACGTTGCGAGCAATCACTCTCACCGCAGAAGAGTCATAACATCGGTGCCTCCAGTGATATGGTTATGGAACCCCTATAACTAGGTGAAACCGGCATGCATGTATATAGCTCATACAATCTAAAATAATCATAACATATACTGATGTGTTTAATACACGTAAATTAATGTGGAAAACAGATGGCTGCAAACGGGAAATCCTAATATAGTGTTGATCCCTTTGATTGGATCTATATTCTGTTAAGAACTAGTATAGTAGTTTGTAATCAAACTAAAACACTTTGAGAACTCTTACTCAATCTAAATAAGTTATGCAGAATCTAACTTATAAAGCATAGAAGAACAAAATTACTTTTAACTATTCGATTCTCTTATTAATCGACTTGAATGAGGTACATGAATGACATTGTACCTATGTTCCTTTTATAGAGTAAGGAACCTTAGAAACCTTAGAATATTCTATAAAGATAACTATATCACAGACAATATATTGTCAATATTCTAACTATTTAAGTATATCACATAAGATATACTCTAACTATAACTATGACATATCTTATACAAAGATATATTCTTCCTAATCAATATAGCAGTACTTACTTTATAAGTAGCGGTATTTACTATGTACCGCGTTCACACTAACGGTACTTGAAAGATAACCAACAGTACTTGAACAATACTAACAGTACTTAACACTTAACAAATAATTCCCAACAATCCTCCCCTAAACAAGAATGATAACTTGTTTCTCTTGTACTGGATGTATTTAGAATACATGTCTTCAGTCTTTCCTTCATCCTTGGATTGAACTTGGTAATTTATATTTGTATCCAACTGAATGTAGCCAAACACTTCAATGTAGATCTTCTTCTGATAAGATAATCTTCAAACAACATGAACATCATCTTTGTCTTCAAACTATGATCTTCTTGTGTCTTGTAAACATTCATTTATCTTTGTAGCATCAGTAATTGTCTAAATCTATGAACTCTGAATCATAAAGTTCAGTCTTAATTTGATAAGACAAAAGTTTCTAAGTATTTTCTTCTTGAATACTTCTTTGCTTGCAATCTTCATACCTGAAATAAAACAGTTAACAACAAAAACCAATCTGTATTGGCTTCATGATTTTTAGCAAATCACCAGCTATCAACGGATTTGATAAATTCTTTACCAGTTAGCCGTACACTATGGAATATCCAATACTTTATTCATAAAGAATAAGGTGTACTGATAACCCTACAATTTTTGGTAAATTGTCAACCATCAACGGATTTGATGAAGTCTTTACCTAGTACCGTTTGTCTAGGACTTGCCAATTATTTGTCTCGAAACAAGGTGAGTTAGAACCATATAGTTTTTAGCAAACTACCAGCTTTCAATGGATTTGAGAAGTCTTTACCACAAACCGTTTGCTTATGGACTAGCCAGTTCTTATGTGTGTTAGACATGGTGAACTGAGAACCATTTGTGAAGTGTGACTGAAAATCAAACACTTAAGGCTCTTTCTCAGCTTCTTCCTCATCTTTCAAATCCTTGATTTGTTGTTTAACCATTCTGATCAACTCTAAAGCATCAACAAATTCTTCTGTAACTTCCAATTGTTGTTCCAACATCTTTTCCAACAATCTTCTTTTGAATGGTTAACTCTTCTCTTGTAGCATATAGTATGTAACATCATCTATATCCAAAATATGCAATCCACATGACCTATAATATCTCTAGTAACTAGGAACCTGATTCTCTAATACCTTTAACATTTCTTGATCACAGTTGTCTGGTTCATACAGGAAGAGCAATTCCCTATATAATAGTGATACTTTAATTTTACCTGCACTGGCTTCTTGAACTAACCTGAAAAGATCTTGAATATCTTGTCTGTCAAGAATGTGAAGAATATCTTCCAAAAGTCTGAATATTCTTGTTGTGCCATCAGTTCTTTGAATTCCATGAGCTTCAAGTCCTTGATCCATAGAATATATCCATCTAGCAATAGATGATATCTTTCCAAAAATCTCTGTATCAATACATTGATCTTCAAATTTTACTATCTTCAAGTACTTCTTCAAGCTCTCATCATCATCATTATATTCTGATGTTGACTTAGCCCTCTTGGCTTTCTGCTTTCTCTTTGTTGATCTTTTTCTTTTAACACCCTTGGAGGTTCCCTCAAATTTGGTTGAACCCTCTTCTAAGTTTGCATGTACCGTCTCTTCAGTATGTACTGTTGACTGTGTATGTACTGCTTGTACATTTTCAGTCTGAGCAATATCTTGAGCTTCATCTCCTTCATTCATTCTTTGAGCAGTCTCTTCCTCCTTTGAACTTACCTTGTCCTTTCTATTCTTCCTCACATAAGTGGTCTTGACAGTTGGAGAGTTAGTTGTAGGTTCAACAGTACTTGGCTCAATTCTAGGAGTGCTTCCAAATTGTCTTTGTTGTTGTAGATGTCTTCTATGTCTTTCAACAGCCATTCTATCTGCTTCAGATCCAATCTCAACATAATTCAATTCAGTTCTCTTATTTTGCTCATACAAAGTCCTGATTTCTACAAAATTCTTCTTGACCAACTGAATATGAGTGAAACCCTTGACTTTCTTGAGAAAGTTCATCATTTGATTCCTAATCTGCATAGTAGTTGGAGGCTTATTCTTTTCTCTTCTTCTCTTTTCAGCAAAGAATCTTTGTTGCTCCCTTACCAGATCATCAATCAACTTTGATTTCTCTTCTTCATCATAAGCATCTCTCTCTTCAGCTATCAATGAGTCTGCAAGAAGCTCACTTGCATGTAATTTAGTTTTAATCCTATCATACTCTTGTATGTTCCCTTCTTGCTGTATTCTCTTAGCTTCTAGCAAATGCTGCTTTGATGCACGCTCTTCTTGTAATTCATCTTCACGAATTTTTGCTTGTATTCTGAAAGCATATTCCTCATCATGGTCTAATTGATTAAATTTGTACATGACTTTGCTTATATATTCATCTGAATCACTTTTATTTTCAGATTCTGATAGTATTTGCTTCTTCCCCTTATTCTTTGAATTAATCTTAGGTAGCTTCTTCTTCAACTTGGAAGGTCTTTCTTCATCAGCTTGATGTTGAATAACTAAACCTTTAGTAGGGTGTGAAGCTTGAACTTTCTTACCTTTAGTTTGATCCTTTTCGGCAAGAACTTCTTGTTGTGTCTTCTTCTCTACCTCTGCTTGTTTTACTTTCTTAGCTGAATTCTTCTTTCTTAAGTCAAGCAGTAATTGGGATAAAGTCTCATCCTCTCCAAAAGGAGTTTGACTTTCTAGTGAAGGATGATCACCAGTGGTACTTGCAATCGGCTTAGTTGGCTTAGCAGTACTTGGGTCTTCAACAATGTTAGCAGTACTTGCAGTCGGCTTATTTGGCTTAGCAGTACTTGGATCGTCAACAGTGTTGACTTCACCAGTATTAGACACACTTGTTTCTTCAATCACTTGTGTATCTCCAAATACCCTTTCTTCTGCTGAAGCTATCCTTTCAACTTGCACCTCTTCAGTCTTGTCTGATCCATTGCTCATTCTTGATCTGGACAGTACTTGCAAATACTGTTTCCCGTGAAACCATATTTGTCTTTGTGGTGGTGAAGTTGAAGATACAGGAAATTGAATATTAATTTCCTCCAACTTCTCATAGAAAGTACTCCAATTCACTTAAAGTGGTGATTGAGGTGTTGGTGATGGCTGAGTTATCATCATTTCTTCAACTTGTGGCTCCTCATGAGTAATTTAGTAATCCTAGGACTCCACAACAAAATGGAGTAGCTGAAAGGAAGAATAGGACACTAATTGAGGCTGCTAGAACTTTGCTGGCTAATTCTCTTTTGCCAAATACCTTTTGGGAAGAAATAATCAACACTGCATGTTATGTGTTAAATAGAGTCTTAGTGACCAAGCCTCAAAACAAAAAACCGTATGAACGTTTGATTGGTGTTAAGCCTACCATAAGTCATTTAAGACCTTTTGGGTGTCATGTGTCTATACTAAATACTCTTGATCATTTGGGAAAGTTTGATGGAAAGTCTGTACACGACTTTTCTTATATCTTCATCTGAATCACTTTCATTTTCAGATTCTGATAGTAGTTGCTTCTTCCCCTTTATCCTTTGGATTAATCTTAGGTAGCTTCTTCTTTAGCTTGGAAGGTTTTCCTCATCAACTTCCTATTGAATAACTATACCTTTAGTAGGGAGTGAAGCTTCAACTTTCTTACCTTTAGTTTAATCCTTTTTGGCAAGAACTTCTTGTTGTGTCTTCTTCTCTGCCTCTGCTTGTTTTGTTTTCTCAGCTGAATTCTTCTTTCTTAAGTCAAGCAGTAATTAGGCTAATGTCTCATGTTGGGTCCACTAGATGTGGATCTTGTAGCCTGTTAAGGATGGTGAATGACTTCTGTAATCACAAGTCTATTCACATAGAGACTCTAGATGAATCCTACAGTATAAGTGCGGAATACAAATACTATGAACAAGAAGAAACAGAATACCGACAATGACTTGATCCTATACTAAGGATTTCTAATATTAATATGAACTAGATTAATGTTTGATGAAGGTGTGTTTAACCCTTCTGCCTAAGGTTCCTTTTATACTACAAGGAAACCCTAATACATCATTAAACCAAAACGTGTAATTCTGATATGCATATCCTTTCCTAACATATCTAATGCATATCCTAACAAACTACTCAAAATAAAAAAGTTTGACTTTCTAAAGACCAGGAGCACGTGTTGCTCCTACTACTACTAGGACCAGGAGGAACTACATACATCCTAGCATACCTATTACAAATAACTATTCCAAAGGTCCTAACAATCCTCCCCTAAACTTGAATTTGACTGGTTGAGTTCAAGTTTCCTGGTAAATCTTGAAAAACAGCTTGAGGATTGGAACAGCAAAACAAACAGCAGCATCATAACCATTAGCATAAACAACATAAAGACTGCTGCAACAAGTAACACCTAGAAGCTTCTTGAAAGCTAGAAACAAATTTGCACCTTGTTGAAGCTTCACGGCAACATGAGCATATTTTATGAGCCTTTACCAAGTAGCTGATCGCTCTTGGGCTAGCCAGTATTTATGGTGGAATAAGCATCACCCTGGGAGACCAGAACCTAGCCCAACTCTTAGAACATGAATCAATGGTGAGTGGAGGTACCCTGATGATTTTAGGCAAATCATCACAGACGTCAACGGATTTGATATGTCTTTACCAGAAGCCATACTGTTCCAGACTCGCCAACTCTTAGCAATTAAGCATCGGTTAGCTGAAAACCCTATATCTTTGAGCAAGCTATTACAGCTATCAACAGATTTGATATAGATCTTTACCAAGAGCCGTACCCCCTTGGACTAGCCACTTTTCACTCTAAGACCATGGCAAGTGAAAACCATCCAGTTTTGGGTAACCTGGCAACCATCAACGGATTTGACTATCACACCAGAGCCGTACCCTTATGGTGAATCAACTCTTTCTTGTCTGTGAAACATGGTAAGTTGAGCACCATTTGTTGTGTGGACCAGGTCCAACACCAGAAGTAACCCCAAAACATCCTCAAGTGTGAAAATGTCATGTGAAACACAATGTCATGATGGAAAAGTATAAGCAGATATTATATTATGTACAAGTTTGAAATTCCATCATATGTTTAAAGTATAAGCAGATATTATATAAAAAGTATTTTTTTTCTTTTTTTTTCTTTTTTTTCCTTTTTTTAACTATAATGTGAGTCACCAATCACTGTACAGATTGGTGAAAAGAATGTTAGTATAACACAAGAATAGAAGAACCATACCAATCACATACCAGAAGCTGCAACTTTGTCCGCATGCAACCGGGCTTAAATACCTTCCACCAAGGTAGTAGCCATGATAGACTTATTCCTAGAAGGAGCATTAGATATCTGTAGATGACAATCCAGCATAGCCTCCATGGTAGCAATCGTCAATGGATACTTCATATTCATAAGCATAAACACCACAGCACCAGTCTCAAGCTCCAACACATGAACCCCACAACTAGCATAAAGTTTCCACCTCTTGATCACCCATCGACACCAGAATGAGGAGCATCAGGAGGGGAATCTAACATCAACTTCAAATCACCCCAGATAGTCAATCCAGGCCATTTGGGCAACTCACTCAAAGATTGAGGAATCTCAGCATCCACCAAACCATATAACAACATAAGATCACGACGGTCCATCCATGTCAAAATGTTTTGCAGTCCCGAGACATAGCGAGCATAACCATCACTGGTTGTAATCTTATGTGTGAAAGTACCACGAACAATAGGGGATGACCTAACCTCCCAAGCGACAATCCAACCCTTACCCAAATGAAACTCTGTCTCACTATCCGAAGCAGCATCAATGAGATTTGCAGGAACTCGCTTCTCAAACGAAACAGACTTACCACGTCGAGCCTTCTTCTTTCTAATAGAGCGACGAGGTGAAGGAACACCAGAAGAAGATTCAACCTTGACCTTTCCAGCAGCATTAGCATCAGCATTAGTAGACTCAAAGCCTTGACCAACCATAGGATCAAATTCTGCTGCACCAGCGGATGAGGTAGGGAGTGGTTCAGTCACCGGTGTTGATGTTGGCTCCACAACAGGAGTAGCAGGGGTAGGATGAGTAGCAGGAGTGGTAGTAGCTTCAGTGGTGGTGGTGGTATGAACCTGAAAGTGAGTGGGATGAACAGTCGAAGTGGTGGTAGTAGGAACAGCAGTAGAAGTAGCACCAACAGATGGAACACTAGAAGTATCCTTAGGAACACCAGACGAAGAAGGATGAGCAGCAGCAGGCTGAGAAGTGTGAACAACACTTGGAGGAGGGCGATAAATAAAGCGTTCAGGGAACGGAGTGTTTTGACGCTTGATCATTTTCGTGTACAGATCTTTAAGCTCATCAAAGGACAGTCCCCTAAACCTTTCCCAAGTCCATCCAGCATGAAAGTAAGCAATCGACTAATTCTTAACATATTGCTGCATCAACTTCCTCTCCTCTGTTCTCGACATAGGTCTGTTACGGCGCTTCTCACGAAGCTGAGCAGCAAGATACAACTGTTGTGTTCTCATCAAAGCCATCGCCCGTGGAATACAATTATGTTGATTTACATCAGCTCCCAAAATATCTATGAACTGCGAGTAATCAGAAGTAAGAATGATAAGCACTCTCATCCAGTCATTGTCATCCCAATGCATGGCATCATGCCTCAACTGCTCACGCCTCTGCTGTTGAAGGGCTTCATCCTTAGCCCTAGCTTGTTGATCAATCTCCTCTTGCAATCGTTGTGCCGCCTCTTCCCCTAACCTTTCTTCCTCAATTTGTCTGCGAGTACGCTTCCTTGGAGGAGAGGGTGCATCTGTCATAGGAGCTTTTCCCTTGGGATCAGGAGACGGACCAGCAGAAGGACCAGTAGAAGCATCCATTGGCTTGGGATTAGTAGGCTTATGAATTGATGAAGGACTAGGAGGAGCAGGCAAATCATCACTCGTTTTATCTGAAAAAGCAGCCCTGGCCAACAAAGTCAGCCCATCCTCCTCAATATCCTCATCAGAATCAGAAAACACAAGTTTCTTCTTTTGGCGCCTCTGTTGGGACTCCAATGCTTTAATCCTGTTCGCCAATGGAAGGACAAAGTCCCGGGTGAGCTTGCGGTGCTGATTTAGATCATCTTCCAAAGAAACAATCCTCGCGTAATACCTGTGCATAAGAGCTAGTAAAGAAGTTAGTGTAACAGGTTCCTCCGCTTCCCCACCAAGAGGACTTGGATCGGGGAATGCATCATTGGGACTAGAAGCAACAAATGGGTCATCTTCATGATCATGAGAGCTAGATGGCTTCTCAGCAGAATGCGGAGCTGGACTAGAAGGGGGAGTGTCAACAAATGGGGACTTATGTGGGCAAGAAGAGGGGGCAGCCTTTGAAGTGGATGGCATTTCTACCACCACTTCTTTAGCTGGCTCCTCCACCTCCATACGAGGCACACCAGTAGCATGATGCTCCTCCTCCATAGGATCATCCCCCAATAGAAGTTCCTCCTCAGCTTCATTAGCCAGAGGAATCACATTTGGATCCCCTTGGGCAAGGCCCAACATAGCATCAGAAAGAGGCCTCCAAACACCCTTAAAACCAAGTGCCATATTCGAATACACCTTTGAACTAAGCTTTGGGGTCTCATATTCCTACCTATTTCTAGGTAGGCACATAAGAACCTGTTGCAAGAACCTAGGGTACATCAAAAACTTCTTCCTAGAGCCAGTAATACTAAGGTTGCAAATCATTCCATCAAACAAGTAACGAGAAAAATTAAACACACGACCCTGTGAAATACAAATCAAACCAGTAGCAAGGGGGATGGGAAATGCATCCCAACACCCAGACTTTGGACTCAAGCAATGAATCAAGAAGTTAACCAGAAGCTTCCATTAGGGGGAAAACCTATTTTTCTAGAAGTTAAACTTCCCCCCATGATTATAACCAAGGGCAGCCATCCCATCCAATACCTCCGAATTCGGGATAGACACAATGCCACCTTCATCCTGAAGATGAAGAGAAGACCTAATAGATGCCTCAGACACAACATATGAGCGTCCATCTGTGATAGCATGAAGCTCTAGTGGTCGTCCCAAAACATCAACGAGGTAGGAAGTTGCCCAGGACGAATAACACTATCATACACAGTAGGGCAAACCGTAAAAGCATACCTTAGGTTGGAAGCCTCAATAAATTCGATGATGTATGTGAACTCTTCTCGTTTAGGACCTTCGCCAAGATAGGCCACCTTGTTATGATCGGGTTTGTACTGTAGAGCAGCCATGGTTGATGATTGGAGTAATGGAAGATGATTGATTGAAGAGGGGAAGAGTAGGAGCGTATGTGTGTGTTTATGATTGGGATGAATGAGTCAATTGTGGGGTTTGACCATAAATAATGGTCATGTAACTGTTCATTGACTCCTAATTATGTGGGTTTCCCTTTCAAAATTAAGTAATTAATGCAAGAGTAACCACTTGCCCCTTAACCAATATTTGCAAATCCTAGTTACCAAAGATAAAGAAAAAGATATGTACCAGAAGTAACTCGCGTTGACTGAAAGTCAAAAAGCGTAAAAGTCAACACTAGGAGCACAAAGTGGTCAATGAAAGTCAACGAAGTGAACAGTGACCCAAAAGCAATACTAGAAACCAACCATGAGTGTACTAGAAGGGTTTGTACCCACTAGGAGCTGAATACAACCACTAGAAGTGACCAAAATCTTCCACTAGAAGTAGCACACACCGCAAATACCCATGAAAATTGTTGTTAAAAACTACTATATGTTAGACTGTGCAATGAAATATGTACACTAATCCTACCCTTAGGCTTAGCCTCCCCTCAATCCTAGACCTCAAGTAATGACCATTCCAATGTGAACCACCAAGTGGTTGAACCGCAAACCATCAAAGGCTTTAGTCAATAAATCAGCAACATTATCATCGGTATGTACTTTAAGAACGTGTATCAGCTGCTTCTCATTGGCATACCTTATAAAGTGGTGCCTAATCTCAATATGTTTTGTTCGTTGATGAAAAACAGGATTCTTCACAATGCAGAAAATGCTTTGATTGTCAATGAAAATTTTGGTGTTCATGAAGTTGAACCCATAATCCAGCATCTGATTTTGTATCCATAAGACTTGTCCACAACAACTAGAAGCAGCTACGTATTCAGCTTCTGTTGAAGAAGTAGCTACTATTGTCTGTTTCTACATTGCCATGAGATAAGTCTTCGACCCAAAAACTGACAACCACCAGTAGTAGACTTCCTGTCATTATTAGCACCTGCATAGTCACTATCACTATAGGCTTCAAGAACAAAAGGTGATTCTCTAGGATACCACAAGCCTAGCTTGGGTTGAGCCTTGATGTACTTGAAAATTTTCTTGACTGCATTCAAGTTAGAAACGATTGGATCCACCTGATGTATAGAGCAAGCACTTACTGCAAACATAATATCCGGACGTGATGCAGTCAAATACATGAGTGAGCCAATCATTGACCTATACATGTGAACATTTACCGGAGGATCTGGCTCATTCTTGAGTTTGACTTTAGTGACTTCATAAGGTGTTGATGCTGGTCTAAGAGGTTCCATATGAAACTTCTAAAGAATCTCATGAACTTACTTGTCTTGACTTATGAAGATTCCATCCGACTGTTGCTTGACTTGAAGACCAAATAAAAATGTAAGTTCTCCCATGGCACTCATCTGGAATTCGCCTTTCATTAGTTGTTCAAACTCATCACACCATTCCTTCTTAGTAGAACCAAAGATAATATCATCCACATACACTTGAACTAGGATGATGTCCTTGGTATTCCTTTTAAGAAAGAGTGTTTTCTCAATAGTGCCTCTTCTGTAGCCGTGTTTCAACAAGAAAGTGGAAAGACGCTCATACCAGCCTCTAGGAGCCTGATGAAGTCCATATAGAGCTTTGACCACCTTGTAAACTTTCTTGGGATGAAGTGGATCCACAAAGCCCTTAGGTTGAGTGACATAAACTTCCTCGTCAATCTTGCCATAGAGAAATGCACTCTTGACATCCATCTGAAAAACCGTAAAGCCAACATAAGAAGCAAAAGCCAAAAACAGACGAATGGCCTCAATCCTGGCAACAGGAGCAAAAACTTCAGTATAGTCAATGCCTTCAAGTTGTGTGTGATCTTGTGCAACCAACCTAGCCTTATTTCTCACCACAATACCCCTCGCATCTTTCTTGTTTTTGAGAATCCATTTGGTACCAATTGCTGTCTTTCCATCTGGCAAGTCAACTAGGATCCAAACATTCTGAAACAAGAACTGCTACATCTCCTCCTGCATAGCCTCTACCCAAATTTCATCCTCAAGAGCATGAGAGACTGATCTAGGTTCCATCTGTGAAAGAAAACAAGAAAACAGACAGTGAAGAAAGTCCATGTGATTATTACGCTTTTGGTCCTCAATATAGCTCACAAGAGCATGATGATCAGATGTTCCTTCTTATGCATGTGACGAGTCTTGACAGTAGAACCAGGATCTCCAATGATTTGAGTAGTAGGATGGTCTTTATGCATCTGCTGAACAGGATTAGAAGCTAGATCTACTTCTGGTGCCAAGTTATTAAGATCCCTAACAATGTCATCATCATATGAAGCAGAGTAAAAAATGCCATCTATTAGTTGCTTATGAATATCATCCATCTTAGTAGAAGACTTCTTTTGATGGTTTCCCAGGTCAGAAGGACCAGAGAATCTAGTTGAGGAAGTAGGATCACTAACCGGACTACCAATAGGTGTTAAACTTGCACTAGGAGTAACATTAGGAGCACTAGGAGTAACTTGGACAGCAGGGGTACTCAAGGGAAACTCAAAGCCTCCTTGAACAGCTGCTGTAGTAGCATCTTGTTGTTGGTTGAGCAATGTGTCAAGAGCTCCTTGTGAGTCCATAATGTCTGATGGAGAAGCATCACTAGGAGTAGCATTGGTATTTGGAGAGAATGTGGTGGAATAGGATGGAAAAACAAAAATATCATCCTCCTCATCTGAGTCCGAAAAACTAGAATAAGCACCTGCACTAGAAGTAGCAAACACTTGTGGACCTGCATCTTGGTTAGTTTTGAATCAAAAATATCCCAATGAGTCACTAAGATAATCAAGATCAAAATACCATTCAGGACCTTTGCCATGGATGTTTGTCTTCTCCTCAAAGTACATGAGATTAATAGTTTCTATGATACGCTTGGCATGGAGATTATAGACACGATAGGCCCGTGAGTGAGCTGAATATCCCACTATGTAACCTTCATCTGCCTTGCCATCAAATTTCCCCAGATAGTCACTATTATTCAGAATAGTGACAGGACAACCAAATAGCTTCAAATGAGAAATGCTAGGTACCTTAGCTGTGAGTAGCTCATAGGGAGTCTTCTTATGTGGATTGGTATTTGAAACCCTATTTAACACATAACTTGCAGTATTGACAGCTTCTGTTCCAAACATAGTAGGAAGCTTGGAGTCTACAAGCATGGTTCTCGCAGCTTCTATTAGAGTCCTGTTCTTCCTTTCTGCAACACCATTCTGTTGAGGAGTCCTTGCAGCACTATAATCTCTTTTGATACCTTTGGAATTGCAAAGTGCTATGAGGTCTGCATTTTTGAATTCTATTCCATTGTCACATCGGATACCTTAGACCTTCTTAGACAGTTGATTCTTAATGAGTGTAATGAAATCTTTGAGAATTGAGTAGGTCTCATTTTTGGCAGCCAGAAAGAAAGCCACGTAAACCTGCTATACCCATCAGTTACCACAAGACAATATTGTTTGCGGTCAATGCTCCTAATGGAGGTAGGACCAAATAAATCCATGTGTAGTAGCTGCAATGATTCAGTTATGAGACTGAGAGCAGTAATGGCCTTGAAGGATGCTTTATGTTGTTTGCCTTTGCTACACGAAAGGCAATTTATGTCATTTCTAAAAGTTTTGGGAGGTAAACCAGAGACCAAGTTCATATTTGCTAATTTGTGAATGGTCTTGAAGTTTACATGTCCCATCCTTCTGTGCCATTTAGTGGCTTCATCTTCTGAGGCTTTAGCAACCAAACAAGCTAGTTGACCAGTAGGATATACTTCATTCAGCTTGATACTATAGAGATTTTTTATTCTAGGGATTCTGAGTAGAACTTGAAAGTCATCCTGGAGCTTTAAGTCTTTGGATAACACCAGTGCGTCAGTATCCGTAAAGAGAACAAAATACTTCTTGTCACATATCTGTGAGACTGAGATCAAGTTGAAGTGTTGAAGTGCTTCCACATAGTATACCTGCTCAAAATTAAGGTTAGGTGTTTGTATCGTCCCTTTGCCAGAGATCCTTCCTTCACCACCTCCAAAGAGACCTTTCCGCCTTGAAATGGTACAAAGTTAGATAGAAGTCCTTTATTCCCTTTCATGCTTCTAGAGCATCCACTATCAACTATTCCTAGAGTAGGATCTTGGTATGGAGTAACCTAAAACAACAAGAAAAGATATATACAAAAGTTAGTGTCTTAAGGGGACCCAGACCTTTTTAGGTTTGAGTCTGCCTTGTGGATCTTTTGTAGATAGCCAAGAAGATTGATGAGATCCACTGTTGTTCTTAGGTTGCCTGTGCATCATATGGGTGTTATTTTTTGACCAAGAACAACCTGCTGAGGGCTTAACAGCAGTACCCAAATTTCCCAACCCAAAATACATTTGGTCTGAATTAAAAGCATAATTCTGATTAAAGTTCTGAAAATAGTTGCTGGTTGGTCTATTATGGGTGAAACCAGTGTTTCTCCAAGGATCAGAAGCTAAAGGAGAGGTCCTTCTAGAAGAAGAATAAGATTGGGCACATGGGTTTAGTCTTCTAGAAGAATATGGAGCAACTCCTGGTTGACCAGGTGCAGGATAAGCTTGATAAACAGAAGGAGGTTGATCATAAAAATCACAATCCTTAATCAAATGAAATTTACTTCCACAAATAAAGCATGTTTTAACATAACTTTTATTCAAATGACTTTGTTTCACACTGCTAAATTTATTACACACAATTCTAGGAGTATCTGTGACAACCGGGAATTTTCAAAACTTTAAATAATAATAAATTATATTATTTATTAATCAAAATTTGTTTTCGAGAAATATCAAAGTTATTTGATTCAAAAATGGTAGTTTATTTTCATATTGTAAAAGACTGCGCGAAATCTGAGAACTGACGCGATACAAAGTAAATTTATATTTAATTATTCATAAATATTGATAAAAAGATTTATTAAATTATTGGATACTTTATTTTAGCTTTTATATCATACGTTGAAAATGAGAACATTCAAATTGAACTATATTTTCTTTGAACGAAAACTATTCGAGATAACCGATAAATGGTAACTATTTTACATAAAAATATAGACGATTACAAAAATTAGTCGAGTAAATACTCTACTTTAAAGTAAAAATCATTTTGAAAGAACGACGCGAATTTCGTTGAACGAACCAGTTTTTTTTTAACTATCTTAAATGAGTCTCGAACCATTTTTATACAAACGTTATAACAAAATTTGTTTTTAGTCCCTGTAGTATTAGAAACCTTACATTTTGTTTACACAAAATTTAACTAGCACATATAAAATCCTGAAATTAGGGTTTCTTCTCATTCTCCCTCAACCCTAACCCTAAAATTTCACACACTCTCTCTAAACAATTATACGGCGCCTCCTTTTGACTGGCGAATTTTCCGGCCGCCGGAAAATATAACCACCACCTAAAATTTGAAAATAAACTATAGATGTATATTACCCAACCCTCAATCGTTCATCTATCATCACCAATCCACCACGGGACATCATATCAGCCGTCACGGCTCAGCCACCATACCACCACCCCGCTATCCTGACCACCACCGTTTTGTATACCACCACTCCATCTTAACAAAACACGACCAGAACCGAGGTGTACCACGTCGTCATCACCACCGACACACCACCTCGAAACACCAGCTCTATTTACCATTATAGATCCGCCACGGTTGTGGCCGCCACCTATCCCAACACCACCAGTCAACCAGATCTATTACATCCTCGTTGTAGTCTTCATCACGAACCACCAGCCGCCGTTAGATCCAGTTTCATTTGACCAGCACGTGTGGTTTAACCATCGTGTTGGTCAACCCACACCAATAAAACCACCTTCACGACTGCCAAACCATGGAGTGTTGGTTTTCGTCGACGTCAGCCCATAAGGGTATTTGTTTGGTGGGTAAACCATCACCACAAGGAGCGTTTGTTGCTGCAATCGTCACCACAGCCGCACCACGGTGGTGTCGGGCTGTGGTAGTTTATTAAGTGTTGGGTTGTTCATTTGTTTATCGAGAAAAACACTACAATCGCGTTTTTGTGTGTGTTTCGGATTATATGCAGCCGTCGGGGGTGATTGTTTTATCTATATTCAGAAGGGTGTTTGTTTCCTGTGTGAAACGGCCCCAAGAGGTGCGTTCAATCTGTTTTGACCAGCAGGTGCGTTTAGTTTGGGCAGGAACCGCAATAGGGACGTTCGTTTACAGTAGTAACACCACCGAGGGTGCATTTGTTTATAAAAGTAGTGAGTAACGGGTGCGTTTGTTCGGCTAGCAGAAAAATGCAGCATGAGTGTTTGGTTCTGCTGATAAACTAGCACAAGGGGTGTTTGAGGCTGCTGATAACTAACGTGAGGGGTGTTTGGGTCTGCTGGAAAAGTCTACCAGAGTGTGTTTGGGATAGCTGAAGGCTTTAAGGGGCTGTTTGGGGTTAACAGCCGGGTTAAGGGTGTGTTTGGGGTTGCTGATTTCTAGTGTTCGAGTGCATTGGGACGCGGGTCTTCGAGAGTTTAGAGTGTCGGGCACAAATTGGGCTCATGGTTCGTTGTGGTTTAGTTCGGCTAATAAACTATTTAACTTTATTAGTTATAAAGACGGATAAAATGGTGGTATGAATTGGTTAAATAAATATGATGAACACTATCATTGTCGTGAGAACTATAGAAATAATTATACGTTTAATTATGTGTTTAAATAGTCCACCTCGGACGTTTGGCTTTTAATTTACAACACATAGGTTGTGTTCGGTTATTATTTAATTATAGTGATGAAATAACTATTTGGTTATAAGTTAAAACATGATTTGTGTAACATAGATTGTTTGGAAAATGGAGAATATTGAGAATTAATTGAATATGGAAAATATTGTACAAACGAATAGGCCATGTCAAAATTTCTATAAAATCCTATACTTCATATTTTATATGGTACAAACTACTATTATATTTCTAAACGATAAATAAATAAATATTATTATATTTGTAAACCGGTAAAATAAATAAATTTGATTGTATTGATAAACCAATAAAAGTTATATATTTTTTTACTTAAAAGTGACAATTAACTTAAGTGGTGATTTTCTTAAAATGTGTCGAACTATGTTGTCTAATTATTTTTATCACGATCGTTATACTGTAAATACAAAATAAATATATACTTTGATTTATTGTGTAAGATGGTTGTCTCTGTTATATAATTCAACGTAAGAATTATATCATCGTCTGGTTATACGTAATGTGTACGGAATACATTACATATTTTGTGTGTGCTTAATTTATTAATTTTATTTAACTAACCACCGAACTATTATAATTTAGAACTTAACTATTTTATCAACGGGTCACGTTGATGTACATATGTATCGAGAACTCAAATATACATTTTCTTAAGTTATTGGATTTAGCCGATTAGTTAAACCACAACACCATGACCGAGCCGTATCGATTTCCGTTTCTACTGAGCGTATTGTTAGCATCACTATTTTCGCGCTACTTCGTCGAGGTGAGTTCATACCCCACATTTTCTTGTTTTAAATCGAATTATAAGTGTTTTATAATTGCTTCTTGGGGGAGGTACATGCTTGGTCAGAAACTACTTATAAACTTGTTTGGTTGTCAATAACTGTTTATCTGTTTATAAACGTCTTGATTGTCATAAGATAATTTTAAGCTTATTTGGTTGGTCATAAACTATCCTTAAACTGGTTTAACTGTTACGTGCTGAGTGGTCAACTCCATTAATTGTTATACGTAGTACATATGAATGCTGATACTAAAATTTCTATTGTGATCTTTATAGCCCAAAACTTTAACTGCTTTTTTATTGGTTCTCGGGTAGAGACAATGGTTGCAAGAATGAACACAAGTGCATATCTCTTTTATGTATTGGTCTAAGTCCCACTTTAACCCAATTACTTTGGCCCATTATCATGAACCGTTAATTTCCGACCGGATGACCGGTCGAAAGCGCGAATGTTATGGATAGATCTATCGGGGTTGACGCCCCTGTCCGGCTTGGTCCAACAGAGGACAAGCGGGCACAGTTTCATTTGAGTCTGTGGACGGATGTCGTGGGTTAGGCATCCGTAGGGGCTGCATTATGTGATTTTACTACCGGTGTTGTTAACGCTTCGGTGTCATGAGCTTAGACAATAATAAATGCCTTATTTTATTTAGTGACTTTGTATTTGTTATATTGTCACTAAGTGGTTGGAAAATCTTGTGGTTCATTAAACAATTCTATTCTATTGGAAAACTTTATTATTTATCAGTGAGCTTTGTTTTTATCAGAAAACGCTAACTATTATCTGTGAACTCTGTTTTATCAGAAAACTCTATTTATTTCCAGAAAACTCTGTTGTTATCAGTAAACTATATTTACTATTAGTAAACTCTGCTTTTATCAGTAAACTCTATTTTTATTCGTAAACTTTGTTTTTATCAGTAGATCTGTCTTTATCAATAAACTTTGTTTTTATCAATAAACTTTGAAATTATCAAATAAAGTCTATTTAACAGAAACTGTGATTCTTAAACTCTTATATTTTACTGCAAGGTGCAGTGGTCGGTAAAATTCTAATTTTTCATAAACGTTTTAAAACAAACTTATGAACTCACCAACTTTATGTTGACATTTTTAAGCATGTATTTCAGGTACTTGACTATGTGGATTATTTGGAGTCTACTTTGTGGTTTTTGGCATGTAGAGGTCGTTCTCGGATCAAGCTCTCGAATACTCATGAAGTCACAAGTCCCCAAAGCAAGTCTTCCGCTGCAGTGAATTTGGGGGTGTGACAGATTGGTATCAGAGCCTTGGTTATAGAGAACTAGGTTGCATTAGTAACTCTAGACTATAACCGGCTCTCATTTTTATCTAGTAGTAACACTCATCACATCATACTTATTCCGCTGCTATATGAATATTTGCAATGCATGTTTGCTATTGCCTTGTTACCTGTCATGTGATTACTTGTTTACGTGAGTTCGATTGCTTGATTAGTGCGCTTAGACATATAATATACTTTTATATATGAACATTAGAACATTCATTGGGCATTGTGAGTTACACAATGGTCCCGCGTATCTGTTTATAACAAAACTTAGAGACATTATGTGATTTTTAGTTGACGATTGGTCGTGAGTAATCCTTAAGTTCGAGCTAATTCATTCAAAAAAGGTTGAGAGGTGTAACAATACTTAACTATGCCTCAGTGGGCCTCATGTTTGATTGAGTGCGAGATGGAATTAAGTATGGGACGTTACGCAGCCTATGATTTTTGATGAATTATCTCGAGGGTGGGTAAGACTCGTAGTCTTACGTGTTAATGTGGAATGTACTGTATTTTCAGAGTCGAGCTAAGTCATCAAAAGGTTGAGATGTGTAATAATTCATAACAAAACCTGGGGCCATTCTTTGTGAGTGAGTTTCGAGGTTGGGTTATGATAAGTTATTACTCAGCTTGGTGTTTGATGAGTCTTCCTCGAGGATGGGAAGGTTTTGTGTGATTGGATAATTGCTTAATTTGAACTGAGTATTATATAATTATCCTACTTATAACCGTGAGTTTCTTTACTTGATATACGTCTACGGCTGCTTTATCGCCTATCGACACTTATGTTCTTCGATCCGGTACGTTCGAAACGTCTACTTATGGAAGACGGCTTATTTTCAACTCGTACTCTTTGCTTTTTGTAATTTTGGATAATATCGTTTAGAGATTTTAACGACTTCGAATTGGGTATTTTGCCGGTGACACTTAAGTAGGACGATTTATGAAGTCTTTATTTAAATGGATTGGGACGCCTTTGCATTTGAATAAAGAAATCATAAATCACCGAACCATAAGTTTATAATAACATATTTGCATAGATTAGGACGCTTGTGTATGCAAATATGAGATTATAAATGAGTGGGCTTAAGGATATCCGACGTGACCCTTTATATTTATAGTATTGATTTAGTATTCCAGTGTGGGGTGTATTTCTTTTGACTCAAGATTCGTCCATACAAATTCATCATATTTCGTCTTGTATCGTATCATTACGACATTTTGACGAGTAATTCTTTAAGCTTCAATTGATTCGCGAATTGTTACGAGAATCTTTCTGAATATATACTGATCGAGTGAACCTAACGAGCTGGTGTTGGTGAACCCTTAGAGACTTTTAAGAACTAGCTGTTTTTCTAAGCTCTTCGTTTCAAATCTTACCGTTCTATTAACGACGACCGATTTGTCAGATTGACATGTAGAACCGCTTAGGTTAATCCACTTCTACCTATTGCTTATCTAAGTAACTATTGGTGGGTAACACGATTTTAAAAGTTCGGACAGAATTATCTGTGAGCAGATCTAAGTATATTCGGTATAACACTAGGGTAGAACCTCAAAATCATTTTCTCTACACTTTTATTAGTGTAACAACGATTGAGTTCGAGGACGAACTCCAAATAACACAGAGGTACTGTGACAACCGGGAATTTTCAAAACTTTAAATAATAATAAATTATATTATTTATTAATCAAAATTTGTTTTTGAGAAATATCAAAGTTATTTGATTCAAAAATGGTAGTTTATTTTCATATTGTAAAAGACTGCGCGAAATCTGAGAACTGACGCGATACAAAGTAAATTTATATTTAATTATTCATAAATATTGATAAAAAGATTTATTAAATTATCGGATACTTTATTTTAGCTTTTATATCATACGTTGAAAATGAGAACATTCAAATTGAACTATATTTTCTTTGAACGAAAACTATTCGAGATAACCGATAAATGGTAACTATTTTACATAAAAATATAGACGATTACAAAAATTAGTCGAGTAAATACTCTACTTTAAAGTAAAAATCATTTTGAAAGAACGACGCGAATTTCGTTGAACGAACCAGTTTTTTTTTAACTATCTTAAACGAGTCTCGAACCATTTGTATACAAACGTTATAACAAAATTTGTTTTTAGTCCCTGTAGTATTAGAAACCTTACATTTTGTTTACACAAAATTTAACTAGCACATATAAAATCCTGAAATTAGGGTTTCTTCTCATTCTCCCTCAACCCTAACCCTAAAATTTCACACACTCTCTCTAAACAATTATCCGGCGCCTCCTTTTGACTGGCGAATTTTCCGGCCGCCGGAAAATATAACCACCACCTAAAATTTGAAAATAAACTATAGATGTATATTACCCAACCCTCAATCGTTCATCTATCATCACCAATCCACCACGGGACATCATATCAGCCGTCACGGCTCGGCCACCATACCACCACCCCGCTATCCTGACCACCACCGTTTTGTATACCACCACTCCATCTTAACAAAACACGACCAGAACCGAGGTGTACCACGTCGTCATCACCACCGACACATCACCTCGAAACACCAGCTCTATTTACCATTATAGATCCGCCACGGTTGTGGCCGCCACCTATCCCAACACCACCAGTCAACCAGATCTATTACATCCTCGTTGTAGTCTTCATCACGAACCACCAGCCGCCGTTAGATCCAGTTTCATTTGACCAGCACGTGTGGTTTAACCATCGTGTTGGTCAACCCACACCAATAAAACCACCTTCACGACTGCCAAACCATGGAGTGTTGGTTTTCGTCGACGTCAGCCCATAAGGGTATTTATTTGGTGGGTAAACCATCACCACAAGGAGCGTTTGTTGCTGCAATCGTCACCACAGCCGCACCACGGTGGTGTCGGGCTGTGGTAGTTTATTAAGTGTTGGGTTGTTCGTTTGTTTATCGAGAAAAACACTACAATCGCGTTTTTGTGTGTGTTTCGGATTATATGCAGCCGTCGGGGGTGATTGTTTTATCTATATTCAGAAGGGTGTTTGTTTCCTGTGTGAAACGGCCCCAAGAGGTGCGTTCAATCTGTTTTGACCAGCAGGTGCGTTTAGTTTGGGCAGGAACCGCAATAGGGACGTTCGTTTACAGCAGTAACACCACCGAGGGTGCATTTATTTATAAAAGTAGTGAGTAACGGGTGCGTTTGTTCGGCTAGCAGAAAAATGCAGCATGAGTGTTTGGTTCTGCTGATAAACTAGCACAAGGGGTGTTTGAGGCTGCTGATAACTAACGTGAGGGGTGTTTGGGTCTGCTGGAAAAGTCTACCAGAGTGTGTTTGGGATAGCTGAAGGCTTTAAGGGGCTGTTTGGGGTTAACAGCCGGGTTAAGGGTGTGTTTGGGGTTGCTGATTTCTAGTGTTCGAGTGCATTGGGACGCGGGTCTTCGAGAGTTTAGAGTGTCGGGCACAAATTGGGCTCATGGTTTGTTGTGGTTTAGTTCGGCTAATAAACTATTTAACTTTATTAGTTATAAAGACGGATAAAATGGTGGTATGAATTGGTTAAATAAATATGATGAACACTATCATTGTCGTGAGAACTATAGAAATAATTATACGTTTAATTATGTGTTTAAATAGTCCACCTCGGACGTTTGGCTTTTAATTTACAACACATAGGTTGTGTTCGGTTATTATTTAATTATAGTGATGAAATAACTATTTGGTTATAAGTTAAAACATGATTTGTGTAACATAGATTGTTTGGAAAATGGAGAATATTGAGAATTAATTGAATATGGAAAATATTGTACAAACGAATAGGCCATGTCAAAATTTCTATAAAATCCTATACTTCATATTTTATATGGTACAAACTACTATTATATTTGTAAACGATAAATAAATAAATATTATTATATTTGTAAACTGGTAAAATAAATAAATTTGATTGTATTGATAAACCAATAAAAGTTATATATTTTTTTACTTAAAAGTGACAATTAACTTAAGTGGTGATTTTCTTAAAATGTGTCGAACTATGTTGTCTAATTATTTTTATCACGATCGTTATACTGTAAATACAAAATAAATATATACTTTGATTTATTGTGTAAGATGGTTGTCTCTGTTATATAATTCAACGTAAGAATTATATCATCGTCTGGTTATACGTAATGTGTACGGAATACATTACATATTTTGTGTGTGCTTAATTTATTAATTTTATTTAACTAACCACCGAACTATTATAATTTAGAACTTAACTATTTTATCAACGCGTCACGTTGATGTACATATGTATCGAGAACTCAAATATACATTTTCTTAAGTTATTGGATTTAGCCGATTAGTTAAACCACAACACCATGACCGAGCCGTATCGATTTCCGTTTCTACTGAGCGTATTGTTAGCATCACTATTTTCGCGCTACTTCGTCGAGGTGAGTTCATACCCCACATTTTCTTGTTTTAAATCGAATTATAAGTGTTTTATAATTGCTTCTTGGGGGAGGTACATGCTTGGTCAGAAACTACTTATAAACTTGTTTGATTGTCAATAACTCTTTATCTGTTTATAAACGTCTTGATTGTCATAAGATAATTTTAAGCTTATTTGGTTGGTCATAAACTATCCTTAAACTGGTTTAACTGTTACGTGCTGAGTGGTCAACTCCATTAATTGTTATACGTAGTACATATGAATGCTGATACTAAAATTTCTATTGTGATCTTCATAGCCCAAAACTTTAACTGCTTTTTTATTGGTTCTCGGGTAGAGACAATGGTTGCACGAATGAACACAAGTGCATATCTCTTTTATGTATTGGTCTAAGTCCCACTTTAACCCAATTACTTTGGCCCATTATCATGAACCGTTAATTTCCGACCGGATGACCGGTCGAAAGCGCGAATGTTATAGATAGATCTATCGGGGTTGACGCCCCTGTCCGGCTTGGTCCAACAGAGGACAAGCGGGCACAGTTTCATTTGAGTCTGTGGACGGATGTCGTGGGTTAGGCATCCGTAGGGGCTGCATTATGTGATTTTACTACCGGTGTTGTTAACGCTTCGGTGTCATGAGCTTAGACAATAATAAATGCCTTATTTTATTTAGTGACTTTGTATTTGTTATATTGTCACTAAGTGGTTGGAAAATCTTGTGGTTCATTAAACAATTCTATTCTATTGGAAAACTTTATTATTTATCAGTGAGCTTTGTTTTTATCAGAAAACGCTAACTATTATCTGTGAACTCTGTTTTATCAGAAAACTCTATTTATTTCCAGAAAACTCTGTTGTTATTAGTAAACTATATTTACTATTAGTAAACTCTGCTTTTATCAGTAAACTCTATTTTTATTCGTAAACTTTGTTTTTATCAGTAGATCTGTCTTTATCAATAAACTTTGTTTTTATCAATAAACTTTGAAATTATCAAATAAAGTCTATTTAACAGAAACTGTGATTCTTAAACTCTTATATTTTACTGCAAGGTGCAGTGGTCGGTAAAATTCTAATTTTTCATAAACGTTTTAAAACAAACTTATGAACTCACCAACTTTATGTTGACATTTTTAAGCATGTATTTCAGGTACTTGACTATGTGGATTATTTGGAGTCTACTTTGTGGTTTTTGGCATGTAGAGGTCGTTCTCGGATCAAGCTCTCGAATACTCATGAAGTCACAAGTCCCCAAAGCAAGTCTTCCGCTGTAGTGAATTTGGGGGTGTGACAGTATCAACATTCCTAGGACTCAATAAACTAGAACTAGACACAGTTGAAGTAGAAGCAACTCTCTCTTCACTCTTCCTAGCACTAGTAGCAGCAGGGTCATTTGTCTTGGAGCTTGTAGGTCTTGACTCTTCACTTGAAACACAGGATGCAGAGTCACTGGCTTTGTCACTGAAATTACAAGAGACAAAGTCATTAGTATTAGTAGAGCTTTTTGGAGACTCATGCATCTGTGATCCATCCAAGTCAGTATGCCTAGATATGGGCATAAAAGTTCCTGTAAGAGGTGGAGGGACAGCATGCATTGCTGCAGCTGGTTGAAACCTATTGTAGCTAGGTTTTCCCTCCTCCTCCTTGTCAGGATCAAAGACACTTGAAAAAGATAAATCAAACACATCTTCTGAATCAATATATTTATCAAACCCTAAACCTCTCTTAGTCCTACCAGACATGCTACTATCAATTAACTTTGAAAGATTCTTAGGTGCATTTTGCCATCTTTCAAATCTTAAAAGTGTAGCATCTAATTTTTCCTGCATGTCTTGCTTATCCTTGATACTGTCATCTTTTACTTTTTCAGTGTATTTAAGCATATTGGTGGTGTTTTCTAAATCAATGTTCATAATTCTAATTTTATCCTCATATTCATGTTGAGTATCTTGAAGCCACCTCTTTTGTTGTTCTAATGTTTTTAAAGAATTCTTATATGCTTGAACATCTAAAAAATACTTATCATTTTGTTCATTTAATTCATTGTATTGAGACAACAGTTCTGAATATTTATCATGACAACAAAGAGGGAAATTTTGTACCTGAGGTGAGATGCCCATAAGAGCAAATTCATCCGCTTCCTCGGCATCAGACAGATTCCCAGCAATCATTGCAAACACGTTAGTAGAAGGTTCAGCTGTTTCTAAGGTAGCATTCAGATGATCACTCCTGTTAACCATAGAGTCAACAGACACCAAAGCTTTCTTGTCATCCTTGACCTCCCGAACCGTGAAGGCTGAATACCTGTTCTTCTCCTGGTCATTCTTGTTAAGGCATTCCCTAGCAAAGTGACCTTCCTTATGGCAGTTATAGCATCTAACCTTGCTTCTATCAAACCTTGTTGGCTCTCTTGGGTTGTAGTTAAACTTTCGACCGACTTTATTCTCAAACTTGTGAACCCGAAGAGTGAGCTTGGCCATCTTCCACTTGAGATCCATTTCATCCAGGTCAAGTTTATCAACCTGTTTGAAGTCATCAAAAGCAAGCTGCTATTGTGGATCAACATAAGCAACAAAAGAGTGAAGAACAACTTCTACCATGCTACCACACTTGGCTTTTGGTTCAGGAGTAGAAGTATGCTGAGAAGACACAGTATAGCTTGGGCTACTAGCATAAGACATGGGACTAGATACCATGGAACTCACAAAAGCAGAGTTAGCAGGAGTAGGAAAAGAATCACTTGAGTATCCTCTCACATGAGGCTCAAAGGTTTTGAGCTAATAAAACAGATCATCAAAATTAAGATAGTCAAGGCCACCTTTTTCTTTGAGAGAGATTACTACCTGATTCCATGAGTAAGGTAAAGCTCTAAGAAACCTGGCATTGATATCTCCATTGTCAGGTTTAGACCTGAGTTGATTCAACTGGCTAAGTATCTTTTGGAACCTATCATACCCTTGATGAATACCTTCAGTTTCAGAGATCTTGAATTCTGTGAATTCATCTCTCAGCATGGATTTGCGCATTTTCTTTGATTCCTCATTCCCTCCAAAACTTGCTTTTACTCCATTCCAAATCTCTCTAGCATCATCCAAGTGATAAAAATCACCCATGTGATCATCAGGAAGAGACTGAAGCAAAATAGTTTTTGCTTTTATCTCCTTCTAAACATATGTGATTTCTTCATGAGTTTTAGGATCAAGAAGGATGATATTACCATTCTTGTCTCTTCCAGTAAACCTCTTACTGTTCCCATTCTGAATAATTTTCCAAAGGTCTAGATCAGTGTTGGTGATCCAGCATTCCATCTTCATTGCCCAACTATCATACTCATCCTTTTTCAAAAGAGGAAATTTTCCATTTGTATTGGAGACCGTAGCAACGATCTGCTGAGGTTGCTGTGTTTTAGGGGTGCTATCTTCTCCTGTTTGAGTAGAACTAGAGGCAGACATGATTAAATAAAGATGTTAGTAATAAGAAAAAAATGATTCTTCTTGTGCAGAGACTCTCCCAGGCTCTGATACCACTTGTTAGGTCCACTAGATGTGGATCTTGCAGCCTGTTAAGGATGGTGAATGATAGGTGTGTAAACACGGGCATTCATGAGCTTTTATCGAAGAAAAAGACGAAAGACGAAGTCAAGAAATCAAGAGTGCAAAAAGAACGGAAGTCCAAGACCAATTCTGAAGATTTATCGAAGAAAAGTCAAAAGACGGAGGTTTACTTAAAGCCGAAGAACTCAAGTCTTATTTATGAAGAAAATTCAAAGACGAGTTTAAAGAAATCCCGAGACAAAGTCATTAAAGTCGAAGCACTAAGAAGATTAAGGACTTAATGATGCAATTAAAGAAAGAAGAAAGAGGGGAGGAAGCTTCCTAAGCACCTCCCTAATCCTCCCCTATAAATAGATCATTAGGATATTCATTTTCTCTTGTTGGCTAGAGTGACACTAGTTCTTCCATTTTCATTTCCTTGCACATTTAAATACATGTCATTTATTTAATTGTCTTGCACCTTTAATTCATTTTAATTCCAAAAGGGAAATTACACATTGCGATAGCATCACCCACATTCCGATGGTGACAGCATGGGACAAGGGTTTTGCATTCCGATCCGGGATTGCGATCTAGAGTAACATCACCCTCATTCTGATCTGGGATTGCGATCGCACATTCCGACGGGTCTTGAGGTATTTTGAGTCGAAGTGCTGCCCGATTTTCCTTAGCAACTTTCCGATCTGAACTTATTCCGATGGGTGTATTCCGATGGGAGTGAAATTCGGATATCTTGCATATATTCCGATAGACTGCATTCCGATAGATCCACTTTTATACATTCCGATAGCCACATTGCGATCTGGATTCCGATGGTATGGTGACTGTAACACCCCATTTTGGAAATGGAAATATCACAGAAATTATGGCGTGTCATCAAAGCATACAAGGTAAAATGTCTACACATTACTTGACCATATAAAGGAAAATACTGGAATCAAACATCGTTAGTCCAAAAGTAGAGCTCATAACACACAAACATAGTAAAGTAAAGGAAAAGGACTAAACAATGTCCAAAGCATAAGTATCATAAAGAAAGGAAATGCATAATGTAAAGAAGGCTAGACAGCTTCCAGTCCATATGCACGTACTCTTAGTGTCTACGAGCGTCCCTGAGTACCTGCCGTTTTGGGAACATAGAAAAGGAAAACAGCTGAGCAATACGCTCAGTGCACGGATGTACAATAAAGCATGAATAGGATAAGCATATAACATGATAACAACGGAAGAAACTAAGTCCCGAGTAACCTGGTTAAGTCTTAATAAAACTGGTTTTATAGTTTGAAAGTCTTATGTTTATCTTATAAAAACTATTTGTCATATTTTACCATTAGCCAATATAGGTCATGAATATCCAACGTGCATGAATAATTGGAGGGGTGACCTCATCATGCAAATTAGAGGGGCTGCCTCTAATTTAATATACTGGTTATGGGTAGGAGGGATCAGCTCCTTGTGAAGGATGCAAGGCACACACCACATTCACCATGTAATCGTGAATAAAAACGTGTAACTAAGATGCACCCATACGCCCCACATGATAAATATAATAAATGGCCAAAAGCTGAAGGGACGCCACGAGCAATCACTCCGCCGTGGTGAAGTCATAACATCAGTGCCTCTAATGTTATGGTTATGGTACCTCCATAACTAGGTGAAACTGGTCATGCATGTATATGGCTATAGGTAATCATATTTAAACATAAGCAATCAAACTCATACTTATACTACGGGAAAACAGTTGGCTGCATACGGGGAATCCTAATAAGGAAAGAATGTCCATACTGAAAGGACGGGGATCCGTACCTTATGTCCAGTGAACGAGAACGATGAACTGCGAGAATCCTACTTCCGAAACACTAGTGCTACATAAATACGTACATGAAATAAGTATCTGCTTACTAAATACATAGCTGGTTTTATGTCATGTCTTAGCTTATTTTATGTGTTCTTACTGTATTTTACTGTTTAAAGCCTTAAACTGTATTAAATCTTATACTCTGCTTAATCTGATTAAGTATTTCTGGTATTTCATGTGTTATTATACTTACTGTGTAATAATAAGTAACTTTCCAAAAATAGCAGGTTTCCTAAAATAGAAAGTTTCCAAAAATAGAAAGTTTCCAAAAATAGAAAGTTACCAAAAATAGAAAGTTTCCAAAAATAGAAAGTTTCCAAAAATAGAAAGTTTCCAAAAATACAAAGTTTCCAAAAATAGAAAGTTTCCAAAAATAGAAAGTTTCTAAAAATAGAAAGTTTCCAAAAATAGATTTACTGCTTAAAATAGATAAAATTCTAAAAATAGAAAGTTTCCATAAATAGATTAGCTGCCTTAATTAAATAAGTTTCCATAAATAGATTAGCTGCCTTAAATAAATAAGTTTCTAAAATAGCTGGTTTCCATAAATAAATTAGCTGCCTTATTCAATTAAGTTTCTAAAAATAGAAAGTTTCCATAATTAGAAATAAGCTGATTAAATAAGCTAAGTAAATAAGCTTAAGTGTTTTCATGATTATTTTCTAAGTCATAAGATATATTATATAGTTTAATAATTATTTCATGTAATTTAATTAAACTATAGGTTATAATATTCAATTAAAGTATGACATGTTTTTAATTAAATATATTAAATACTTAGGTTAAAATATGTATTATTAAATATTAATAATATAACCTAAGTCATGTTAATTAATTAATTATATCCATGGTTTTAAAATAATTAATTAATTATAAGTCTTAATAATATAAATACTTAGGTTAAAATAATTTCATGATTATTAATAAATAATTAACCTAAGTCATGTTATTAAATTAATCTCATCTTTTATTAATTTAATTTTATCCTAACTTTATAACATAAACAAAACTAACATAACCATGATCCGGATCTAAGCTTAAAAACATGAACCGGACATGAATCGACACCGTACCCCGACCCAAATCGGGGTACCCCTTGCTGCCGTGGGACCCACACGCACCAACCAAGACCAAAAGGTCTTGGTGGTGGTCGGCTAAAACAAACCGAAACCCCCTTGGGGTCGGTTGCATCCTGCGGCCCAAAAACAAACACCCCTTAATCGACCCTCTGATTTAATTAATGATCAAAACATGTTAGATCTATGTTTAATTAATGTGTTTTTATAAAAAAACATCACGTGTTCATAATTAATAAAAGATTAATTAAAAAGAAAAGGTTTAAAAGGTTTTACCGTATTCTTGGATCAAGAGGGTGAAGAACAAACACGAACAAACAATAAATCAACAAGTTCCAAGATCAAGAAATCACCTTGTTGGTGATTTGTAGGTGGCGGCACAAAGAGAGGAGAAAAGGGAGATTTTAGGTTTTTCTTGAAATCTTCTGTAAAAGTGATTTTGAGTAGTAAAAACCTATTTAACCCCCTATTAGTAAAATTGGTAATGGGCTTGGCCCATTACCCTTGTTTGGCCGCGGGTAGGGACTCCCCCGTGGGGTTCCCGTACCTCGTTTCGTGTCTTGTTATTTAGTACTCGTTTATGTTTAATTATGTTCGTGTTTTAAATGTTCTCGTTACGTAAATACCATACTCTTATATATTTAGTTACGCTCGTATTAAATATATACGTAATTAATAATAGTTCGTGTTTTAATTATGCTCGTGATTTCGTGATCGCTTGCTCGTGATTAATTATCGCTAAATAAATATTACATGATCGTTCATATAAAATACTTATCATGTTCTAACACGTACGTAATACGTAAACTCCTAACACGTAATCGTAATCATGTTATATTAGGAAAGTTTTTAACTAGTAAGTACGATCCTAAGTGTACTATGCATGGTAAAAGCATGCGGGTTTTACAACTCTTCCCCCCTAAAAAGAATAATTCGTCCCCGAATTATAGATAAAGTAAACTGGAAAAGAAGAACCTACCCGAATTCAAAATATGAAATGAGGGTAAGAAGCCCGGATAGACTCCTCCGTTTCCCAAGTGGCTTCCCGCTCGGAATGATCCCTCCATAGATTTTTGACGAATGGAATCGTCTTCTTTCTCATGACTCGTTCTTGCCTGTCAAGAACTCGCTCGGGTTCTTCTATAAAAGTGAGATCTTCACGTATCTGTTCCAGTGGATACTGAACCATGTGAAGGGGATGATATTGGTACCCTCTGATTAAGGACACATGAAACACATTGTGCACATGCGAAAGCTGCAGAGGTAACGCCAATCGGTAAGATACTTCACCGACTCGTTCAATGATATCAAACGGTCCGATGAAACAAGGACTGAGCTTCCCTTTAATCCCGAAGCGTCTAACACCACGTGCCGGCGAAACCTTAAGGAAGACGTGATCTCCTACGTTAAAGTGTAAATCCCTACGATGCTTGTCGGCGTAACTCTTTTGACGTGACCGTGCCTCCTGAATTTTCTGCCTAGCTACTGCGATCTTCTCATTTGTCATCTCTATGAATTCTGGTCCTTCAAGTGTTCGCTCGCCAACCTGATCCCAGCAGATTGAGGCGCGACACTTTCTGCCATACAACATCTCAAATAGAGCACACTTGATGCTTGCGTGCCAGCTGTTGTTGTACGCAAACTCCACCAAACAGATGTATTCGTCCCAATCACCCGTCCATTCCAGCGCACATGACCTCAACATATCTTCCAATGTCTGAATGGTTCGCTCCGACTGTCCGTCCGTTTGAGGATGAAAAGCCGTGCTAAGCTTAAGTTGTGTACCCCAAGCTTTCTGCAGACTTTTCCAAAAGCGCGAAGTGAATCGAGGATCTCTGTCTAAGACGATGCTGGATGGTGCACCGTGGAGTCTCATGATCTCTCGTCTATACGTATCTGCGAGTTTACTTACCGGACCTTCCTTGCGGATCGGTAAGAAATGAGCTAATTTGGTAAGTCGATCAACGATAACCCAAATTGCATCGTGCTTCCTTTTGGTAGGCGGAAGACCGGTAACAAAATCCATGGTGATTTTGTCCCACTTCCACTCTGGAATATCTAACGGTTGAAGGAGACCGCCAGATCGCTGATGCTCGATCTTAACCTGCTGGCAGGTAAGACATTTGGAGACATATGTGGCCACATCCTGTTTCTTACCACTCCACCAAAAGTATTGTTTGATGTCATGGTACATTTTAGTCGAACCAGGATGTATCGAGAATGCGGAGCTATGAGCTTCTGCTATCAAAGCTTCCCGGAGTTCTTGGTCATCAGGAACACAAAGTCTTGTGCCCTGCCATACGATACCATCTGCATCTACTCTGAATTCTGTCTGCTTCTCCAAATTCTGTATTATCGCCCAGATTTCTCCGTCATCCTTCTTAGCTTCCTTGATCTTAGATAGTAAATCGGGTTCTACTCTAAGATTAGCCCAGTAACCGTGCTGTCCACGTACCATGATCTCGATGTCTAGTCGCTCCAAGTCTCTTATGATTTCCTCTTTGATTCTAATGCTGTTGATCATTCCGGACTTCCTGCTAAGGGCATCTGCTACTACATTCGCCTTTCCGGGATGATACTGTAGATTAATGTCATAATCCTTCAACAGCTCTAACCATCTCCTCTGCCTCATGTTCAATTCACGCTGAGTGAAGATATACTTCAAGCTCTTGTGGTCCGTGAAAATGTCACATGATTCTCCATATAAGTAGTGTCTCCATATCTTCAATGCAAACACGACTGCAGCAAGTTCCAGATCGTGCGTGGGGTAATTCTCTTCATAAGGCTTAAGCTGCTGTGAAGCGTACGCGATCACTTTCCCATGTTGCATGAGAACACAACCAAGTCCCTTCCCCGATGCATCGCTGTAGATTTGAAATCCACCCGTACCAGATGGTAGAGTAAGAATAGGTGCAGATACTAGCTTCTGCTTCAGGTCTTCAAAGCTCTTCTCTCGATCTTCAGTCCAGACAAATTTCTCCCCTTTCCGCATCAGTTTGGTCAATGGTAGTGCTAGGCGGGAAAAGTTCTCCACGAACCTACGGTAATAGCCAGCTAAGCCTAAGAAACTGCGGACTTCCGTCGCTGATGTCGGCCTCGGCCACTTAGTAATGGCCTCAACCTTTGCTGGATCCATAGTGATTCCTTCTGCTGATAAAATGTGACCTAAGAATGCCACCTTGTCTAACCAGAACTCACACTTGGAGAATTTAGCATACAGCTGCTTCTAGCGAAGAATCTGTAGTACTGTACGAAGATGGTCTTCGTGTTCCTCCTTGGATTTTGAGAAAATCAGGATGTCATCGATGAAAACAATGACGAACTTGTCCAGAAATTCATGGAAGATTCTGTTCATCAGATCCATGAATACTACTGGAGCATTTGTCAGGCCAAATGGCATAACTACAAACTCGTAGTGACCATAACGAGTACGAAAGGCAGTCTTAGCGATGTCCTGCTCCTTGACCCGTAGCTGGTGATAGCCCGACCTAAGATCGATCTTGGAGAAGTGTTTGGCCCCTTGGAGTTGGTCAAACAGATCGTCAATGCGTGGCAGTGGATACCTATTCCGGATAGTAATCTTGTTGAGCTCGTGATAGTCTATGCAAAGACGCATACTGTCGTCCTTCTTCTTAACAAACAAGACCGGTGCGCCCCATGGAGATGCGCTCGGTCGAATGAAACCTCGTTCAAGAAGTTCTTGCAGTTGATCCTTTAGCTCCTTCAGCTCTATGGGAGCCATGCGATAAGGAGCCTTGGAGATTGGTTCAGCTCCTAGAACCAGTTCGATACTGAATTCCACTTCTCGTGCAGGTGGTATGCCCGGAAGTTCTGTTGGAAACACGTCTTGGAATTCTGACACTATTAGTTGATCCTGAATCGAAGGAGATTCAGCATCCATGTCGTGAACCGTAGCTAGATAACCCTCGTAGCCATGTGACAGTAGTGCACGCGCTTGCATGGTGGATATGACTTGTACAGACTGTCCGGGTATGAACCCATTATGAATGTAACCTGGTGCGTTGACATCACCGAAGATAACTCGATATGAATGGCAGTCTATGGTAGCATGATACTTGGATAGCCAATCCATGCCCAAAATCATGTCGAAGTCATTCATGTCCAGCGGAAGTGCGTCGACAGGTCGAACCTTATCATCAAATTCTAGGGGAAGACTCTTGCATACATGGGTGATTAATACAGAGTCCCTCAAAGGCGTGGAAATAGTAAGCCTATTTTCTAGTGGCAAGGGAGGCATCCTAATGTTCTTAGCATAAGCAGTAGAAATAACCGAGTGAGTAGCACCCGTATCGAAAAGAACACATGCAGCGCGACCATACATATACAAGATTCAAGTGATGGTACCTGTAGACTTGTTGGCCTGGTCTCGAGACGTCGTGTAGACACGCCCGGCAGTAGGAGGCGGCTTGGTATCAGCATGTCCCGATGTACCCTCCATCTCGCCCTTACGGCAATCCTTCATAATATGGCCAGGAAGACCACACTTGAAGCACGCATCAGTATTACGGCGACATGGTCCTAGGTGCCTACGGTGGCACGTAGAGCAAAGAGGATGAGTGTATCCTCCAGTAGGTGCTCTGGCTGGCTGAGGACCTGATAAAACATTTTACATAAGACATAATAGTTGGGTACAAAGGACAAAGCAGATAATCGTAAGATTGAATACCAGTGATAGCTGGACGGCTAGGCTGCGAACCTCTCTGGTTCTGGTCCCTACCGTTTCCATGGTTCCTGGTAGGAGTTTGCTTAAAGTGTCAGAATATGAGTCATAACATAAAACATAAGGAATTTCGTAAGTATTAGGACCTGCTGTTGCTGGATTACCCGGCGTTGTTACGGTAATTGTCATTACCGCCACGCCTATCCGTAGCAGATCGGTCATTAGTCTGACCATTTCCCTTGGGCTGATGAGGCTGCTGCTGAGTAGCCGGCTGAGACCGGTCCCCAGTTTTCTGCCTGGAAGATTCATTTAAAGAGATGAATAATTGACATATGGAAAGTATACGGATTGGTCACCGCTTGAATACGAAGGTTTACCTCTTGTCGGGTCTTTCAGCTTCCCCGAACTCATCCCTCTCCTGCAGCATCTCCAGTTTTCGTGCTGCATCGGCCACTTGTGCTACAGTATTGAACGTAGCACACACCAGATTGTTTGCGACCGATGTGCGAAGAGCCCATCTGAAGTGATGTGCCTGCTCTTCCGGAGTACCTGCTGCCGCACCAAGGAAACCAGCCAGGCGAAGAAAGCGCTGCATAAACTCATTGCTATTCTCCCCAGCCCTCTGACGGATCCCATGGTACTCTCTCTTGAGCTTGTCCTGCTCAGCCTTGGGAAAGAACTGCTCCATCACCATGTCCTTGAACTGAGCCCAAGTCAAACCAGCAACCCGCTCATCACCACCTTCAGATTGCATCAAAGCTAACCACCAGTTGAGTACATCGCCTTCGAACCGATAGCATGCCAACCTCGCCTTGTATGCGGGGTCACAGCCCATAGCGTTGAAGATCTTCTTGATGTGAGCCAACCAGCTTTCAGCATCGCTGGGGCTATCTGTCTTCTCAAAAGCTCGAGGGTGGAGCTTGTTGAATCTCTCCAGCCATACTGCTAATGTCACTGGAGGAGGAGGAGGCGGTGGCTGATTGTGCTGCTGCTGATTGTTGGCAGCTTGAACTTCAACCCGGATGTCATTCCTCAGTTGAGGAAGCAAGGCTTGCATGGCAGCCTGAATTGCAGCATTGATCTGCTCTTGTTCGCGTGTGAGAACCATCTGACAGTATAACATAAAACATATGATTAAACAATTCAAAACATAAAATATAAAATATATACATGAAAAAAATTTATACTAAAATTTCACGAGAAAAAAATTTATGCAAGAAAATTTTTGTGTATGAATGCATGATGCAGTTTTATGAAAACTTTGTATGCTCGAGAGTGAACGCCTCTGGTCAGTTCACTCAAAACAAAAGACATATCGAGGGGACGCCTATGGGTCGTCCCAAATCTAAAAGTTTCGATAAAACACATGCAACTAAATAGGGCCAGTCCTGTACCAACCATTACTTAGTCAAAAACCCTATAATAATGACATATATATGTATGCTTAAAAATGATGAATGCATGAAAACAACTGTCAGTTCTAGGAAGACCGTAGTGACTACCCACTAATCACATGTCATATTTGAGAGCCTACAGGTCGAAGCCTTGGCTCTGATACCATAATTGTAACACCCCATTTTGGAAATGGAAATATCACAGAAATTATGGCGTGTCATCAAAGCATACAAGGTAAAATGTCTACACATTACTTGACCATATAAAGGAAAATACCGGAATCAAACATCGGTAGTCCAAAAGTAGAGCTCATCACACACAAACATAGTAAAGTAAAGGAAAAGGACTAAACAATGTCCAAAGAATAAGTATCATAAAGAAAGGAAATGCATAATGTAAAGAAGGCTAGACAGCTTCCAGTCCATATGCACGTACTCTTAGTGTCTACGAGCGTCCCTGAGTACCTGCCGTTTTGGGAACATAGAAAAGGAAAATGGCTGAGCAATACGCTCAGTGCACGGATGTACAATAAAGCATGAATAGGATAAGCATATAACATGATAACAGCGGAAGAAACTAAGTCCCGAGTAACCTGGTTAAGTCTTAATAAAACTGGTTTTATAGTTTGAAAGTCTTATGTTTATCTTATAAAAACTGTTTGTCATATTTTACCATTAGCCAATATAGGTCATGAATATCCACCGTGCATGAATAATTGGAGGGGTGACCTCATCATGCAAATTAGAGGGGCTGCCTCTAATTTAATATACTGGTTATGGGTAGGAGGGATCAGCTCCTTGTGAAGGATGCAAGGCACACACCACATTCACCATGTAATCCTGAATAAAAACGTGTAACTAGGATGCACCCATACGCCCCACATGATAAATATAATAAATGGACAAAAGCTGAAGGGACGCCACGAGCAATCACTCCGCCGTGGTGAAGTCATAACATCAGTGCCTCTAATGTTATGGTTATGGTACCTCCATAACTAGGTGAAACTGGTCATGCATGTATATGGCTATAGGTAATCATATTTAAACATAAGCAATCAAACTCATACTTATACTACGGGAAAACAGTTGGCTGCATACGGGGAATCCTAATAAGGAAAGAATGTCCATACTGAAAGGACGGGAATCCGTAACTTATGTCCAGTGAACGAGAACGATGAACTGCGAGAATCCTACTTCCGAAACACTAGTGCTACATAAATACGTACATGAAATAAGTATCTGCTTACTAAATACATAGCTGGTTTTATGTCATGTCTTAGCTTATTTTATGTGTTCTTACTGTATTTTACCGTTTAAAGCCTTAAACTGTATTAAATCTTATACTCTGCTTAATCTGATTAAGTATTTCTGGTATTTCAGGTGTTATTATACTTACTGTGTAATAATAAGTAACTTTCCAAAAATAGCAGGTTTCCTAAAATAGAAAGTTTCCAAAAATAGGAAGTTTCCAAAAATAGAAAGTTACCAAAAATAGAAAGTTTCCAAACATAGAAAGTTTCCAAATATAGAAAGTTTACAAAAATAGAAAGTTTCCAAAAATAGAAAGTTTCCAAAAATAGAAAGTTTCCAAAAATAGATTTACTGCTTAAAATAGATAAGTTTCTAAAAATAGAAAGTTTCCAAAAATAGATTAGCTGCCTTAATTAAATAAGTTTCCATAAATAGATTAGCTTCCTTAAATAAATAAGTTTCTAAAATAGCTGGTTTCCATAAATAAATTAGCTGCCTTATTTAATTAAGTTTCTAAAAATAGAAAGTTTCCATAATTAGAAATAAGCTGATTAAATAAGCTAAGTAAATAAGCCCAAGTGTTTTCATGATTATTTTCTAAGTCATAAGATATATTATATAGTTTAATAATTATTTCATGTAATTTAATTAAACTATAGGTTATAATATTTAATTAAAGTATGACATGTTTTTAATTAAATATATTAAATACTTAGGTTAAAATATGTATTATTAAATATTAATAATATAACCTAAGTCATGTTAATTAATTAATTATATCCATGGTTTTAAAATAATTAATTAATTATAAGTCTTAATAATATAAATACTTAGGTTAAAATAATTTATGATTATTAATAAATAATTAACCTAAGTCATGTTATTAAATTAATCTCATCTTTTATTAATTTAATTTTATCCTAAGTTTATAACATAAACAAAACTAACATAACCATGATCCGGATCTAAGCTTAAAAACATGAACCGGACATGAATCTACACCGTACCCCGACCCAAATCGGGGTACCCCTTGCTGCCGTGGGACCCACACACACCAACCAAGACCAAAAGGTCTTGGTGGTGGTCGGCTAAAACAAACCGAAACCCCCCTTGGGGTCGGTTGCATCCTGCGGCCCAAAAACAAACACCCCTTAATCGACCCTCTGATTTAATTAATGATCAAAACATGTTAGATCTATGTTTAATTAATGTGTTTTTATAAAAAAAACATCACGTGTTCATAATTAATAAAAGATTAATTAAAAAGAACAGGTTTAAAAGGTTTTACCGTATTCGTGGACCAAGAGGGTGAAGAACAAACACGAACAAACAATAAATCAACAAGATCCAAGATCAAGAAATCACCTTGTTGGTGATTTGTAGGTGGCGGCACAAAGAGAGGAGAAAAGGGAGATTTTAGGTTTTTCTTGAAATCTTCTGTAAAAGTGATTTTGAGTAGTAAAAACCTATTTAACCCCCTATTAGTAAAATTGGTAATGGGCTTGGCCCATTACCCTTGTTTGGCCGCGGGTAGGGACTCCCCCGTGGGGTTACCGTACCTCGTTTCGTGTCTTGTTATTTAGTACTCGTTTATGTTTAAATATGTTCGTGTTTTAAATGTTCTCGTTACGTAAATACCATACTCTTATATATTTAATTACGCTCGTATTAAATATATATACGTAATTAATAATAGTTCGTGTTTTAATTACGCTCGTGATTTCGTGATCGCATGCTCGTGATTAATTATCGCTAAATAAATATTACGTGATCGTTCATATAAAATACTTATCGTGTTCTAACACGTACGTAATACGTAAACTCCTAACACGTAATCGTAATCATGTTATATTAGGAAAGTTTTTAACTAGTACGTACGATCCTAAGTGTACTATGCATGGTAAAAGCATGCGGGTTTTACAGTGACAGCATTCCGATCAAACATTCCGATGGTCTTGGGTTTGGGATTATATTTTGCTTTGTTTTGTTTTCAAGTCACATTTTTAATACTTCGTTAAATTTAGTTTTGGTCACGCTTTAGTTTTAAGTCATTTACTATTGCACAACTAAGTTTTTAATTAGTTTAGATTTAATTAAACGCCATTTAGTTTTAAGTCTTTGCACCTTTTAATTTTACTACAACGACAATATTTTTCTTAACCAAAAACAATTGAGTCGCACTTTGAACCAGTAATTAATTCGATTAGACCACTTGAACGAACTTAATTTTCTTACTAGGTAAAAGCAAGTTATCAAATGGCGCCGCTACCGGCTCTTTTCGTAAAGATTAACGGTTTTCTGTGAGAGACGCGTTGCTTTTTGGGATCCGTTCATTCGTGAGCGTTATTTTTCTTGCTTCAAAATTCAAAAAACCATAAAAATTATAATTGTTAAAAATCCATTAAAATTAAAAAATTTCAAAAATCCAAAAAGATTTTATTTTTATTGTGTATATATATTCTCTTTGTGTTTGGTATTGTTTTCTTTTGCTTTCGCAGGTGTATGCGTACTAGATCTTCTAATTATCAAGAGCCCAATACTCGAGAAGATTTAGCTATGGCAGGTGTGAACAACAACAATAATCCACCGTACCTCAACAACAACAACAATGTTCTTCCACAGCCCGATCTTCGGAAAATGGAGGAGCTTTGTCAACCTACCATGTTCGGACGAGGAGGACCGATTGCGGCGATGCAAATCACGGCTCCAGAGTTTTCGTTGAAGCATCACATGATCCAGCAGGTGCAAACTAATCCATTCCGCGGAATGCCTGATGATGATGCCAACAAACACCTCGACAAATTCATTACTATCACTCAAAGCATGAAGTTGCCCGGTGCCACAATGGATGTTCTACGCTTTCAACTCTTTCCACATACTTTATCACATCACGCCGAGAAATGGTTTGATCGTCTCCCGAAGAATTCCATTCATACTTGGGATGACATGACTCAACGCTTTTTGTCGCGCTACTTTCCACCATCCATGGTCACGAGCCTTCGCAATCAAATCAGCGGTTTCATGCAAGAACCCGATGAATCTCTCTTTGATGCTTAGGAAAGATATAATGTTTTGATTGATCGATGTCCAAACCACAACATGCTCCCTGTGACCTTAATTGATACTTTCTACAACGGTTTGACTTTTCGTGATCGTGATACGATTAATGCAGCCGCCGGTGGCACATTTATGAAAAGGAGACCCGAGGAGTGTAGAGAGCTTATTGAAAACATGACTACTCATCATAAAAACTGGGATTCCTCCGCTTCTTCAAGGAACAACCCGAGATTCAATGTTTCTTCTACTTCAGCAAACCCCGACATGACCGAATTCACCCGCATGATGGCAGAAATGAACAAAAATATCTTGCTTCTCGCTACAAACCAACAACAAGTTAAAGCGGTAGCCAATCCTTGTGAGACATGCGGCGGTCCTCACTCATACACTGATTGTCCTTCTACTTAAGGAAATCCGGAAAACGTGTATGCGGCTTATGGTAATTATTCACCGGAAAATTACCAAGCCCGACCTCAAGGGGATAGAAATTTGTTGTGTTACCGATCAAACAACTACCTTTCACCCGGTTTTTCTCCTCAAAACCAAAACCTCAACAACAACTACAATAGAAGCAACCAAATCCCACCTAGAGCTTCTAATCCTTATCACCCACCCGCCCAACAAACCCCACCCATCAATCAAGATGTTGAAGCCTTAATGAGAACCCAAGGTGAGCAAATCAAGAATCTACAAAGCCAAATTATAAATTTGAAAGGGGATATCACCAAGCAAGGGAATGACATTAGATCCGAGCTTCGAGATAATATTCAATCCTCCTTCAACAATCAAACGAAAGATTTGAAGAATATGCTTGCTAGTTTCTTGCCCACCACTCAACCCTCTACTTCGAGTTCTCTACCTTCAAACACCGTCACCAATCCGCGATCGAATGTGAGTGCTATTACTACCCGTAGTGAAGTTACCTTAGTAGGACCACCTATCCCACCCCCATCATCTACACCTCCTCCACCACCATTTATCCCTACTCCTCCTACACCTAGTAATAGTACACCATTACCGTCTCTGCCTCGTCATGATGAAGTACCCACCAAGAATCCTCCTCCAACCCCATCTTCAACATCTCAACCTTCACCTGCTACACCTACACCTTCACCACCCAAACCCAATATTCCTTATCCATCTCGCTTAGGCAAGGCCAAAATGCACACCAAGGATGACATCCAAGTGTCAAACAATTTGAAGAAAGTTTCGGAAATGACCGTCACTTTTCCCCTTGTTGAAGCTCTAGCACAAATGCCTAAATTTGTCAAGATGTTTAAGGAATTGCTTAGTAAGAAGGAGAAGATGGCCGAGTTTGTTAATACTCGATTGAATGAAAATTGTTATGCCGTCCTTCTTAAATAACTTCCGGAGAAACTTGGAGATCCCGGTCGTTTTGTGCTTCCTTGTACTTTTAACCAAACCGACAAATTTACTGCCTTAGCCGATCTCGGGGCAAGTATTAATTTGATGCCTTTAAGTGTTTGGAAAACGTTATCATTGCCCGACCTCACACCCACCAAAATGACTCTTGAGCTTGCCAATCGCACTCTCGCTTACCCCGTTGGTATTGCCGAAGATTTGTTCATCAAAGTTGGCACATTCACTTTTTCGGTCGACTTCGTCGTTGTTGATTATGAAATGGATCCTCGTATTCCGTTAATACTTGGACGCCCATTTTTGAGAACCGGTAGAGCATTAATTGATGTGGATAAATGTGAGCTCACATTAAGAGTCGGGGATGATGCACAAGTGTTTGAAATGGGGAAGCTTACAAGCAAATCCTTTGGAGGAAGATAATCCGCGAATATGATTAATGTGCTCGATGATTTTGTCATCTACAACAATCCTCTATTCGATTCTTGCATTGATAATCCACTTTTTCAAGATGATGTGGATGATTCTCTATCCAATTTGGAACCTTCTCCCATATATGATTCTCCACCGATCTTTGATGCTTATGATGATGATTCTAGCTCAGATACGGATGATTATGATGATTTTACTTCCGAGTATCCTGACATGCCCACCTTTGATAATTTTGATGAGGCCGATACTCTTTCGAGTGATTCTTCACATGATGAAGATCCTCCGCCATCACTTGATCCTACTTTGGATAACTACTCATTTGAGGAAGATTTCTCTACTTTTTTTAATACATACTTCCCTCATGAGAGTGATGCTCCTCCTTTAGACTTTGATGATTATGGTCTTGATCCTACTTCGGATTTGAAGAAAATTCTTTCAAAGGAGAAGTAACCGGACGACACCAACATCCGCATCACGTATGATTTAACACCTCTTTGTCCACCTTCTGAGGACGAGTTTGTGCATTTTCTTCGCGGATCATCTTCAAATTCTGCTGAGCCTGAGTGATATTTTCCCCTAAAGGAAAAGGTGTTCGACCCCGGTATTGATATTCTTCAGCCATCTCAGTATCCATCTGATGAAATAAAAGGAAAAATCTTTGGAAATTTTGAAGATATGCTTGCACCTCTTCACCCTTTCTCCCACCGCGCTCCATCTTTGCTTAAGAGAACCTTTCCTATTCTTCTTTGGCTTGCCTTGTTCGCCTTAACCTTGTGCTATTTGATGGACGAAAACTATGTATTTGATCCCGGTGGATATGTTTCATGCTTCTTCCTATGCTAATCAAGGTCGAGTCAGGCTCACGACTCGGTGAACAAAAATCAAGCGCTTCTTGGGAGGCAACCCATGTATCTATCTTTTAGCTTTCTTTATCCTAAGTGTAGGGGAGACCCGTTGGTGTTTGCTATTTCCTCTCTTCTACTATTCAGGGATTCGAGCGCTCAATGATCCAATCTTGATGTTTTTTGACGACCCGTGATTCCGTGTTTCCGTCTCCCCGGTTCTATCCTAAACTCTTTTCGATTCACTATTTTATATTTTCCAATATTAAACTAGGAATCTCGTTAGTTGTCTTTTCCTTAGCAATATTAAGTGTAGGGGGGACTTCTATCGAAGTTAAGTGGCCTTTTCCTTGTATTTGTCCTCATTTTAACCGGAAAATCAAATTTTCGACATTTTTCAAAATTTTTGATCTATTTTGGCCTATTAGTTTTCCCTTTTGTATAGTTATTTTCTTTCCTTATTAGAATAAATTTTTAATAAAGTGGTTTTAATTTTCAAACATTGTGAATCTTTTGACTCAACCCGAGTTTACTTATCTAAGTTTACTCTAGCTAGTATCCTTAACGTGTTTAAGTCAAGTTTTGCTAGGCTTTTATATAGGGAGCTATAAAACGCAAAAGTCTTAACTCTCACGGGTTAAGAACAAGAACTTTTCGCAAGTTCCTATAATTGATCTTAGAGAGTCGTTTATTAAGGGAACTTTAAAATGCGATTTCTAAACTTGAAAAAGTCTAAGAATTTGCAAGATCTTATAGGCGACTCGAAAATCCAAAACTTTGATTTAATAGGCTAAGCATCCACGAGTCTCATTCCTTGAGATTTTAAACTGTGGAGAACGAGAGATGATAGAGTCAATTATAAGTTTGGTATTCTTTCGTGAATTTATGTGAGTTAATTATAAGCCTATTCTCCCATCACTTTCTAATAAATTTATTTGCAATAAATAAGGTTGTACGATTTGAAAAGTTACTTAGCTTCTAGCCTAAGATCGTTGAAAAGTTGCTCGGTATGGATTAGAGTTCATAGCCAAGGCATAACTTATTGAAGCGGGATGTGAAGATTGGCGAGTCCGAAAAGGCCCTTACAAAGCATAAGGGCTATATTTTGTTGCTAAAGATCCAAAAGTGATGTGAAGAATCATTTATCGAAAATCAATATGAAGGATCGAGACACACGACGAAAAGCAAATACTCCCGTAAAGATCATGGAGAAGTCTATCCAAAAAGGCCCTAACAAGGTATGAGGATAAATAGATCCAAGTCCAAAAAGGAGGCGGATCGTTGTATATCAAAATCCCAAATAAAGATTGGAGAAAAATGAAGAAGTCGTGGTCCAAATATGAAGAATCTCTCAAAACTTCATGTGAAGAAATTCCTATTATGAAGAGAAGACCATTATTTCATGAACGTCTCTCAAGAATTAAAGTATGAAGTCGCTGCCAAATATCTGTCCGAGAAAGGTCTCAAATCGCGAAGAGAGTTATGCCAAGATATGAACTTTATGAGGTCCTGAGAAGCAGTTTTAAAAGATTTTGTCCTTTAGCTAACTATTGATTAAATCGTCCCACTTTATTTTCAGCGTAAATAACTATCAAAATAAGTCAACAATGCATCCTCGTGATCATTCAAGACAACAATAAAATATAAGAGATACACCTAGGAATAAGGGAGTCTAAGTGAATAATTGGCCCACATGAGTTCGTGTTAGTTTGCTAACTTATAATAACAATGATCTCGTTTTTAAGCTTGGTTTGGAGAAAGTGAAAACTTGAGGATGATGATCATTCATGACATTTCCAAAACCCGAAGGTATGTTTTTGATTTCTTTACTTTGAATGTTTATAGTTTTCTATCTCTTTAATAAAGGCCGATGTGGATTGATTATGATGAAAAGTGTAATCGTGCTTTGTAACTAATGCATTGCATGAGGACATTGAAATGGTCAAGTGTAGGGAATTTGATAGGTGTGTAAACACCCATCCTGTTTACCACTTAACTACAATAATAACCAAGCCAAAACGTGTATTTTATGTCGTAAATGTCGGAATTATGCGTGGTTTGTGTTTTTGTTGTGATTTAGGACGAAACTGTGAAAAGGGGAGAAAACACGGGCATTCACGAGCTTTTATCGAAGAAAACGACGAAAGACGAAGTCAAGAAATCAAGAGTGCAAAAAGAAAGGAAGTCCAAGACCAATTCTGAAGATTTATCGATGAAAAGTCAAAAGACGGAAGTTTACTTAAAGCCGAAGAACTCAAGTCTTATTTATGAAGAAAATTCAAAGACGATTTTAAAGAAATCCCGAGACAAAGTCATTAAAGTCGAAGCACTAAGAAGATTAAGGACTTAATGATGCAATTAAAGAAAGAAGAAAGAGGGGAGGAAGCTTCCTAAGCACCTCCCTAATCCTCCTCTATAAATAGATCATTAGGATATTCATTTTCTCTTGTTGGCTAGAGTGACACTAGTTCTTCCATTTTCATTTCCTTGCACATTTAAATACATGTCATTTATTTAATTGTCTTGCACCTTTAATTCATTTTAATTCCAAAAGGGAAATTACACATTGCAATAGCATCACCCACATTCCGATGGTGACAGCATGGGACAAGGGTTTTGCATTCCGATCCGGGATTGCGATCTAGAGTAACATCACCCTCATTCCGATCTGGGATTGCGATCGCACATTGCGATCGCACATTCCGACGGGTCTTGAGGTATTTTGAGTCGAAGTGCTGCCCGATTTTCCTTAGCAACTTTCCGATCTGAACTTATTCCGATGGGTGTATTCCGATGGGAGTGACATTCTGATAGCTTGCATATATTCCGATAGACTGCATTCCGATAGATCCACTTTTATACATTCCGATAACCACATTGTGATCTGGATTCCGATGGTATGGTGACAACATTCCGATCAAACATTCCGATGGTCTTGGGTTTGGGATTATATTTTGCTTTGTTTTGTTTTTAAGTCACATTTTTAATACTTCGTTAAATTTAATTTTCGTCACGCTTTAGTTTTAATTCATTTACTATTGCATAACTAAGTTTTTAATTAGTTTAGATTTAATTAAACGCCATTTAGTTTTAAGTCTTTGCACCTTTTAATTTTACTAAAACGACAATATTTTTCTTAACCAAAAACAATTGAGTCGCACTTTGAACCAGTAATCAATTCGATTAGACCACTTCAACGAACTTAATTTTCTTACTAGGTAAAAGCAAGTTATCAGTGAACGACTTCTGTAATCAAAAGTCTATTCACAGAGAGACTCTAGATGAATCACACAGTATAAGTGCGGAATACAAATACTATGAACAAGAAGAAACAGAATAACTATAATGACTTGATCCTTTACTAAGGATTTCTAATATTAATATGAACTAGAATAATGTTTGATGAAGGTGTGTTTAACCCTTCTGCCTAAGGTTCCTTTTATACTACAAGGAAACCCTAATACATCATTAAACCAAAACGTGTAATTCTGATATGCATATCCTTTCCTAACGTATCTCATGCATATCCTAACAAACTACTCAAAATAATAAAGTTTGACTTTCTAAAGACCAGGAGCACGTGCTGCTCCTACTACTACTAGGACCAGGAGAAACTACATACCTCCTAGAATACCTATTACAAATAACTATTCCAAAGGTCCTAACATCTCATCCTCTCCAAAAGGAGTTTGACTTCCTATTACTGTTTTTCATGACCTTTTGTGCAGCCTTTTGTTTCATAATTTTATCTTCATGTAAAGTACAGTCTTTGATAAAGTGACTTAGACTACCACAAACATAACATCCTTTTCTTCTTAAAGAAGACCCAAAAGGTTGTTTTGACTTAACTTTCTCACAACCTAACCCACCCCTCTTGGTTTTATTATGTTTTACATCATTTTCCAATATCTTGCTAGGAGTTTTTACCTGCTTGGGAGCAGAACTAGTCTTAGATTCTTCAGAAACAAAATTGTTCATTAAAGGTGGATAAACAATGTTCTTGGTCACAACAGTCTTATCTTGGGACAAAGTACTAGAGTTTGAGGTATTTTTATCTTTTGGTTCTTCTAACTCTCTACTTGTATCATTACTAGGGGGCATGAAAATTCCTGATAGTGGTGGAGAAACTGCCTTCATTCCTTCAGCATATCTATCATTCTCAGGTGTACTATGTGACACCCCCAAATAAGGGTTGCAGCGGAATAGTAATTGGGTGTCACGTTGCAGATCACAGAACAAATGGCATACAAAGCATTGATCATAATTATATGATTTTGAAATACAATTGTTACAAATATTGTTTTAGTACAGTCAGTTGAAATCTTAAATATCCGTTGTTACAAGTATCCCAGTGAAAACAGATCCCCCAATTATTATGATGCTCCTAAATGATGCTTAGTCCATGCTCAAATAATCCAACTTAATTTCCTGAGAAAAACATGCTTAAAACAGTCAACATAAAGTTGGTGAATTCATAGAGTTTTGTAAAATCATAGTTCATTTGATATAAAAATCAAGTTTAGTATCTCAAAATATCCCGTATAGTATTTCTTAAGGTTTGATAAAAATCAAGTTCAGAAATATCAGTATGTTCCATGTATTAATGTACCAAATAATATAAGGTCAAGTTTAGAACAACAAACATCACAAACATACTATCGCACAAAGCCAAATACTATAAGGTAATTACATTTCCTATTGCCCGAAACTGACACTTGACATAGTTGAGCCCTTAACAAATGAGAGCGCTTCGCCTTATAAAAGGCACCCATTAATAATAAGTTCTGACATGGTAAACACTTGTTGTCCCGGCCAAGGCACAGTGAGCATGACTCACCCAAGTGGGGATGGTCAATCCCAAATAGATCTATTTATAACATTCAGGTAATCCAACCATTATAACAGTTTCAGTTCACGGGTCATGAGGAATTCTATAATAGGCAAATCTAATTAAAGGTAAAGTTCAATTTGCGTCCTATAAAATATGTTACTTGGTTGGTCTCACAGTATTAATCAACAGTTTATTAAATATAAGTATAAGGCCGTGATCTCAAGATGTTACAATCATATTATAAAAATAATTCATAGTTCTTTAGTAGCATGTCTCCCCCTTGTGGGTTAGTAAACATAAATAGTAGTGAAAGGCGAGGCTATGAACTCACCTGAATAATAGCAACGGTATAATAGCACATTGTAGACATAGAGAAATAATAGCTCGAAATAATCCGCAGTCTATATTAAATAAGATAGGTATCACTATACAAGAATAATGATAAATAAACGTAGCATTTAATCCCCTAGTATGTGCTTGAGTTTATTAGATAAATCGATTGTTTTTTTTAATCGCGAAAGTTTAGTGGTTAGTAAAAGTGTAGTCATTCAATCAGGATATATTTAGGAATATTAAATATTTTGTTGTCGGGCCAGTTTATTTATTCGGGTTATTTAATGGGTCAAATATCCTAAATACATTATATTTTTATTATAAAAATAATTAATTAAATAAATTAAATATTTAATATAAAAGTTTTGAAAATGTAGAACATGTCCCTTTTAAGGAAACCAAAAATGTTGGTGTTGGGGAAACATGAGACAAAAGTGTTGGTGTAGGGGAAACAAGGAACATTTTATTGAATTGGAAATTCATCATGTACGTACATCGTTTCTTATACAATTTTCCAACAGTGGCTAAGATTAACTAACAGTGGCAATATTATGCTAACGGTGGCAAGGTTTATATGGTGCATTGTTTTCGAAAGTTAATAGCGAGTTTAATAGTGATTCATGGTACAAACTAAAGGCATCGTTAGAAAGCTAGCCGGGTCGTCTAGAGACCCGTGCTTCTAGTTTTATAAATCGAGATCGTTTGCTAGAATAAAATCATGTTCGAAGTTGGTGAGCGAACCTATGTTAAAGAAAACTGTTTGTCGAGTCATTTTCGATCTAGTCTACGGTTTTTGATAGGGACTTTTGGTTCAAACTAAAAATAGGCTCGTGTAAACGACATGGTTGTCTACAAATTTCGTTCTTTACCCGACTAGGGGCAAGCTCGTTTAGAGGGTCAAAACCATGTCATAAAAGGTCGCGTTTAAACACTAAATAGCTTATATATTTCGACTAAAACTAAGGCATGATTGGCGTGTTTTGGTAAGTGATTTCTTAATCGTTTCTTAACCATTTTATGTGATTCGAGTTGGGTTATAATCTCGGGACTATGGGGTACGTTTTGTCCCCATAAAACATGTGGGCACTCGTTCCTAGGTGGCTCGTTTCGGGTCTCAAACATTGCGGTTTGCTTGTATCTACATGTTAAGTTACTGTTGGATTTGAAAAGGGTACTTCCTGTTTTAAAACTCGTAAACCTTACGATTCTAGTATGCATTCAATATATGGATGTGTGATTAATCTGTGTTGTCAATAGTTCGTATAACAGTGGGTTTTATAAAGGCCAAGTTTAAATGTTAGTAAGATGGAAGTGACCACTAATAGATGACATGTTCACGTAAATATGTAACCAAAAGATTACTCAAGCACAACCTAAACAGGATATTCAAGCTATAAAATGGCAGAGAAATAATATGATAACTCACATGTAAAAAGGGTATGTTTTGAGGTGAGATTTGCATCCACGAGCAAGGAGGACGTACTGAGCTTCAACACCGAATCGATACGCGAATGGCTTTCAACTCATACGACCGGATTCCACGATTCATCGCCCTCTCTAGTCACGTGGTGCGTGATTACCAACGGGCAACTATGCGCGTGTTCGTTTGCTTGCAAACCCACAAAACCAAATCGGATGATAAGGCATGCGTGGGATGTTTATGCAAACCTCATGAGCAGAAATAGGTTTGCATGCGTTTGTGTTTACTTGTATTTCAATCAGGAAGAAAATGAGGAGTTGTGATGATTTGTTGTTCGTGTGATACAGCCAAAATAGACGACAAGGATCTGATAAAATTGTGTGTGCATGTGTGTGGGTATATGTAGACGAGTGTTAGGTCACAAATGTGGCTATGAGAAAGCCACCTTGTTCATTTAGCTTTGAGTTCGGTACCATGCCAACAAGTGGTCACAACATGAGCTTCATAGGCTAGATTCTATTTCTAAAATGAAGGGTGATGTGGTCGGTTTGTGATGGAAGGGAGGGTACAAAGATATTTTAGGGATAATATTTAAGACGTGTACATTGTTACACTAAGAGGGGATTGATTTTGTTTGATTTTGTTAGATATTTAGTTAATATAGAGAATGTGTTGAAAAGTAAAGAATCCAAGGGAAAACCAATGTCTCACTTAGTTATGTTTAAGTTTACTCTTGATTCTTGTGTAGTCATATATATGAGATATATGATTTTTAGGTTGATATAAGACAAGTATTGGTAAATTTGTATAAATGTTTTGTGCTTAAAAATTATATAGGTAAGTTTTAGTCTGTCTTAGTACAAAGTCTTTAGATTTTTTATTATAAATTAATTAAATATAATTTATGCTCATAAAATGTGTCTGAGGATAAAAATATCTCTATGGTTGAAATGTCAAGTTTTTAAGTAATATAAGTAAATAAATAATATTTACTATAGTGTGATATCGTTTGTAAAAGTCGTTGATAAAAATATTATAGGATGAGTAGTAGTAAGAGTAAAATCGGTGACGTGTCAAAAGCCTAAAATTTGGGGTTTTACATACTATCTGACTCACAAGAACTATCAAAAATCCCTTTTGATAAGTACTTGTCAGTTAATGTTATCCCAGGTTGGTTCTCAATATATCCTAGGCCTGACTTATCATAATACCCCATTTGTGAATTAATTAGTTTTCCTAATACTTTAGAGGAGTTTTGCCAATGATTAATCACTTCCCTTTCATTATAAAGATTGGCTTTTAAAGCTTCATTTTCTGCTGACACTTTCAAAAGTTGTCTTTCAAAGGCTTTAATTTCCACATCTTTTTCCCTCATTTGAAGAGTTAAAATTCTTATTTTCTCTTCATAGTTTTGTTGAGCCTTTTTAAACAAAATTATATTTTCTTCTAACTTAGCAACACCCTGTTTAAAAGCATTTAGTTCTATAGTGCATGTGTTGACTTTTTGATACTGTTCCTCTGGTTTTACTTTTAAGCTATTCAATTTAAGAACACAGTCTTTAGAACAAGGATGTTCCCCAGTACCTTCATGTGAGAGAGCCATTAAACCAAGCTCTTATTCTTCTTCATCTTCAGCCCAGTTCACCACTCCATCTACAGTCACCAATGCTTTGGTTCTTTTAGGGATCCTGCTGTTTCCTTTTGGAAAACTTTCAGTTATTCTTAGACTGGTTCTATAGCTGTTCTTAGACTTTTGACTGCTACTCTCAGCTTTGTCTCTAGTGCATTCTCTTGCAAAGTGTCCATTCCTTCCACAGTTATAGCATTCAACTTTGGACTTGTCATATCCCAATGGCTCATTAGGATCAACAGTCATCTTTCTTCCAGTCTTCTTGAAGAACCTGTTAGATCTTAATGACACCATAGCAGCTTGCCATTTAAGATCCATCTCTTCAACATCAACATCATCCATTTAGAACAAGTCATTGAGTGTTAATCTTGGCATGTTGTCTTGTCCAGCAAAGAATGAGAAGGCATCATTGTCACTGAACAATGGTGAAGATCTTCCATGTGGATTTTGAGAGACTATGGGGCTTCCTTCAGTACTTTGTCTGTAAGTACTGGTTGTAAGTCCTCCAACGGTATTTGTGAAGTATGTACCGCTGCTTGATCCACTAGCCGTATTATGAAAATAAGTACCGCTGTTTACTTCTGACACAAAAGCTAAGTTAGACTTTGTTGTAGTCGTTGCCTTGGTCACCTCAATGCCTTTTACATCCTTCTCGTATGCTCTAAGATTGTTGTAGATATGATCAAAAGGAATTGTTTCCAGATCATCTCTTGTGATGAAATGCATAGCCATTGCTTTACACTCTTGTGGAACACTCCTTAAGAATTTTAGATTAGCTTCTTCATTAGGAATTACTTTTCCATAAACTGCCAATTGAATAAGCAGCTTACTGAATCTTCCATAGCCACCATGTATTCCCTCTATACTGGAAATTGAGAAGTTATCAAATTCTTTCTTAAGAACAATCTTCTTCATCTTCTTAGATTTGTCATTACTTCCAAATCTAAGTTTTATGGCATCCTACATAGCTTTAGCATCCTTATAATGATGAAAGCTGGGTAAGATGTCTTCTGAAAGAGCCATAGCCAAAGCAGTTCTGGCTTTTCTCTCTCTGATCTCTGCTTGTACCTCCTAAGCAGTCACAGCAGGTAGAGCATAGCATGTACCATCAGACAACCAGTGTAGCTTCTTAGGTGTATTCCCATTCTTGATAACTTGCCATACAGTATGATCTATGTGATTCAAGTAATATTCCATCTGCATATCCCATGTCTCATAATTGTCACCTTTGAGCACTGGGAGTTTGACAGCAGAAAGAGTATGAGAAGGTGTTGTAGTTGTAGAGGTAGCTACATCATTCACGGCTTGACCACCTTGTGCTGGTGCAGGATGCACAACTTGTGGTTGTCCCTGTGGTATTGGATCAGGGTTTTGAACATCATCCAAGTGAGCGTCATCACCATGTTGAGACATTGAGTTTTTTTTCTGTGTGAGTGGAGTGTATGGGGTTGTGTTCTTCTTTTTCAGAGTTTCTCAACAAGCTCTGATACCACTTTTTGATCCCTTTTATTGGATCTATATTCTGTTAAGAACAAGTATAGTAGTTTGTAATCAAACTAAAACACTTTGAGAACTCTTACTCAAGCTAAATAAGTTATGCGGAATCTAACTAATAAAGCACAGAAGAACAAAATTACTTTTAACTATTCGATTCTCTTATTAATCAACTTGAATGAGGTACATGAATGACATTGTACCTATGTTCCTTTTATAGAGTAAGGAATCCTAGAAACCTTAGAATATTCTATAAAGATAACTATATCACAAACGATATATTATCAATATTCTAACTATTTAAGTATATCACATAAGATATACTCTAACTATAACTATGACATATTTTATAGATATATTCGTCCTAATCAATATAGCAGTACTTACTTTATAAGTAGCAGTACTTACTATGTATCGCGTTAACACTAACGGCACTTGAAAGATAACTAACAGTACTTGAACAATACTAACGGTACTTGACACTTAACAAATAATTCCCAACATATAGGAAAGATGTCCTTACTGAAGGACGAAATATCTATACCTTATGTCCAGTAAATGAAGACGAAAACGAACGCGGAAGATCACTCCGGCTTCACGATAGCTACATAATGAAGGGACATGAATAAGTGTCAATTTTACATATACAAACTTGTTATTTAGTTTACTTGACGTGTTCATACTTACTATACTTGTTCTTGTCTTGTCTTACTATTTCATGTTTAAATCATGTGTTTCTTATAGTTTCATGTGTTTTAGATTCATGTATTTTATGTCTTATATGTTATAGTACTTGTTATAACATAATGAGTAACTTTCTAAAAATAGCAGGTTTTCATATATAGTAACTTTTAAAAAATACTATGTTTCCTTAAATAGTAGATTTCTAAAAATAGAAAGTTTACATAATTAGTAAGTTTCCAAAAATAGAAAGTTTCCATATATAGCATGTTTCTATAAATAGCATGTTACCATATTTAGTGTGTTTCCATAAATAGCATGTTACCATATTTAGTGTGTTTCCATATTTATCATGTTGCCATAGTTAATATAATTCCATAATTAACATGTTTTCATAATTAATATATTTCCATAAATAATTGTATGCTTATTAAATAATTAAATGATATAACATATTGTTTAATAAGCTTATATTACGTCATGTATAATTATATTGTAAAGTTTAATAATAATAAATACTTAGGCTTAACATATTATTATTAATTAATAATGTTATTCATGTTATCATAAGTTATTATTAATTAATAATGTTACATGTTTCATGTAATTAAACTTTACCTTACAAGATATTAATTAATTAAACTAAGTTTTTATTAATTAAATTAGTGTACATGAATAATTAAATTTTTAATTATTTTAACATAAGTTTATTTAAATACAATGTACATACAATTATGACATGATTTTATTTAAATAAAAATGATAACCTAGGTCATAACATAAATTATTTAATCTAATTAACATGTTTTTAATTAAATCGAATAATCAATTAAATGCATACATGTTTTAAAAACTTTTAGCCAAACACCCCTTGCGTGTTTTGGTGTTTAACCGAACCCCGAACGAAACCCCACCGAGACCGTGAGGTCTCGGCGTTGCCTCGAAACCCACGTAACACCTCAGCCCTTGTTGTGGCTTGAGGCCGCACACACAACAGCAGCCACCGGCAGTGAGCCGGTGCCACTGCTACCCAAAGTCCACCCCGGCTTAGCCAGGTCTTTCCCCTGCTGCGACCAACCTTCCCACCGAGAGAAATTTCTCTCGGTTTGCCAATAATTGAAGCCAATAGCCCTCGCTTGGAGTGTTGGTGCTTGCGGTTGGCCGAATAAAACCACCACTGACCCCTTGTGGGTGTGGCTGGTTTAAAAACAAACACCACTGAGAGTCGTGTGACTCTCGGTTCGCGTGTACCCGAGACAAACCAAACTTTACCCCGGTTCCCATGATTAAATCTTCTTATAACATGTTTTTAACAAAGGTTTTTAAATGATCTTGATTAATAAATGTAACACCCCCAATTTCGGTCATAACAGCGGAAGGGTCATTGGGTGTTACTGTCATGGTTCAATCTCATAATCATAGAAAACAACTCAAAACGAGTCGTTTTAATAAAAACATCCATTCATTTTCATTTAACAATAAAACTTTTCACACGGTCCCAGATAATTTAAAGTTTACAAACTCAGTAAATAATAAAAGATTCTTTGAATGGATATAAATTTTAAAAGCGGGCCAAAACATTTCAATAAGCAAGCTTCACGAAACTGCCTTCCTCGAGTGCCTTCTATATGGACCTGAGATAAAACATGTTAAAAAGTAAGCAAAATTTGCCGAGTGAATCTATAGAGTTTAATTTTAATAAAGAGAACACAAGTATTCAAAATAACCTTCCATGGTTAATAATTTATCAAAGACAATTATGTTGTACGGACATAATTATCGTGTCATTACATAAGTCTCGTGACATTGAACGTTAACATATATTATTTCAGCCCAACACACCTAGCCAAGTGCGTATATTTCTCTTAAACAATGCATCCGATGTTTCATTACTAGTGCATCACAACACCACGCGAGAGCTAGTCGCGACCGGACTGGGCGTCACCCCGATAGATCTATCCATAGCATTAGCGTTATCTCGATTAACAATTCACGATTCATGGGTCTTTTAAGGCTAAACAAACTTATGTAATAACTTCCATCTAAACATACAATCAAGTTCTTTGTGTTCAATTTTAAAAACAATCATGAGTTTACCACAACTTCTAGTTGTACATTTCAATTTCAATAATTACTTTTCAAGAAAATAGGGTTCCCACAACTTCTCGTTGTACCCATACTTTTCCAATAAGTAGGGTTTCCACAACTTCTCGTTGTACTCTTTTATTTTAATAAAACAAGCATGTTATCCCCCTCGTGGGTTTTATAAAACAAGTAAACATGTTAAAAGCGAGGCTATAGACTCACCTTAGCCAATAGTGGTAATGAGACGATCGCCGACGATTAGTGATGCCCGTTTAAACACGAAAACCGCAACCTACCAAATAAGGCGTGTTCGTTAAAATCGACTTAAGTATAAATCATACTTAAATAATATAAAAATAAATTACAAAACCAAGACAATTCCCGAAAAATTTAATAATACAAGTGTTATTACTATACCCTTTTATTCAACACTATTCTTTTAAACACATGCAATCTCGATATTGACCCGTCTTAAGACGCCAAGTCAACGCAAGTCAAATTATCATTTTACTTCCCTCGGACCAGTAACTAAGTCATTTATATAATGACTTAACACTTGAGTAAATCCCCATGTCCAATGGCGAATACTCAACTCACGCCACATAATTATTGAACTACATGTCCAAAATACCAATCAGCATGTACACTCCAAATGTACACACCAATTTACCCTATCTAGACTTGTCCGATTTCGACGAAACTTGGTCACAAACTCAAACATAATATGAAGAAGACTCAGTTTAAGTTTCATTCAAAAATATTACTTCTAAGACCTTCTGCCCGACACACCTTCGTGTTATAAAAACCGGACAGATTTACGCCTTTTACATGTAAAACCAGTTTGACATATCTAAACAATTCCGTTTACAAAACCGACACTCGGGTTTGAAAATAGACTCATGAAATGAGGTTTAGCAACTTACATCAGTCCTTGAACATTTTTAAAACTCATTCTATAGTCCCCGAGATTCGATCCAAATATCGACAACAATTTTCGGATTGTGCCTATACCCGTCTCCCGGTACACGAATACTAAAATTGGCATAACTTCTCGCTCGTTTGGAGCTAGAAGCTCTATCTTATATCAAATTGAAGCTAACAAAATTCTCTACGACCCTATATTATTAGTTTAACAAGTTTATTACAGTAAGTAATTCAAAAATGGCCTTAAAGTTACTGCCTAAAATTAACTCTTTAAAAATCATACTAAAACAATTTTTCAACCCATTTTAACAATTTATACACTCCTAATATTACCCTAATATCATCATAACACATGTATATAACTCCTAACAACCTCAAATTAAATTTAACAAAAATCAAATATATAAAAACCTTGCATGCAACAACAACCCCACTCAAATATAATAATAATAACAACAATCATAACCATAAAAATGGATCAAACACATGTTCTTCACCAAAAACTAAAAAGAAAAATAAAGTGAATGCATGTGGGAAAAATTTATACCATAATGATCCTGTTTCAAAACCATTAATGGGCCATTGATTAGTTTTTAATTAATCAAAGCCAAAATCAAAAATTTGGAACGGATTTTGTGTTGGGGTGTACGGCAAAAACAAGGGAGAAGAGAGAGGTGGGTGATTTTATTTTTAAAATGATTTTGTGAGTGTGTTTGTAAGTGGAAAATATATATATAGTAGTGGTGGAGGGACTAATTTTGCCAAAGTTGTATAGTTTTGGACCAAAAAGTAATTAAATAGTTGTAAGGGTAGAAAATGTAAATATTAAATTTTGAAAATATTTACGGGACTCGGATTTTGTAAAAATACTTTTTTTTAAAAGTTAAAACGCTTCTTAAAAATAATAATATCACTTCGACACGACTTAAAACGTAATTAAATCGAAAACGTCGAAAATATAAAATATCGAGACAATCGATAATAAAACATAAATTTTTGGGCATCCGTCGGTTCGCGATCATTAGTAGTTCTCGTCATTCGTTAAAACGTAAAACACGAGAAATAATAATAAATACAATAAAAGCATTCATATGATAATTTGAGAATATGATATCGATACTTAATGTATTTCTTGTCAGTTTTCATCGAAACGACATTCTTACGTTAAGTTTCAAGCCATAACCTTCTCGGTTAGCCGATAATTTAAAATTCTCATTAAAGTAAACATATAATACGTAATAGTCGAGATTAAAATAACGACCTGAAATTGAAGGATTGTCACATTATCCCCTCCAAAATGGGATCTTCGTCCCGAAGATCAACTTGCTTTCTTCCTCGATCGCTCGTTGAAACCAAAGAGTTAAACGTATTTTGGTCCTCGTCTTGAGTTCCATCACACATGAAAATAGGAATTCGACTTTGCTTCGGTTGCCTAACTTCCTTATCGATAATATCAACAAGTACTTTGATGAAATGCAACTTACCGTCGATTCATACTTCATCAAGAGAGATAATAAGATCTTCGTCAGGATGGAATTTCTTTAGGTTCGACATATGAAAAGTATTGTGAATTCATTGTAGTTCTCGAGGTAATTTAAGTTTTCATGCCACTGGACTTACACTTGATATCAGCTCGAATGGTCCAAACTAACGGGGACTTAACTTCCCACGTTTTCCAAAATACATAACACCTTTTCAGGGTGATAGCTTTGGCATAACTTTTCCACCTACCTCGAATTTCAAAGGTTTTCGCTTCACATTATCATAACTTCTATGTCTACTACGAGTGGTTCACAAACGATTCTTAATTAGAACGATCGATTTATTTATCGAAACAAAATGAGCAGAGTCAATCAATCAACATTGACAGAAATCGAGTCATATTCAGACTGAGTTTTCGAGAGCTTAACAATGAATCCATTGTACGTTGCTCCTACTCCACGAAGGATAATGTATAACATAATCGTAATCGTTTAAAGGCTTATTTACCTCTTTATTCCAGAATACACTGTAGGCTCTTACTATCGGTGGATACCGTACATTAGTTCCATACAATTAATGTCTCAATAGACGAAGAGTAAAAATCACCGCACCCAATTACAAGTCGTGGGTTGTGCAGTTTCCTCATTCTTCCTAGGTTTCCTACAAGCATATACAAATAAAACAACTCTAAATCCTTCAGAGATGCATCACAATAAACAACAAAATCTTCACTTCTTTCAGGTAACGATAAGATCGGCGTGCTGTAGAGTTTTCTTTTCATGGTCTGAAAAGTTTTCTCTTCATCAATGCCGCACACATACGGTTCATTCTATTTAGTTAGCTTAGTTAATGGTTTTGATATAAAAGAGAATCCTTTAATAAACCTTCAGTAATAACCAGCCAAACCTAGAATTTGTCGTACTTCAGTTGGAATAGTTGGAATATTCAAATTTTCGATGGCTTCGATTCTCGTAGAATCAACATGTATGCCACATTTGTCAATCACATGACAGAGATGTTGTACAGAACCAAGCCAAAAATCACACTTTAAAATTTTTGGGTACATCTTTTCGTTCTTTAACAAGTTCAAGATAATCCCTAAGTGTTCGACATGTTCTTCCTCGCTCTTCGAGCAGATTAGAATATCATCAAAGAAAATGATTTCGAATTTATCAAGACAGGGCTTACACATACAATTCATTAAGTCAATGAATACAACATGTGTACTAGTCAAACCAGAAGCCATAAACCTAAACTCATAATGATCATCACAAGTTCTAAACGCCGTAATAGGAATATCTCCCTCGCGTATGCGAAGTTGATGATAAGCAAAACAAAGATCAATCTAGTAGAAAACACCAGAATCTTTGAGAAAACACGAGAGTTTTGATGTTGATCAAATAGATCATCAATTCTTAGAAGCGGGTAACAGTTCTTGACCGTTAGCCTATGCAGCTCTCGGTAATCGATACACATACGAAACGAACCATCTTTCCTTCTTAGCGAATAGAATATGAGTTCTACAAACTGACGAGTTCGGTCGAATAAAACATCTATCAGATAGTTCTTAAAACTGCACAAATAATTACTTTAGCTCGGAGGGTGCTAATCGATATGGCGCACGTGCCACAGTTGCAGCACCAGAGATTAGATCAATTAGGAATTCTATTTGCCTTGAAGGCGGAAGCCTTGGCAAATCTTCTAGAAACACTTCAGAATAGTCACAAATTACTAGAGTAATTCTACTTACTTCTCTTACGATTCCTTCTACGATATTTAAGCTACAAATAATCCACAACCTTTTTCGATATACTTACGAGCTCTAATGCACGAAAAGAATTTTCAATTTGGAATTATTTTTCCCTTCAGTGACCTTGTCCGCCTTGCCTTGAATTATGTGTCCCATGAGCTAATAAGCCCTGCAGACAGCTTCACAAATAGCAATTGGCTTAGAAGAAGTCACATCACCGCATTTATTCATAGTCAGCCGTGAATATACTGCTTGACCTTGACGGTTCGGGTTCCACAATTCTTGGACATAAAAGAGTCAACTTATGGAAACGCTTGATATATCTACCAATGTTAGTTCCTTTCAGTCTCAGATTGTACAACACTTGCTCCATACTTTGGAAATGCTTCGAGGACAAATTCCTCAGTTAACCGTTTCCTCACCTTAGTCTATGGTGTCCCATAAGTAACGATACCCATAGAAGCAAGTCTGTCATTCCACCAAATTAATGCACGACCTTGGAGAGTAGCGATTTCAAACTGCACCTTATCCTCCTGATTAGGGTCACAGATTCGAAAGACAAACGCCAGCTTTCAATAACTGACACAATCCTCCATCATCTTTAGTCCCCTTTAGAGTCTACGGTTTGCACTTAATGAATGATGTGTAGTTATAGCCTCTAACTTCGGGCACATCTGTTCCATTTGATCAACTTTAAAACTCTCGTGTTTTCTCAAAAATTCTGGTGTTTTCTCCAAAGATTGATCTTTGTTTTGCTTATCATCAACTTCGCATACGCGAGGAAGATATTCCTATTATGGCGTTTAGAACTTGTGATGATCATTATGAGTTTAGTGTTATGCCTTATGGTTTGACCAATACGCATGTTGTATTCATTGACTTAATGAATTGTATCTGTAAGCCGTGTCTTGATAAATTCGTGATTGTTTTCATTGATTATATTCTAATCTGCTCGAAGAGCAAGGAAGAACATGTCGAACACTTAGGGACTATCTTGAAACTTGTTAAAGAACGAAAAGATGTACCTAAAATTCTTAAAGTGTGATTTTTGGCTTTGTTCTGTACAACTTCTCTGTCATGTGATTGACAATTGGCATACATGTTGATTCTGCGAAAATCGAAGCCATCGAAAATTTGAATGTTCCAACTATTCCAACTGAAGTATGACATATTCTAGGTTTGGCTGGTTATTACTGAAGGTTTATTAAAGGATTCTCTTTGATATCAAAACCATTAACTAAGCTAACTAAAAAGAATGAACCATATGTGTGGGGTGATAATGAGGAGAAAGCTTTTTAGACCATGAAAAGAAAACTCTGCAGCACGCCTATCTCATCATTAATCGAAGGAAGTGAAGATTTTTGTTGTTTATTGTGATGTATCTTTGAAGATTTAGAGCTGCTTGATTTGTATATGCTTGTAAGAAACCTAGGAATAATAAGGAAACTGCACAACCCATGACTTGTAATTGGGTGCGATGATTTTACTCTTCGTCTATTGAGACATTAATTGTATGGCACTAAGGTACGATATCCACCGATAGTAAGAGCCTACAATGTATTCTGGATTAAAAGAGGTAAATTAGCCTTCAGGTGATTACGATTGTGTTATTCGTTATCATTCGTGAAGTTGGAGCAAATTACAATGGATTCATTGTTAAGCTCTCGAAAACTCAGTCTGAATATGACTCGATTTCTACCAATGTTGATTCATTGACTCTGCTCATTTTATTTTGATAAATAAATCGATCGTGCTAATTAAGGATCGTTTGTGAACCACTCGTAGTAGACATAGAAGTTATGATAATGTGAAGCGAAAACCTTTGAAATTCGAGGTAGGTGGAAAAGTTATGTCAAGTTATCACCATGAAAAAGGTGTTATATATTCTGGAAAACGTGGGAAGTTAAGTCTCCGTTAGTTTGGACCATTCGAGCTGATATCGAGTGTAAGTCCAGTAGCATGAAAACTTAAATTACCTCAAGAACTACAAGGAATTCACAATACGTTTCATATGTCGAACCTAAAGAAATTTCTTCCTGACGAAGATCTTATTATCTCTCTTGATGAAGTATGAATCGACGGTAAGTTGCATTTCATCAAAGTACTTGTTGATATTATCGATAAGGAAGTTAGGAAACATAAACGAAGTAGAATTCCTATTGTCATGTGTGATGGAACTCTAGACGAGGACCAAAATACGTTTAACCCTTTTGATTTCAACGAGCGATCGAGGAAGAACGCCAGTTGATCTTCGGGACGAAGATCCCAATTTGGTGGGGATAATGTGACAATCCGTCAATTTCAGGTCGTTATTTTAATCTCGACTATTACGTATTACATGTTTACTTTAATGAGAATTTTAAATTATCTGCTAACCGAGAAGGTTATAGTTTGAAACTTAACGTAAGAATGTCGTTTAGATGAAAACCGACAAGAAAAACATTAAGTATCGATATTATATTCTCAATTTATAATATGAATGATTTTATTATATTTATTTTTATTTCTCGTATTTTACGTTTTAACGAATGACGAGAACTACGAATGATCGCGATACCGACGGATGCCAAAAAATTTACGTTTTATTATCGATTGTCTCGATATTTAATATTTTCTACGTTTTCGATTTAATTACGTTTTAAGTCGTGTCGATGTAATATTATTATATTTAAGAAGAGTTTTAACTTTTAAAAAGTATCTTTACGAAACCCGAGTCCCGTAAATATTTTCAAAATTTAATTTTTACATTTTCTACCCTTACAACTATTTAATCTCATTGTGGACCAAAACTATCACAAATTGGCAAAAAATACCATCACCCCACTATTTAAATAGTGTCCACTAACACACACATCTCATTTTATTCATTTAAAATTTTCAACAAATCTCTCTCTTTCTCTCTTGGAAGCCACAGCCGAAAACCACCACACAAATAAACTGATTTTTCAAAATCAAGCTTGAATCCAAGAAAACTAAATTAAGACCCATCTTAATCTTGAGCTACCCATCATATTGGTATGATTTTTATACACATGCATTAACTTCTTCAAAATTTTATTTTTCTTGATGAACTAGTAGTGTTTGATCCATTTTTATGTTGTAGATAAGTGTTAATATTATTATATTCAAGTTTTAATTGGTTGCATGTTTGAATTTTTTAGTAGGTAAATTTTTAAATGATTATTCAAGGGTGATTGAGGTTAGATGAGTTGTTTAAAATGATATTAGGATGATATTAGATGTATAAAAGTGGTGAAAATGGGTCAAAATATTTATTTGACATGATTTCTAAAAATGTATTTTAGGACAGCAGCTTATAACAGATTATTTCGTGGGTTTAAGTTCTGAGATAGGATTATATTATTTGATATTGTTGTAGTAATCTTCAAGACGCTCGTTTTGCCGCTTGAATGAGCTTCTAACTCATTACGAGCGAAAAGTTATGCTAGTTTTAGTATTTGTGTACCGGGAGACGAGTATCGGCACAATCCGAAAATTGTTGTCGATATTTGGATCGAATCTCGGGGACTATAGAATGAGTTTTAAAAAATTTTCAAGGACTGATGTTGGAGTCTAAACCTCAGGTCATGAGTGTATTGTCAAACCCGAGTGTCGGTTTTATAAATGGAGTTGTTTAGATATGTCAAAATGGTTTTACGAGTTGAAGACGTAAATCTGTCCGATTTTCACAACACGAAGACGTGTCGGGCAGAAGGTCATAGGAGTAATATTTTTGAATGAAACTTAAACTGAGTCTTATTCATTTAATAAGTGAGTTTGTGACCAAGTTTCATCGAAATCGGACAAGTCTAGATAGGGTAGATTGGTGTGTACATTCGGAGTGTACATGCTGATTGGTATTTTGGACACGTAGTCCAATGCTCGTGTGGCGTGAGTTTGAATATTCAATATTGGACATGGTGACTTACTCAAGTGTTAAGTCATTATATAAGTGACTTAGTTACTGGTCCGAGGGAGGTAAAATGATAAGTTGACTTGCGTTGACTTGGCGTCTTATGACAGGTCAATGTCAAGAGTAAAAATGTTGAAAATAATAGTGTTGAATAAAAGGGTATGGACTAACACTTGTATTATAAAAATTTTCGGGATTGTCTTGGTTTTGTAATTTTGATTTTTATATTATTTAAGTATGATTTATACTTAAGTCGATTTTTTTATAACGAACGAGCCTTATTTGGTAGGTTGCGGTTTTCGTGTTTAAACGGACATCACTAATCGTCGGCGATCGTCTCATTACCACTTTTGGCTAAGGTGAGTCTATAGCCTCGCTTTAAACATGTTTACTTGTTTTTTAAAACCCGCGAGGGGGATAACATGCTTGTTTTATTAAAATAAAGGGTACAACGAGAAGTTGGGGAAACACTACTTATTAGAAAAGTATGGGTGCAACGATAAGTTGTGGAAACCCTACTTATTGGAAAAGTATTTATTATAAACGAAGGGTACAACGAGAAGTGGTGGTAAACCCTCTTTGTTTTAAAAATTGTACACAAGGAACCCGATTATATTTTTAGATGAAAGTTATTACATAAGTTTTTTTAGCCTTAAAAGACCCATGAATCGTGAATTGTTAATCGAAGTAACGCTAATGATATGGATAGATATTTCGGGGTGACGCCCAGTCCGGTCGTGACTAGCTCTCGCGTGGTGTTGTGATGCACTAGTAATGAAACATCGGATGCATTGTATAAGAGAAATATACGCACTTGGCTAGGTGTGTTGGGCTGAATAATATATGTTAACGTTCAATGTCACGAGACTTATGTGATGACACGATAATTATGTCCGTACAACATAATTGTCTTTTATAAATTATTAACCATGGAAGGTTATTTTTGAATACTTGTGTTCTCTTTGTTTAAATTAAACTCTATAGATTCACTCGGAAAATTTTGCTGACTTTTTAACATGTTTTATCTCAGGTCCATATAGAATGCACTCGAGGAAGGTGGTTTCGTGAAGCTTGCTTATTGAAATGTTTTGGCCCGCTTTTAAAATTTATATCCATTCAAAGAATCTTTTATCATTTATTATGTTTGTAAACATGGAATTATCTGGGACCGTGTGAAAAGTTTTATTGTTAAATGAAAATGAATGGATGTTTATTCAAACGACTTGTTTTGAGCCGTTTTCTATGATTATGAGATTGAACCATGATAGTAACACCCAATGACCCTTCCGCTGCTATGACCGAAATTGGGGGTGTTACACAATTTCGGTCATAACAGCGGAAGGGTCATTGGGTGTTACTATAAACATAATTAAATAAAAGATTAAAGGTTTGATGATGTGACAATCCTCAAATTTCACATATGTGTTATAAGTTCTAACTGTATCAATATGAATATTTGGATAGAAATTTTTGCTTTTTGTATCTTACTTGGTAAGATGAACTGCTTCTCACAACCTGAACTGTCACTACAACATATTCCTATATGTTGGTAAAGTTCCCGTATAACGATAGTTCTCATGCTAGAATTAAAGCAGTATTATTTGGCGTACTCTATCGAAAGAAATGCTATTTATGTATCTGCTGGGCAAAATTTGGAGATTTTCAACTTACGAAACCCAAACTAATTCATGAAAGTATTGGGAAAGTTATACCTCGTAGAACGTTAAATTATGCTAGATTAAATGGTGATTTAAGATAATCCAAGAGATTATTTTAATGAAAATTTTTCACTATAAATGAGAAATTACACCGTATTAAACAATATCTATGTGAGAAGAGTGTTTTCTTTATCAATTACCCAAATTGATTTTGAAATATACGATAATCAATTCAAAATTTTGAATTGAGCAGTGACATATTGACTTGAGTTTTCCCAAAGAACTCAGCAATATTCATGATACTTTTTGCATTACGAATCTGAAGAAATGTTTATCTGATGAATCTCTTATCATCCCAATGAAATAAACTAAAATTATGTGGTATAATGTTATATTTTTAATTACTGAATTGTTAAAACCCTAAGAAAGGGTATGAATATATTTGGAAACGCGAGGATTATGCTCTTATTTTTCTTGTAACATCGCTCTTTATTTCAATCTCGACATGAGATTTCTTTAAGGGGAAAAGACTTTGACAATCCTCAAATTTCACATATGTGTTATGAGCTATAACTGTCTCAATATAAATATTTGGCTAGAAATTTTTGCTTTTTGTACCTTACTTGGTAAGATGAGCTGCTTCTCACAACCTAAACTGCCACTACAACATATTCCTATATTTTGTAAACAAAATGTATATGTTAAGTCTAAGATCGAAAAGTAATCTTATAAATTCAATATTGATAATAACATCTCAAATATAACTATGATGCCCTAAATTCCCTTAGAAACCCTAGAATCCTTATAAATGAGTTGTAAACTTAAAAATGGTAAACTATGAATGGAAAGTACATATGAATAAGTCATTAAGGATTATCAACAAGTTATAAACTATACTTTAAAGACATAATAATGCCTAAGAATACTAAGAACAAACCATACAAAGCTAAATACAAGTAAATGTACATAATAGTCTAGACCATCACCTAGAAACCCTTAGTAAACGATGTTTCAAACAATATAACTATATAATATCTATGTACTATTATCAAATACAATAAAATAATTATAATCTATCATATAAAGGAAAGTTAAATGATCACAAAACACTAATATTCACTAATCTCAAGCTAATTACAAGTAAATGACCTATAACCAAGATTAGCATATAAAATCCATTCTCTATTGAATTAGAGTCTAATCTTTTGCCACTAATTACAAAACTCAACTAAATACCATATTAAGGTCCTACATTTATTTCAAGATAAGTTACAAGTTAATAAAGCATAACGTATAAATTATCAAATCATAGGATCCTAAGCTCCCATAATCAACCCTAGAATATGGTAAACCTATATAAACCATTAAACCAAGAATATAGAAACCATAGAAGTCATAAACATACTATATAAGCCCTATAATAAGTGTACATAAGCATATAAACCCTAATTACCGATAGAAAGTCATTAGGATTAATGACCTAAAAACCCTTATATTAAGAAATCTACATAGAATCACTACCTATTCTTTTAGGACAAGTCTACAAATACCCACAGCACTTCATGTTATTAGATTATATTAAGACAACTTAAAAGTACCCTGATGCACAAGGTACAAGATTTCAATACTTGTAAATTAGGTCAAAATGAGTATTTTCACCCTTTAGACATGTTTACTTAGAATAACTTAATAAAATCCATGTAAGGAATTCATGAAAACATTGAGGACAATTTAGGATGTATAAAATGGGTTTACATCAGTAGATAATTAAAGGATAATGAGTTTTACAAGGATTAAGCCCTAGATCATTAAAAACCCTAACCTGCCTAAGTTTCTTCCCATTTTTACATCAAACCTTTGCTAAAATTCAAACCAAAGACCCAAACCTCTTATTTACAATGTATATACCCTAATTAAACCATAATCCATCACTAATCTTATTTCTAAGCCCTTAATCACCAAAATCACAAAGTATAAAGTCACAAGCCCTAATTTAGACCCGGTTTTATGTTTTCCTTCCAAAAACCCATTTCAAACCATTCCCTCCTAATATAAGTTCAAAATCAGATAATTCACATGTTTTTAGATATTTTAAAAGCCTTTACAAGTAGGTGCATCACCTACTTGAAGCTACACATCACCATTCCTATCTATATGTTTCCGTGAGTTAATACTAGCCACAAGACCTTGATATTTTTCATCCTAGACTCTATGAACTTGCATAAACCTTCCCTAGGCACCCTTAGTCACCAAGATACATAATATTACCCATTTACCCCTTTACCTTGGAGCCTAAGTGTTATAAATGCTATAAATAAAGGCGAATATGCATTGTTAGAACTTGCACCTTGTTTCCTTTATATCTCCTACCCATTATCCATTTACACTTCTATATACGTCCTAGTACATGTTACGAGACCATAAACCAGGTCAAGAAGGTATCCATTGAAGCTCTTGAAGCTTTGATAGCAAGTAGTGCTCATAAGAAGCCATTAGGAGCCATTTTGGAGCATCCTAGGTAATTTCTATGTTAACTATGCTTTGATCTTGTTATAATGATATATTAGACTTTATATAATGCCAAAATTATGTTAGAAAGATAATCTAAAAGAAACTAAGTCATTTCATCAATTTAAATGAAAGTTATAAGTTAAAGATGTCTTAAAACCTTAGTTTTGTAATTTACATAAAATAATAAGCAAACCCCATTTCAAAAGCTATAATTCTAAAGAAATGTTTTTATTATGATTATAAACATGTTTTGAAACTTTGTTTTAAAATCCTAGTCCATTTTTAGGTTGTTATGTGATTTTTACAAGTATAGGGACTAAAACTGTCATTTTTTAAACTATTTAACATTTTGGGCTAAAAGTGTCATTTTATAAAATTATAAGCTATAAGAATAAATATTGAAAAGTTTTAGACCCTAAGTTTAAATATTGAGGGTTTAAAATGCAAATACTAAAACTATATACTTTAAGGGTTAAAAGTGTAATTATACCAAAGTATAACAAAAAGGGTAAATTTTGCCAAATTTGAAAATAAATAAGATTAATTATGAATATGAGGAAGTAATAAATGTATCATGTTATTAGGGAGCTTTGTACAAAGATGTTCCATCTCGATATTACGTTCCGACTGAGTGGTTGGGTTTACGATTTAAAGTGCCCTCGCTCCTCAAACGTTTATAGAATGGCTTCTGAGTATGATGGCCCGAACAATGGTACTAGAATTACGACCAAATAATAATTAAAGAATATATAACCAAATACATAGAAATATTGAACAAAAGATTAAAGACTTGATACTATACAAAATGTGTTAATATAGGTTTGTGCGAGATCAAGCTCTTGTTTATAAGACCAAGTTGTGGTTTATGTGATCAAGCTGTTTATCTGTGAAAGAAATATATCTGTTATACCTCAGACTCTATGGATCCCAGGTGAGTTCATAGCCTCACTAAAGTTAACTACTTTCAAATGATTTGAAAACCCGTGAGGGGGATATATGTTAACCTTGAATGCAAGTGTTTTTTGTATGCTTCCCAGATATAATTATTGACACTATGTTTACTGCTGCCTTGAAAGCCCTTTTTAATTATGAACCGTTAATCATTTTCCTAGAAATGAGCGCTAATATTGTAAATAGTACTATTTTTGGACTAACATCCCCTGTTTGGGCAAGTCGCACTTTCTAGCACCTCAATGGTCAAATAGGCATATTTATTTTGCTAATAAGGATAGTTTGACCGACTTCCTCATAAAGGCAATTGTGGGTTTCTGATATGCCTAGTCACGGTATCATAAGATTAGTGCATTAATTTATATATTTTACGGGTGAATAATAACGTAGCTCAGGATAAGGATCTTGTATTTAAAATGACTTTAAACCTATGAAAGTCAACCATTGTGTTGATTTTAAGCATATGTCTCATGTTTTAAAAGATTGTTAGAATGGATAGGCATGAGGATGACATGAAGAGGCACAAGACTGAAATTATTATTCTAGATTTTGGGAACCTTATATTATAAAACTCTGATTTTTCAATGATATATAAAGAAAGTTAATTTTGTCACTCTTTTGAGTTGTTTTCTATTATTATGACTTGTGTTCTATGAAGTAATACCCCAGATCAATGTTTTGCTGCGTAAAGGTAAAATAGGGGTGTTACAGATTGGTACTCAGAGCCATGGTTATAGAGAACAAGACGTAAAAATCTTGACTATAACTACTTTTAAAATAATTTCAAGAAAGTCCTCTGTGCCAAATCCAGTACTGCTACAAGAATGATGTAGATGACTGTACTGCTATTCTCCATGATTATGTTAAGTTTATGCTTATTTAATATTATGCCTTTGCATAAGAGATATTATGTTTAGACATAAATGATATTATGTTTTAATGTACGTAATATAATATAAATAAATTATGTTATTTATCGACGTCTCCAGAAATATGTATTCCTATCTTCCTCCTATTATCATCCTACCGGATTCTCAAAATGAGCATTCTACAAGTAATCCTAATGATTTCCCAAAGTATATTTCCATCCTTCCGATGAATAACCCTTATGATACTTTAGAAAATAAACCCAAAGATCAGAAAATACCAAAAGCCATTTTACCTTTTGATGACGACCCCTATATAAAAGTTATACGAGCATATAATGAAGAAATCGATTTTACACCTCATCACCAAAAATTTCCATAACCTTACCCTAATAATACACTATCACCTATATCTGAAAACTTACCCACGAATACTTATGAACAACAAAATTAAAAATATCCTACCCTATATGAAAGAACTTCCTCCCGAACGTATTGAAGATCTTGAAGATAAAGTTGACGGACTTAGGAAAGGCCGAAGAATGATACAACGAGATTTTGAGAAGTTAGAAGAAGATTTTGAAGAAATTAAAGCTAAGTTGCAGAGAAGACAATACACGGTGAAGAAATTGTTCAAGCTCGGCTAAAGATTTTTAATCTAGAATTAGTCATCGAGGACATTCAAACTAGACATCGAGCCAACATACGAAGTCTATTTGATGCCATTAAAGAACTCAAGAGAAAGAAATAAAGACATTAGGCTATTAAGTTGTAAATACTTACAACTTTATGTCTTTACTTTTATATTAACAGTGAAGCTTGTTTTGTAAGTTTAAACAGACAAGTTGTTAATAAATAAAAGTCGTGTTTTCTCATCTTGTCATTTCATATTTATTTTTGAGGAGTAAGAAAATCCCTATTTCTTGGTTTTCTCAAAAATGAATATGAATGAAATTGCGTTAATTCTGAGAAAAGCATATACTTGATAAAGTATATATTCTTGGAATTTTTGTTATCTTCTATTATAATGCGAATTATCAGTTGAATATAACCCGCAAGTTTGAAGAAAATAAACTTCCCTAGTTTTCTTGAAATATTCTATTCTCGACTTTTGTCTATCAAAAGATTCTTCTATAAGATATGTGATATCTAAAAGAGAAGCTTGTTCTATAAGACGAGTTTTTACATTTTCTAATATATTCCTCCATTTCATAGCATGGAAAAATTATGTTACGATTATGTATGAGTCATATCTTTATAAATCTGTTGTAAACTTTGAAATTTTATTTCATAGTTGGATTTATTATCTTCGGATATGAATGATAATCAACATAGTTTCCTATATAAACCCAAAAGATATACCTTGTGTTCAATAAGCATTTACATGTATCCATATACATATGTGACAAATGTTTTCTGATATGAGTATACCTTGGATTCTAAATTATTTATATTCTTTCCCATTCATTCTAAACCCTAAAAGTATTTGACAAAAGAATTGACAGTAATGTGGCTGCAATTCTGCAAATACAAAATGTCAATAAGAAGAATTATCCGGAAGAAGACTCGATGACTAGTTAGTTTTTGATATCCAAGGAAGAAAAGATGCTATTAGTATCACCCGTTGGATTGAAAAAGCCAATTCAGTTTTCTATCATATAAATCATATTTGAAATTATAAAATGAAGTTTGCTATGAGAAGATAGCACTTCGTCAGTTATCTTGGTAAATTCTTTATACTCAACCCCTTTGAGATAAAATAAGTACACAAGATCGCTTGATTAAATTTCAAATGTTTTCGAGAAGATGAAAGAAGAACTCCGCTATCTAATGATAAAAGGAATTAACCTCGAGACATACACGAGGAAATTTCAAAAGTTAGTAGAGTTGTATTCTATTCCGTAAAATGATGAAGGCTTTATCACAAGATTTCATCAGTAAATTTTATCATAAAACTTCATCAGAAGATTATCCTAGAATTAGGTCATGGAATTTCATCTGAAATTCTATTAAGAAGACTCCATCAGAAGATTTTTCTAGAAAAATTTATCGAGGAATTTTATCAAAGATTTTTAAAGATTACCGCTTCCAAAATCCCAATATATTGGAAAAGTCATTAACATATACCAAAAGTTAATGAACAAGGTAATTTAGCACAATCCTGTGCAAAAATCTTAAGCTTAAGTTTAGCAAGAAAGAATGTCTGTATATTCTACTAAAAGATAAACTACCATAACTTATGTTACTAATCCAACCTACGGTGAATATGATGGAAATTTTTCTTCTGTGTAAGAAATGCACCCTACATCACACAGAAATTGCACCATCTGGTGTCGGATTTTCAACATAGTAGATCATTGGACTAGGATTCATAAGGACAACTGGCCTTATAAATCATATGTTTGGTTGAATTATTCTGTATTTTAAAGGAAATAAAATACCAACTTCTATTCAAGCGTTATCCGTCTATATAGTGTTCTTACATTTTATAGGTAGAAACATCTTATTCACGTCTCCTATGAGTTTTGTATCTCTATGGAATTAAGAAAAGATCTGGATCATATGTAAATTATGGTAAGGACTTAATAAATACGCCAAAAATTTGAAGTATCCCGTTTAACTCGAAGAAACATCTTATTCATCGTCTTATTATATTAAACATAAGACTTAGAAATCGTAAGGACTTGGAATGTGAAGTATCCCGTTTAACTCGAAGAAATATTAAAATCCTTATATTATGCTCTAACAAAAGAAGCAGAATATTGAAAGTCATCTGACTTACTAGTTCAACCTGAATTTCCTCCATGGAAATAGGAAAGAACAAATGAGGATTTTGTTACTTCAAATAGACATGACGCCATCTGGGTTATTGTCAATTGTTTTACTAAATCTTTAGGATTTATCCATATTAAAAAAATCAGTTATATAGAAACTCTGACAAGGTTATAAAAGAAATAATCTGTCAACATAATTATCTAAGATCGTGACGAGTGTTTCACATCTTAATCCTAAAATAGTATATACAAAATACTCGAGTTTAATATGTTATACTTAGTCCATTATATAAATGAAAACATAGGTATACTAATATATTAAGTGAAGAACGATCCAAATGCTAAACTACATACTCCATGTATGTATTATAAATTTTGGAAGGACACTTAACATTGGTAAAGTTTCCCGTATAACGATAGTTCTCATGCTAGAATTAAAGCAGTATTATTTGAAGCGCTCTATCGAACGAAGTGCTATTTATGTGATCTGCTGGGCTAAAGTTGGAGATTTTCAACTTACGAAACCTAAATTAATTCATGAAACTATTGGAAAAATTATACCTCGTAGAACGTTGAATTATGCTAGATTAAATGGTGATTTAAGAAAATCCAAGAGATTATTTTAATGAAAATTTCTCACTATAAATGAGAAATTACATTGTATTAAACAATATCTATGTGAGAATAATGTTTTCTCTATCAATTACCCAAATTAATTTTGAAAAATGCGATAATTAATTCAAGATTTTGAATTAAGAAGGGACATATTGACTTGAGTTTTCCCAAAGAACTCCACAATATTCATGATACTTTTTGCATTACGAATCTGAAGAAATGTTTATCTCATGAATCTTTTATCATCCCAATGAAAGAGTTTCCAATGATAAACTAAAATTATGTGGTATATTGTTATATTTCTAATTATTGAATTATTAAAACCCTGAAAAAGGGTATGAATATATTTGGAAATGCGAGGATTATGCTCTTCTTTTCTTATGACATCGCTCTTTATTTTAATCTTAGGACGAGGTTTCTTTAAGGGGAATGTTAGCCTCAAAATATTGAGTCAAACAAGAATGTTCGGTCATAGGTTTTTATTGTAATATTTATTAGAACGTTGTAATAGTTAGTTAAAATAGTCGTGACATTACGGGCTTGATGGCTAGCTTAAAAGGCCTCTTTCAAGGTACTAAGCATTTATTCAAGCCCGGCCCAAAAACAATATAGTCCATTAGAAAAGCCCGCATGTGGGTGGACTATATAAGCACCCTCCTAGCATGTTAGAAGGGTGGGCATGTAATCATAATTCTTAATCTAATTTTGCCAAGTTTATCACCTCCTTCTCTCTACTTTCTCTCTCTAGAATCCATCTTATTTTCTTCTTTATTTCTATCTTGTATCATCTAAATCTATGGAACAACTTTTGGTATCAATCGCCACAGGTTAGATTCGTGCTTGGTTGTTGTTATTGGTTTGACTTGTGTGATTTAATCATAAATCATCACGAATTAATTTTTTTTGTTTTTGTTTTTCGAGCTCTAAATCTTGATTTAAATCATCTACAAAGTTGTGGTACAGATTTAGATTAGTTATTGTCGTTAAAATCACAAGTTTTTGGGGCGTTTTGGATTGATTTTGGGTTAAGGTTTCTCAACAGTTGGCTCGGTTTAGCTTTGAGGTTGGCTGTTATTCCTTTCGTAAAAGGGTTTTAGATTTAGTTAGAATGTTTCCTTTCGTAAAAGGGTTTTAGCTTTTATGTTACGAAAGCTCATAGTTACGAAAGGATTCCTACGAAAGCTTTGTCCTACGAAAGAATTCTTTGAAAGGTTTCTTCGAAAGGATTCAACGAAAGGTTTCAGCGAATGATTTCAACGAAAGCTTTGTTCTACGAAAGGTATTTTCCTCCGAAACCTATTTTCTATGAAACCTAAAGTTTCTACGAACCATAACTTTCTACGAAAATAGTTACGAAGGGTGGTTGCTACGAAAGGAGTTTGTTACGAAAGGTTTTGCTACGAAAGGATTTTGTTACGAAAGGTTTTTGCTACGAAAGGATTTTGTTACGAAAGGTTTTCTTCTACGAAACCTGATTCCTACGAAAGGATTTTGTTACGAAAGGTTTTCTTCTACGAAACCTAATTCCTACGAAAGGACTTTTTTACGAAATCTTTTCTTCTACGAAACCTTTTTCTTCCGAAAGCTTTCTACAAAATCTTGTTTCTACGAAAGTTGTGATCATCGAATGTTTGGTTTCTACGAAAGACAATTCTTTAGGGGATTTTAATATTTTTCTTCGACAACAAAAATCACAACTCATCTACTTAAGATCCTTTTTCACTTCAACAACTTCAAAATGGATTCTACTCAAGAGTATCGTGTCACAAACAACAACATCATAGTGGCGGGTAACAAAGAAAGACCACCAATGCTTGTGACGGGTCGCTATGCTCAATGGCAATCACGATTCCTTCGATATCTTGACACTAAGCCCAATGGTGATGTTCTTCGACGTTGCATCAAAGAAGGACCCTATACTCCCACTACAATAACCATTCCTGCAATTCCAGCAACCGACTCGACGACTGGTTCCGATGAACAAACAATTGAGGAAACATATGAGAATACTTCGAAAGAGAAACGTGCTTGGACTGACGTAGAGAAATAAGCAATCTATTTGATTCTAAGTGGGATTGGGGATGATATTTACTCAACGGTTGATGCATGCTCTGCTGCTAAAGAGATTTGGTTTGCCATTGAACAGTTGCAACAAGGTGAATCACTTAACAAGCAAGATGTCAAAACTAACTTGTTCTGGAACTTTGGTAAGTTTACTTCATTGGATGGGGAATCAATTGATTCATATTACTCAAGGTTCTACAAGATTATGAATGACATGACAAGAAACAATTTGCAAGTCTCCACCATACAAGTCAATGTGCAATTTCTACAGCAACTTCAACCAGAGTGGACACGGTTCGTAACTTTGGTGAAACAACAGAGTAAGTTAGACGAGGTCAACTATCACACGCTCTTCGATATTTTGAAACAATTTCAGAATGAGGCAAATGAACTTCGAGCTGAAAGGATAGCAAAGACTGCTAATCCACTTGCTTTGGTGTCTACCACTCAACACACTCATGATCATCGCTCTCGTGCTCCAAAGTCATACTCAACTACATCCTTATCACCAAGATACTCCACCACATCCTCTTCACCATGATACTCCACTTCATCTAAGTATTCAACTCCCACAAGATCACGAGACAAAGAACCAAGAGCACCATCACCATCACCTGAGCCATCATCTGAAGAGGAGAGTCCTGAAGAACCAGCTCAGAAGGATAGGGAGATGAAGCAACAAATTGCTTTCATTATGAAGACCTACAAGAAAATCTTCAAACCTACCAACAACAATCTTCGAACATCATCAAATACAAGGAATCAATATGTTGAGACTCCTCGAAGGTATGACACATATCAACGTGATGAAAGTCCTCCAAGGTATGATCGACGTAATCCAACACATGTCAAGGGTTCTGCTCAGTATAATCAACAAACTGCTAAGTGTGATGCTCAGAGGATTGCTACTGCTGCTGGGAATATGGAAACTGTTGGTACTCAAGTGGTTTAACAAAGTGGGATTTAGTGCTTTAATTGTCAAGGCTATGGGCATATGGAAAAGGAATGTAGGAAGCCGAAATGGGTTAGGGACTTTGGCTATCATAAGGAAAAGATGCTGCTTTGCAAGAAGATGGAAGCTGGGGTTAAATTGTCGGTTGAGGAAGGAGCAATGCTTGATGATACTGATGATGAAGCCTCCGATCAAGAACTTGAAGCACATTACTCGTACATGGAAAAGGTTGAAGAAGTTCTCAACGTCACTGAAGATGACAATGGTCCTATCTTTGATACTGAGCCAATCGATAAGGTATACACTCAAGAGGAATATAATGTGTTAGGTAATAGTCATGAGCATTGTGAGCTGTCCAAAGCCATTAATGACACATGTATGATGGAAACGGTTGATAGCAATACCACACCCGATTCATCAGACATGTGCAATAGTAAGTTTGAGGATGATCAACATGCCAATGAGTATGATGATGACGAGGAGCGTATTGCGCTTGCTAACTTAATTTCTTCTTTACAAAAAGATGTCAAAGAAACTAGAAAGAGTCAAAAGCAATTAAAGAAGGCAAACGCTACGCTCACTCAAAATTTTGAAGAATGCAAAGCCGCCCTAATTAAATCTAGTGAGACCATTAATAGCTATAGAGCTCAACCTCTTCAAAAGACTAATGAGATTGAGGGGTACAAAGGGTGTTTAATTAATGTTAAGAAAGACGATTTTCAACAGAAATATAACGAAACTCTTAAGCTTCTAGAACAAGAGAAATGTAATTATAACACCTCTTTGAGTACCGAACAACACAAAACGTATCTTGCTACCACTAAAGTCAATGAGCTAACTCAAGTAAATGGTTTTCTTCAAGAGGATAAAACTAAACTTGTTAATGAAAAGAAAGCTGTGGTTGAAAAGATGGAAAAGGATTTCAAAACTAAACAAGCGAATGACATCGACAAAATGGTGGAACTTGAAACTCAAATTGATTTTTACAAGAAAACTGTTTACAAAACTAATCAATCAATTCAAACCATGAGAATGTTGGCACCTCGTTCGTTCTCCAAGGATATACCTAGTTTTGCAAATCCTAAGTACCTTGAACAAGCTCAATCTGCGAATCAGCACTTATATCTTGATGAGTCCCAATGGACCGATCTTGATTGTCTTGTTGTTAGGCCCGATAGTGAAGAGACAAACGATTTGGAAGAAGAGAGTAGACAAAAAGTTAATAAAGAATTTGTTAAACCATATAATTATGCTTATGAAAACAGTCTTTACGGTCTTTTCGAACCGCAAACACAAAAAACTCGTGAGCAAATATTTTTCGAATGTGAACAAATAAGAATTAAATGGAGACAAGCTTTTTCCACTAAGAAAACTAATGTTTCAAAATTTATTGAGTACTTGCCATTTAAAGCTTCTGTAAGCAAGAGTAAGCAAGCACTTAGTATTCTCAAGAGTAACATTGAAAATTTAAAAAAGGTTGATGATGATGACTGGAAAAAGCGTGAACTTTCGAAAGGAGACAAAGAAATTCCTCACGATGTAACTGTGCTTGTGAAAAGTATTTTGATTCCGCTTGCGGAAAGAACGCAAAAACATATTTTGGAATTTGAAACATTAATTAAGAAAGAAATGTTTGATGATTTGAAATATGTGGAATCTCTTGAACAAGAAGTGAACGACCATCAACCTAAAAGAGACGAGTTTTCTACAGCATATGATCTACTCTTACATGAATGTCTCTCAAAAGATATTATGTGTGTTTATGTTACATCTTGTGCTGATATTGATGAATATTCTGATGTTGCATGCAAATATCTTGATCAAGTTAAAAAGTGTGAACGTCTTGAAACTGAGCTTTCGAATAAAATTGACCGAAAAGAGTTTTCGTTACTTCAACATAGATATGATTATCTTCAAAAACATTGTCACTCACTTGAAATTGATTTGCAAGAGAAAGTTGGCAGCTTTTCAAATGATACACGTTTGGAAGTAAAATTATCGGAGTCATGTCGATTACTAAAAGAAAAAAGTCTTGATATTTCGGATTTGAAAGCTTAGTTACAAGAAAAAGACATAGCAATAGCAGAGTTGAGGAAACTCATTGTTAAGATGGGTGGGAAAGTTGTGGAACCTAGCGTTAAGAAACCTGTTGTTAGACAACCTAATGCCTCTAAAGTGAATAGATCCTCTATCTTGAGAAAAAAATCTGCTTTCTCAAATTCTTCGTTTGTAAAACCTGTGTTTGCAATGGATGGAAAGGAAAGGTTACCACATACTCAACCCATAAGGAATGATATAGCATCAAGCGTTAAGCACAATAATGTGATTAAACCAGGGATGTATAGAATGACCACTAAACCCACAAACAAAGTTATTCACTCGCCTCAGACTTCTAGAAACACTAATATTCGTGTGTCTTCTACTACAGGAGTAGTCTCCACTGCTAGTGTTAGACGGCCTCAGCTTAAGAGAACTCAAGTGAATAATAAAGTCTGGAAACACAAGAGTCAAGAGAAGATGAAGGAAGTAGAAGAACACCCTAGGAATTTGAATGTTTTTAAGAATAAAAAGTCTGTAATCGCGTGTAATGACGATTTGAATGATTTGAATAATTTGAATGCTATGAATGTGAAATTTGTTTGTGTCAAATGTGGCAAATGTGTTAATGTTAATCATTCTATGTGTGCTATCAATAATGTCAAAGGCATAGATACTAGAATTAAGAAGCAAGTTGTGATGCCTATTAGTACTGGTGAACCCAAACGCAAAGTGAACCATTCTGGTGCAACCCCCACTAAGAAAAGTAATGCATCAGACTCCACCACTAAGAATCCTAAAAGAAGAATTAGGGAATTATATGAGTCTGCTAGCAAGTCTTAGAAATGGTGGTTTGCTAATCAGTGTCCTCCGGGATATAAATGGATGCCTAAAGTTAGGACAAAAAATGTGACAACGAGTGTTAGTATGCATTTAATTGTTGCTAAGGACACTAATGATTCTACAATCACAACTACTGTGGTATCCAATTTAGCAAATGCTCCATCGTGTTCTAACTCTTCTGCAGATGATACAAATAATTCTCTTCATACTAGCCTCCGGATGCATGAAGCACATGACGGGGAATATCAAGCTTCTAATTAACTTCGTGGAAAAGTTCCTGGGTACAGTCCGATTTGGAAATGATCAATTTGCACCGATCCTAGAATATGGATATTTGGTTCAAGAGAATATAACGATCAAAAAGGTATACTACGTCGAAGGGCTCAATCATAATCTTTTCTCGGTTGGACAATTTTGTGATGCAGATTTGGAGGTTGCTTTCAGAAAGAAGACATGTTTTGTTTGTGATTATGATGGGAATGATTTACTCACCGGTTCACAGAATACCGATCTTTACACAATTTCACTACAAGACACAACTTCATCAACTCCAATTTGCTTCATGGCTAAAGCTTCAACGACTCAGGCATGGTTATGGCATCAACGTCTTTCTCATCTCAACTTTGATACCATCAACTTGCTTTACAAGAAAGATATTGTGAGAGGCCTTCCAAGCTTGAAATTCATCAAAGATCATCTTTGTTCTTCTTGTGAGCTTTGTAAAGCTAAACGAAGTAGCTTTAAGACAAAGACTACACCAAGCTCTAAAGGACGGTTAGATCTTCTACATATAGATTTGTGTGGTCCCATGCATGTTCAAAGTATCAATGGGAAGAAATATGTTATGGTAATTGTCGATGATTACTCAAGGTACACATGGACTCACTTCTTGAGATCCAAGGATGAAACACCTGAAGTTCTCATCAGCTTCCTTAAACTGATACAACGTGGTCTTCAAGCTCAAGTAAAAGTGGTTCGTACTGACAGAGGTACATAATTTTTGAATTCAACTCTGAGAAACTATTTTGAAGCCGAAGGAATTGAACATGAAACATCTATTGCTCGAACACCCAAACAAAACGGTGTTGTTGAACGACGAAACCGTACTTTGGTTGAGGCTGCTCGAACATTATTATACGCTTCAAAACTACCATTATACTTTTCGGCCGAAGCCGTGTCAACTGCATGCTACACACAAAGCCGATCCTTAATTATCTCAAGATACGAAAAGACACCATATCACATAATTCATGATCGAAAACCTTCACTCAAACACCTTCATGTTTATGGATGTACGTGTTACATTATTCGAGATGGTGAAAATCTAGACAAGATGAAAGAGAAAGGTGATGCATGTATTCTAGTGGGATATGCAACTTAGTCTAAGGGATATAGAGTGTACAACAAGAGAACAAAATTGATAGTCGAGACTATTCACATCCGATTTGATGAATTACAAGAAATGACAAGAAATGGCACTTAAACAAAACAGTTTAAGTCCCGATCCACAATGACAAACGACTTCCGTTCACAACCACACGGAACTCGGAACTCAAGACCACAGCAATGAACCGTCAAGTTCAAAGCTGGTTCAAGGAAATGTTCCAAGAGCAGATATGACAGTCAACACAACAATTGAAGAGTTGGAAATGTTATATGGACCAATTTATGATGAATATTTCACGGGGGATAAACATGTTGTATCGAAGTCTTCCAATGTCACTCATGACAAGAATGATGATACCGATCATCGTCATCATAAGGATACAACTTCATCTACCTCAACACGGGTTGCAGCAGATTTACCTCCTTAGAATATCACATCAACAACATCAACAACTACTGTCATTGCTCCAGAGAACACAAATCAAGCAGACAATGCATTAAATGACGAAAACGAATTTATCAACCCATTCGGTACACCGGTACACGAAACTAGAGAGTCTTCTACTCGCCATGTTGATCCGTCAAAATGCATACGTTCTAACAACGACATCCTTCAACATATCATTGGACCCGAGATCATCCTTTGGTTCAAGTAATTGGAAACCCTTCAAAACCCGTTCGTACAAGACGACAACTTGAAACCGATGGCGATGTTTGTATGTTCGCACTCGCCGTGAGTACAGCTGAACCAACAAATATCAAAGAAGCCATGGCTGATCATTCTTGGATTGAATCGATGACAGATGAACTTCAACAATTTGAAAGACTTAAAGTCTGGGAACTTGTTGACAGACCATACGATGTAATACCATTAAATCTTCGATGGATCTGTAAAATCAAGATGGATGAAGAGAACACGATCATCAAGAATAAATCTAGGCTAGTGGCTAAAGGGTATGGCCAGAAAGAGGGTATTGATTTTGAAGAATCATTTCCACCAGTAGCTCGTTTGGAAGCGGTCAGGATTTTCCTTGCTTATGCTGCACATAAGGGATTCATTGTCTATCAAATGGACGTAAAGACGATATTTCTTAACGGTCCTTTGAAGGAAGAAGACTATGTCACACAGCCGAAAGGATTCAACAATACTCATTATCCTGACAAGGTGTATCGTCTCCACGAAGCACTTTATGGACTCAAGCAAGCTCCAAGGGTGTGGTACGAGGAGCTTTCGAAAATTCTTGTATCCAAAGGTTTCTCAAAAGGTTCCATTGATCTAACTCTGTTCACTTATAAATACGGGGATGACATTTTGCTTGTGCAGATTTATGTTGATGACATTATTTTTGGGTCTACAAACCCAAAACTTTTAAAATGGTTTTAAAAAGTAATGCACAACAAATTTGAAATGTCTATAATGGGCGAACTAAAATTCTTTCTAGGAATTCAAGTTCACCAATCCCCAAGTGGTATATTTATTAACCAAGCTAAGTATTATCAAGAGATAATCAAAAAGCATGGTATGACATCATGTGACCCCGTTGGGACACCATTATCAACCACATCCCTAGATTCTTATTTGGAGGGAGATGCCAAAGATCAAACGTGTAACACCCTCAAATATTCATACTTTAGTTCAACGGAAGAGTCGTTGGTGTTACGGGATAGCACATTACTCAGATCATAGACAACGCTTGAAAATCGCGTCGTTTAATAATAAAGCATTTTCTATTCATAAATATCAAGTTACATAGGTCCCAAGTCATAGTATTTCATACAATTTTACAAAGCATTTGAATGGAAATTTGTTATTTAAGTGCGGGCCATGAATTCTTGTCGTCTTCCCGAGAATTACCTTCAAGTACCTGAGATAAAACATGTTAAAAGAAAAGGTCAGCGAAAACGCCGAGTGAATTCAAAGAGTTTAATGAAAACCATTAATATATCATCGGTATATAATTATTTCCAAAAATCATTTGATACAAATCTTTGTAATAGGCAAGAAAATAGGCCAAATTCATTTTATACAAATCCTTGTCAAATCATAATATAGGCTTTTGCCTTCAAAATTATTATACGAACCATTGTCGTAAAAACATCATACAATACGTTTTATAACGTTGTATAAAGTTAAATAAAAACTGTTATATGAATATGGTTATGTAAAACCAAAACACGAACATAATATCAATAATAAGACCATGTATTGCTAGTCAGGCAATATATCGTAATTCAATGCGTATAGCATTAATTTCGTTATTGGATTATTATAAGCCGCATGACATTGATACCTTACTATAACAAACAACGGGTAGCTAACCCGAAACTCATTTTCCCATCTAATACAGCGTGTCGTCACAATAATCACGCTTATATAAATCTTCTCATACATAAATTCGCTTACCAATCAATGTGGCACGACGGGGATCAACCGTCAAGGCGCGAACTGGGGTGATCTTCCCCAAATAGTACTATTATATGCATAAGCGTCTACCAAATCCCGGTAGTTCATAATTCATGCTAATGGGACTTTTAGTGACATAACCTAACTAATAATAATCCGTTTTTTTCATTTATCGGGCTATATAATCATTCATCAGGTCATACAATCATTCGGGTCCAAATCAATAAGCAAACAATCGGCACAACTGGTGTCCTATTTTATTAAAACTAACATGTTATCTCCCTCGCGGGTTTATAAAAAATTTCATAAAAACATTTAAAAGAGTGCGAGGCTATGAACTCACGTTGATTGGGAAAGGCGGTTATCGACGATTTGGATGTACGGTACGTGCTTCAATCACGGAAACCTAGACAAATAATACTCGTCTTAGACTTTTGTCCAATGAATTTATAAAAACAATAGCTATGTATACATATGATTATTTTATAAATATGATGATGATCAAGTGGGATTGTAATCTTTATTTACTCATTTAGCATCAAGTGTTGGTAAATTTTTATACTAGTTTCACTAGTTTAACTTCTTCACATGTTAAGGCCCAATAAGCCCATGATAAGCCCATTACATTTTATTAGTCCAATTACACTTTTAACATCAGCCCTATACTCACAAGTTGGGCCCAAGTGGGTTAAGCCCAATGAATAAGTCCATTAGTGTTCAACCAAATTAGTTGGGTTAATAGTCCAATAAGGCTAATTTGGCCCGTTAATGTCCATATGTTATAAAGCTCGGGTTTTATCGGTTTTTACTTGTTATATAAGTTTATACAGAAGTATGTGAGTTTATAAAAAGTTTACATTAGACGTGTCCGACCGTCTAAGTTTTATTTAACAAAAACGTTAATCTTTCGGTTTTAGCCGAAAAGACTAAAACTTATGTATATAGTTTTTATAACTTGTAAAATGTTTGTACTTGTAAATTATATAAAATGTCTCATTTTAATATCATAATATATAACTCTCATTTATAATTATTATTAGTAACTAGTGGGTTTTTATATACGTATATTTTATAAGTACATAATTTGAGTGCTTATATTATATACTTTTTATTATACAAAATCTGATCCTAAATATTCAGTCCACTAAAACATCCATATATAGAGTTCTATAAGGAGATAGAACCCCAAATTTTAATAGGAGAAACTACATGATATGTGCTTCATTTAACTCTCTTATAGCTACTGATGAATCAGCCTTTAAGTATTTTAATAAATTCGTTCAAAACAGTCTATGCAGATTTGTACTCCAATATTGTTTTGATCATATCTCACTCATTTTAAGGATTCCATTGTCTGGCCAACTCTCACATGTGTATAAGCCATATACCTTACTGTATATTAAATAATCTATGCTATTTCAACAAGTTATCATATGGTTATCTCTGTTTTATACAGCCTACACTTTTAATCATGATTTTAGCATTCTTTCATGTAGCTCTTAATCATTTTAATCAAGTTTATCAACACATGATCCTCACACAATACTTTTGATCATCATATATCAACATATACATATACATTTAGAAAGAAAATATAGATTTACATTTACAAAATAACTAGGTGATGGAAGAATAAATCTTGTTAACAACCAAGATTGTGTAGGTTATGATCAAGGCTTGGATTTTGATGGCAAAACATGTGATAAACCAATATCAACTTCAAGTCCACCAATCTTTGTAAACTCCTTATGGGAAATCAGCCATATGACACCAAGAAATCTTCTCTTTGGATGTTAGAATCACCTCCAATCTTCAAGTCTTCTATAGGTTTCCATCTTATGCAAGATTAACATAAGATTTCATGGGTAAAATTGATCAAATGAGGGTGTTTGTTGAAGAGTTGGGACGGCAAGAGGAGAGGGGAAAGAGAGAGTGATTAGTGGTTTTGCATGGTAAAAATGAAGAAATGGTTTAGGTAAATGGTTTTTGTAAAGCTTACAAGACAAGTGTTAACTTGTTATAAAATTTTGACACCTCATGGTGTGGTGGCTTATTTTTAGCCGTCCCATGAGTGGGGTGAGGCAAGTGTAAACTTGTCTCATCCCACTAATTTACGGGTACTCCTCGATTCTAGTTTCCTTGATTTGCGTGTCCTCGGGTGGTTTTACGAAAAACGTTTTTATAAATTATGAATCAACGGCACAAAACGAATCTAATAAAAATTGTCTCATCAAAAAACGGAGTTCAAAAACGTAAATACGTAAACCTAGGGTTTTTGGTTTAGTCGTAACGGACGTTAAATTATGCACGTATGTCCTAATCTCTTCTCGTAAATTTGTGAGTTTATGAACCAACACAAATTTAAAATTCCAAAATAGTATTCAAGAATAAATTTATTTCCTGAAGTGTCAGACTGTTACCAAAAACGGTGTATGTAAACATAAGCACGTAACATAGAGTCCTCCGGTTTAAACGTAGTCGTTGCTACTTCAAGATGTAAACCCAAATTTCTTCCCAAAATGAGTGTGTTCATAATATAACATTAAAATAATTTTTTTAAATAATACTTGAGAATAAAATATCGATCACAAATTGACGGATTGTCACAGCATTTACCCCTAAACAGGAACTTTGTCCTCAAAGATCAATTTATCTTACTACTCGCATCTTATAGAGTTAGAGCCATGTGGGTATTTCCTCCACATTCGGTCTTTTCTCACAAGTGTAATTCATTACAATACGCGAGTTTCATCAAACATAACTACGGGAATAAGATCAGGCTTAAGTTGACTTACTTTCTCTATCCATGATGTTCACGGGGTTTTGATGAATGCAACTTTCGCCGATCCAAACTTTACTAAGAAATAATCAGATTTTCACTTGATAGACATTTGATCAAGTTCGATATACGAACATAATTCACGCAGCCCTTGAAGTCCTTGGGTAGATCCAGCTTATATGCTTTTCAAACCGACTTTTACATTATCTTAATGGTCCCATACAACGGGGACTTATTTCTCATGATCTTTCAGATCATCAATTCATTTTTCAAAGGTGAAAATTTTTGGCATAACTTCGCTACCCATCCTGCACTTCAAGATCTACATTTCAAATTCACATAACCTCCTGCCCACTACTGCCAGTCAATAATCAGATCCTAATTTCAACAATCATTTCAGGTCTCGTGGGTCGGGTATTTTGTAAGGTTAGGTTTGTCATCATAGGCAACCTTAAACCTAAAATACATGTCCAACTCACAATGGGTGTATGTCGGGTGTCTTCATCCCAACTCATGCTTACAGATGCTCTTATATATATCCTCACAAGATTCGATGTCAATCCTAATATGATTATTATCAATGATAATCTCTCCAAAGGAAAACGATTATTCCGTTCATTACCAAAGGTCAATCATTCAATCATAAAACAAGACTTCTAGTGTTTTGTATCGTTTCTTTACCTCGTCCCTTCGATTTGGGGTGGTAAACAGTACTCTCATCAAGGTTCGTTCCCAATGACTTCTGAGCAAATCTCTAGAAATTCGTGTGAAGCGAGGATCTTGATAGAGATGATTGATACATGCTCACTATGTTTACACAACTCCTTTAAATACAAAGAGTCAATTTCTTCATCGAGAATCTATCAATAACAGGAATGATATTAGCAGATTTGGCCAGTCTGTCGATGGTGACCCAAATCGAATCAAATTCAGATGATGACCTTTGCAATAGTTAGACGTTTACTAATGTATGAGGCGATGTCTGCCTTCATAATTTTCCATCAGTAAAACTTCCTCAGATAAAGATACATTAAATCATAAATGGCATGAATAGAATACTTAATCTTATGAGATTCCAACATAACTAAATCTCACAAACCTCCATATTTAGGCAACCACAAGCGGCCTTTTAAACATTTAACGCCATCGCTCTCATTTCTAGTGGTTCACATTAGCCGCGAACCCCTTTTATTATCTATATTATCCTTTTTACAAGCATCGACTATTTTTTTAAATTGCTCGAAAATTTATTTTGCACAGTCATTACTAAGGAACACATCCTAATTGATTCTTTATCTTTTCTACATAATGTGTCAGTATCTATATTCACCTTTCCTAATGAAGTAATTATCATGTCGATAATTCACTCAGAAATTCTTTCATCATATTTTCTAAGTTTTAGTTTCGTCTCAACTATCATTTTTACCAGTTTTGCTCAATCCACGTTTAAAGCGTCGATAAAGATTACACGTAATTAAATAATAAATATTTAATTTTTATGAAACGTCAATGTAAAATTTTTTAGATTTCTCAGTTCGTCCAATTATAGAAAAATGTTCAAAATAAGTTTGAATTTTGTTAGCACGATCTTTGTTGATTTATCGAAAATAATTAATAAGATCCGTAAATGGTTCGAAAAATCCTTGTTTATACTTTGGTCAAAATTTTCTTAGTTGAAAAGCAAAAATTGTCGTTTAAAGTTCCAAGTCATGGTTTAAATGGTTTCCTCAATCCCTCTTAGGTTGTCTTGAGGTATACACAAACATTTACTCCTAAAGGAGTTTAGTTAAATGGTCTTGGTATAAGGGATGATCCCTTAAAAATTTTTTTGATAAAACATTTGTCAAAACATATTTGCACTTTATTTTTGGTAAAACCCAAAGTCTCAAATGGCTCTAATTTTTTTTAAAGAGTCAATATATTCCATTATTTATTTATCACACGGTCAAATAATGTAAAGGATTAAGCCTTAAATCACATGTTAAATACTCAAGGTACAGGGTTTCACAATTCGGCCATCACAGGACAATCTAAAAATGATTATTAACTCCTTCCTATTCTTAGAATCAAATAGATGGTCCTTAATGATCATAAGCATGAATTTATCAAATTACAGCCTACACACGTGATTCACCAAATTTATGGATGCTACATGTGCATTGGTCAATCCAAACGACATCACGTGAAACTCATAATGTTCATTACAAGTTCTGGATGTAGTGATTGGAAAAGATAATCTTCTTTGCGGACGCGAAGTTGATGGTAACCATGTCGTGGATCAAATCTTTAAAACATACGCTAGAACCTTGTAAATGATCGAACAAATCTATCATCTTGGGTAGTGGATATAGATTTTGATCATCAATTTACCTAGCTCACGGTAATTAAACAAATATAAGGAAATATAAAACCATAGCTCTTCATGATGACGAGCTCGGTAGAATAAAAGCTTTTTCTGACAACTCTCTCAGTTGTACGGTAATTCTTTTAATTCATATGGTGCTGACGTACAGTGCACATGCCACACGTGCAACACCGGGAATATTATCAATACCAAATTCAACCTGCCTTAATGGCGAAAGTCTAGGTAATTCACCAGTAAATACCTCCTAAAGTTTTTAAATAACAGAAACATCTTTTAATAAATTCACTTTTAAGTTCTTTCTAGATTACAAGATCTATGACTAGTTCATAACCATTCATGGTAAAATTTCAAGTCTAAAAGCAGGATATGGTCATCCATCAAGAATTATTTAGATCACTTTTGATAATCAACATCTTATCTTTTAGGGGAATTCCACTCGAGTTCCCATCAATTTAGACAATGACATCATGTCATAATTAACCAATCCATTCTAATGGCACTACCAACTTTTCAGTTTTATTGTCGTTGATAAGACGTGAACTTCTCAAAAGACTAATAATAACTCATAATCCTTTACAAATCAAGGATATCTGGAGACATAACTAGCATTAAAAGAGCAAGGTCAACACATAATTTACGCGAGAGAATTTCAAATCAGATAAAGACGGAAACATTAACGAATATGAATATATCCCATATTTTCATAATTTGAGTATGCATTCGAAAGCACCTCGGATCGTTACCCAGGTCATTCATATGGAATCTAATCCATAGAAATGATATGAACGTAGATACATCCAGTCGGGTATCAACACTCGGTAATCAGATACTTTACCAAAGAATCTTATCATTTACAGAAATGAACAAGAAGGGATATCAATTGTCAATTAAGACAATATCCACAGATGAGTAAATTCGATTCTGAAAAATAAATGGTATGGGCACATATGTAGGTGTCTTTAACAATATGTCCCTACTCGCAAAAATTAAATTTTTCACAATTACAAAGAAAATGTAATGTTTAGTAACAATTTCATGGTGACTACTAATCAGACTTACATGGTCCCTTCTAAATTGTATGTAGGCGCGCACTATATACAATTTCAAGATTAACGATGCAATACTAAGTTCGTCAAAATTTTATCATCATGTTTATAATAAAAATATTATCATGCTTAATTCTTGAATAAGAATCAAAATGAATTTACAGAGATGTTCTTTGTTGTGAAAACAATTAAGTTTTCCAAAGTGTTTTATAAACAACTTTACTTCGATAACGATTACTTATAAGTCTCCCTTTGAATAATCCATATGGTGATGAAAATTCAATTTTTCTCAAAGGATACTATTTTAACATTATAAAAACAATGAGTGATCTGCAAAAGAGTGATGAAAAGTTGTTCACCCAGAACTAACTACAATATATCAGGAAATGAGGTTAGCCAATTAATCATGAGGTTCATGACCTCGATGGCACTCAGGAATAAAAAGAGAAAAATCTACAACGCAACTCAAACCGAGATGAGTGCTTGCTCAATGGTTGCATCACTAATGCGAACATTAGGATGAAGCAATAAAAGATAGATAACACCGATACATGTAGAATTTAGCAATCAAAGGTAGTCTTTTCATTAATCACAAACAAGTCAAAATTGTACCGTAACACATTACGTGTCACTATGTCATACAATTCCAAGAACTCATCCTACCAACTGATGTCTCAGTTGATTTAGGGATTTTTAAAAGATACCACAATGAATACTAATCTACAAGAGTCATCAGGTGTTCCACCTGTCCCGGAAGATCCATCGGTCCCAATTCAGAAGAAGATTTCTTCAATTTTATTTCTTGGACACTGGGCATCCTCGTCATTAGACAATGGTCTAGGAACAACCCTTAACATGAACCAATAATCAATTAAAACCTTATAATTCAATCACAGAACTTAACCACTTCCTCTTAACAATCTCAATTCCATACGGATTAAATTTTATTTCATTCAAGTTTCAACCAAATCATACTCAATGCGATATCCTACTTCATTCTTCAATACTTTCAACCTTATTCTTAGACCTTAATTGGGCAATAAAAGCTCGATATGAACAACACTTAATTTCCAATCCTATAGCTCTTACAACAATAGTTATCAAATGAGTCACCAGTATGAAATGACTCACACATTCAATTAGACTTCTCGGAAAGGTGCTAGTGGCGTAAGGCTTTTGGGTAATGGTTCCAATGACAGCCTCAAGTGCAACATTCACCCTTTCGATTTCAATTTAAGAATTGGGTGACAACGAATCAGATGACACCTTTCCAGGTGGTAAGGTTTTGCTAAACTCCACTCTATAAAGAAAGATCGCCATAACATTGATATCAGATTTAATCTCGCCAATTCTTCTTCAAGATCATAATCAACTAATATCAACATTTCTACGAATATCAACCATTTGTTAGGATCATAAATATCCACAACTTGGTTTAGATCTAGAATGGCTAGAATTCCTACAGGAATAGCTTCGATTAATTTGCTAGGGGGGAGTTAGGGTTTCTTGTGACAATCTACGTCGTATAAATACCTCGTATAAGTATTAAAATAATCATCAAACAATCATGTAATCAACATATATATATATATATATATATATATATATATATATATATATATATATATATATATATATATATATATATATATATATATATATATATATATATATATAATCTAAGTTATATATATTAAAATAACACTTCCCAGTCTGGCCTTGTCGGTAACTCGGGAATTCTTCAGCACCGTTATAGTCAAAAGATTTTTAGACATTTTGAGAAAAAAAATTTATAGTTAAAAGATTTTGAAATGTTTTATTCAAAACCTTGGTTTTAAAAATCTTTCGTTCTCTATAACGAGAGCTCTGGTACCAAACTGTAACACCCTCAAATATTCATACTTTAGTTCAGCGTAAGAGTCGTTGGTGTTACGGGATAGCACATTACTCAGATCATAGACAACGCTTGAAAATCGCGTCGTTTAATAATAAAGCATTTTCCATTCATAAATATCAAGTTACATAGGTCCCAAGTCATAGTATTTCATACAGTTTTACAAAGCATTTGAATGTAAATTTGTTATTTAAGTGCGGGCCATGAATTCTTGTCGTCTTCTCGAGAATTACCTTCAAGTACCTGAGATAAAACATGTTAAAAGAAAAGGTCAGCAAAAACGCCGAGTGAATTCATAGAGTTTAATGAAAACCATTAATATATCATCGGTATATAATTATTTCCGAAAATCATTTGGTACAAATCTTTGTAATAGTCCATAAAATAGGCCAAAGTCATTTTATACAAATCCTTGTCAAAAATCATAATATAGGCTTTTGCCTTCAAAATTATTATACGAACCATTGTCGTAAAAACATCATACAATACGTTTTATAACGTTGTATAGAGTTAAATAAAAACCGTTATATGAATACGGTTATGTAAAACCAAAACACGAACATAATATCAATAATAAGACCCTGTATTGCTAGTCAGGCAATATATCGTAATTCAATGCGTATAGCGGTAATTTCGTTATTGGATTATTATAAGCCGCATGACATTGCTACCTTACTATAACAAACAACGTGTAGCTAACCTGAAACTTATTTGCCCATCTAAAACAGCGTGTCGTCACAATAATCACGCTTATATAAATCTTCTCATACATAAATTCGCTTACCAATCAATGTGGCACGACGGGGATCAAGCGTTAAGGCGCGAACTGGGGTGATCTTCCCAAAATAGTACTATTATATGCATAAGCGTCTACCAAATCCCGGTAGTTCACAATTCATGCTAATGGGACTTTTAGTGACATAACCTAACTAATAATAATCCATTTTTGTTTCATTTATCGGGTCATATAATCATTCATCGGGTCATACAATCATTCGGGTCCAAATCAATAAGAAAACAATCTGGACAACTGGTGTCCTATTTTATTAAAACTAACATGTTATCTCCCTCGCGGGATTATAAAACATTTCATAAAGACATTTAAAAGAGTCGAGGCTATGAACTCACTTTGATTGGGAAAAGCGGTTATCGGCGATTTGGATGTACGGTACGTGCTTCAATCACGGAAACCTAGACATATAATACTCGTCTTAGACTTTTGTCCAATGAATTTATAAAAACAATAGCTATGTATACATATGATGATTTTATAAATATGATGATGATCAAGTGGGATTGTACATCTTTATTTACTCATTATAGCGTCAAGTGTTTGTAAATTTTTATACTAGTTTCACTAGTTTAACTTCTTTATATGTTAAGGCCCAATAAGCCCATGATAAGCCCATGATAAGCCCATTACATTTTATTAGTCCAATTACAGTTTTAACATCAGCCCTATACTCACATGTTGGGCCCAAGTGGTTTAAGCCCAATGAATAAGTCCATTAGTGTTCAACCAAATTAGTTGGGTTAATTGTCGAATAAGGCTAATTTGGCCCGTTAATGTCCATATGTGATAAAGCACGGGTTTTATCTGTTTTTACTTGTTATATAAGTTTATACATCAGTATGTGAGTTTATAAAAAGTTTACATTAGACGGGTACGACTGTCTAAGTTTTATTTGACAAAAACGTTAATCTTTCCCTTTTAGCCGAAAAGACTAAAACTTATGTATATAGTTTTTATAACTTGTAAAATGTTTGTACTTGTAAATTATATAAAATGTCTCATTTTAATATCATAATATATAACTCTCATTTATAATTATTATTAGTAACTAGTGGGTTTTTATATAAGTATATTTTATAAGTACATAATTTGAGTGCTTATATTATTTACTTTTTATTTTACAATATCTGATCTTAAATATTCAGTCCACAAAAACATCCATATCTAGAGTTCTATAAGGAGATAGAACCCCAAGTTTTTATATCAGAAACTACATAATTTGTGCTTCATTTAACTCTTTTATAGCTACTGATGAATCAGCCTCTAAGTATTTTAATAAATTCGTCTAAAACAGTCTATGCAGATTTGTACTCTAATATTGTTTTGATCATATCTCACTCATTTTAAGGATTCCATTGTATGGCCAACTCTGACATGTGTATAAGCCATATACCTTACTGTATATTAAATAATCTATGCCATTTTAACAAGTTATCATATGGTTATTCTCTGTTTTATACAACCTACACTTTTAATCATGATTTTATCATTCTTTCATATAGCTCTTAATCATTTTAATCAAGTTTATCAACACATGATCCCCACACAATACTTTTGATCATCATATATCATCATATACATATACATTTCGAAAGAAAATATAGATTTACATTTACAAAATAACAAGGTGATGGAAGAATAAATCTTGTTACCAAGCAAGATTGTGTAGGTTATGATCAAGGCTTCGATTTTGATGGAAAAACTTGTGATAAACCAATATCAACTTCAAGTCCACGAATATTTATAAAATCTTTGTGGGAAATCATCCCTATGACACCAAGAAATCTCCTCTTTGGATGTTAGAATCACCTCCATTCTTCATGTCTTCTATAGGTTTCTATCTTATGCAAGATTAACATAAGATTTCATGGGTAAAATTGATCAAATGAGGGTGTTTGTTGAAGAGTTGGGACGGCAAGAGGAGAGGGGAAAGAGAGAGTGATAAGTGGTTTTGCATGGTAAAAATGAAGAAATGGTTTAGGTAAATGGTTTTTGTAAAGCTTACAAGACAAATTTTAACTTGTTATAAAATTTTGACACCTCATGGTGTGGTGGCGTATGTTTAGCCGTCCCATGAGTGGGGTGAGGCAAGTGTAAACTTGTCTCATCCCACTAATTTACGTGTACTCCTCGATTCTAGTTTTCTCGATTTGCGTGTCCTCGGGTCATTTTATGAAAAACGTTTTTATAAATTATGAATCAACGACACAAAACGAATCTAATAAAAATTGTCTCATAAAAACGGAGTTCAAAAACGTAAGTATGTAAACCTAGGGTTTCTGGTTTAGTCGTAAAGGACGTTAAATTATACATGTAAGTCCTAATCTCTTCTTGTAAATTTGTGAGTTTATGAACCAACACAAATTTAAAATTCAAAAATAGTATTCAAGAATAAATTTATTTTCTAAAGTGTCGGACTGTCACCAAAAACGGTGTATGTAAACGTAAGCACGTAACGTAGAGTCCTCCGGTTTAAACGTAGTCGTTTCTACTTCATGACGTAAACCCAAATTTCTTCCCAAAATGAGTGAGTTCATAATATAACATTAAAATAATGTTTTTAAATAATACTTGAGAATAAAATATCGACCATAAATTGACGGATTATCACAGATATCATTCCATGATCGGCTCCCTCATGTACTTAACAGCAAGCCGACTAGATATATCACATGCTACGTTTTATTCTGCACGATATCAAGCACGACCAACTGAAAAGCACCTCAAGGAGGTTAAACGGATCTTTCGGTACCTTAAGAATACCATTCACATGGGACTCTAGTATCTGAGGGAAACCGGTTTCTTTCTAACAACCTATTCAGATTCTGATCATGCAGGGTGTCTTGATACACGAAAAATTACTTTTGGTGGTTCACAATTTCTAGGTCAAGATAAGCTTGTGGGATGGTCTTCCAAGAAGAAGGATTGCACGTCACTGTCATCAGCCGAAGTGGAGTATGTGTCTCTATCTACGTTTTGTGCTCAAGTTCTTTGGATGAGAACACAACTCACGGATTATGGCTTCCACTTTGATAAAGTACCTATGTACTGTGACTCAAAGTCTACCATAGCCATCTCTTGCAATCCGGTACAACATTCCCACACGAAGCACATTGATGTCAGATATCACTTCATTAAGGAACAAGTTGAAAAGGGTATTGTTGAACTTCACTTAGTTGGAACTGATTACCAATTAGCTGACTTGTTTACAAAAGCTCTTTAGAAAGAGAGGTTTACGTATCTAGTTAGGCAAATTGGTATGAGATGTTTGACTGCAGCAAAATTGGAGATTCTGGCAAAGAAGCCTGCTTGATTCATCTATCAAACATCTACATGTAAATATTAATGAAAAAGCAAATTACAAAATGAAAAATCTTTAAAAATCCAAAAATAATCTTCTTGACATGTTTGTTGGGAATAAAATATAGCCAAGACACTTGGAAGCTGACAAGAGAAAATTGGACGTTGATAGGAAGAAATCAAGCGTTGTCAAGACAAGCGTTGACAGGAAGAAGTCAAGCGTTGATAAGAAGAAGTCAAGCACTGACAGGATACTTAGTCTACACGTTTTATGTTTCTAGTAAAGATATGTTCGACAATGTATTTCTTATGTTTATCTTTACCTAAAATAGCTGATACGTAGACTCTTGTACAAGGTTCCTTAATCTATAAAAGGAGGCCTTTAGGTTTAGTTCAACATATGTTTTTCACACTTTCATTATACGCAAGTTCGATTAATCAATCAAAGTGAAAGTTTGGTTTATCTTGTTTGTTCTTGTTTAAGTATTAATTCCGCATAATACTTGAATTGTTTCATATAACAAAGTTTTTCTACGTGTTTAACTTGATTTAATCTCGTTTACACAAGCTAAATCGATCTAAGTTTGGGATCAACAAGTGGTAGTAGAGCTTGTTGAAGAACTTTGATCCAAAGAACACAAAAACCCTAAATCACCAAAAACCCTAATTTTTAAAGAAACCCTAAAATTCAAACAACATGTCTACTCCAGAGTTAACCTCCTCCTCAAGCCATAACATTAAAATTCCCATGCTAGACCCAGACAACTTTGAGTTGTGGAAGTTCAATTTTGAGCAGTATCTTCAAATCCATGACCACACCCTTTGGGAAATTATTGAATATGGAAACACATTCAATAAGGCTGCCAAGATTCTAGCTACTATCACTCAAAGATCAACTCCAGGCTCAAGTGCTGAGGATCGAAAAGAAAAACCTGAAGATGGAAGAGCTGTCTCAGCTGAGAACATTGCAAAGAGAAGGAATGATATGAAAACCCTAATCATCCTCAAACTTTCCTTGGGACAAGAAAATCAGCACAAGTACAGAGGCTATGAGTCTGCCAAAGAACTTTAGGCAGCCCTTCAAGTTACTTATGGTGGTAATGATGATACTGCCTCAAAGAAAAAGAAGCAACTCTTGCATGAGTATGTTGTGTTCAAATCTCTTCCCAATGAAAAGCTAAGTGGAGTGAGAAACAGACTTCTTGACATTACAAGCAAGTTGTCATTTATGGGAACAGTGCATGATGATGCTGATATCATCACCACTTTCCTTAAAAGTCTTGGTGATGCATGGAAGATTGAAGCAAGGTCTATGATTGCTAATAATACTCATAAAAGTTCCACTTTTGATGACGTCTACAATAAACTGAGGATTGTAGAAAGTGAAATCCTTTCAGATCAAGAAAGCAAGTCTACCAATGGAAATATGGCCTTCTTCTCACATAGTGAAGGTCAATTTGATCAAAGGGAGTCATATATGCACCCCGTTACTGGATCACCTTGTGTCAACGTTGGATCAAGCTTTGTCAGCACCTCACATTCAGACGCTGACACATACAATGTTGACTCACCAAGAGTTAAGCCTACTGGTATTGATCTAGATACAGTGTGTGCATATATTGCTTCATTGCCAAATGGTTCAGTGATTACATATGAGGACCTTGAGCAAATTAGTGATGAGCACTTGGAGAAGATGGACATAAAGTGGAATATGGCACTTGCTAGCATAAGGGCCAATAGTTGGAATAGAAGATTCAGGAAGAAGATGACTTTTAATGCTAAAGACGCTGCTGGGTTTCATAAATCCAAGGTTGAGTGTTACAATTGCCATAGAATGGGTCACTTTATGAGAGATTGTAGATCTCCTAGAAGATCTGATGCTGGAAAGCCTTCAAGACAAATCGTCAAGGTTGAAGATACAAAAGCTATGGTTGCCATGCAAGAGATTGATGGCGTTGGCTGGGACTGAAGCTTTTTAGCCAAGGATGTGGAAGAGAACAAGGCCTTGGTTGCAGAAAAGGAGGAAGAGAAGCATGTTCACTATGCTCTCATGGCACATTCTTCATCTTCATCAGACAATGAGGTATATGATGATGCATTTTGTAGTAAGGGCTGTCGTCTAAACACTGAAAAGCTTAACAAAGAATTTTTAAAATTAAAATCAGATATTTTTGATGAAAAATGCAAGTTATCTAATTATCAACTTGCTCTTACTCAAACTGAAAAGACTGTGGCTGAATATAAGAAAATGGAGCTTGACCTAAAAGATCAAATCAATATTTTGACTCATGATCTAAATGCTAGTGTTGAGGTTAGGAACATCTTGGAGAGATCCAATGGTGTTATACAAGCTAAGTTAGATGAGGCTATCAAAAACAAAGATAATGTCGATCTTAAAATTCAAGAATTTGATAAAGCTTCTAAAAACCTAGAAAAATGTGTCATTGAACAAAGGGATTCTAGGGATATGAGTGAGATTGGGATGAAAGAATACGCTGGTGTTCTACCACCTGCTGGGAACTTCTATGGTGTCCTTAGAAAGGATTTGTCTTGGATTGGTATACCAGAACTCCAATTAGAGGAATTTATTCCTCCACCAAGAGTTCTTACTCCAGTAGAGGAATACAAGCAGAAATTGACTAATTTGGACCAATGGAAGAAAGCCAACCCTACTTTGTTTGTTAAGGGTGGCATGCTCAGTGACAGCCCAAATGAGTCAACACCCATAAAAGTGACCAATCCTAGTACTAGAAAGACAATTGATCTTGGCTTAAACGTTGATAGAAAACCTAGTATTAAATATGCAGAAATGTATAGAAAACCTAGGTCACCAAAAAGTCAAGTTAGTGATAATGGGACAGGTTTCTTTTCATCTAGACCTAGAGTTATGTCTAGAAAAGCCTGTTATACTTGTGGAAGTTTTTCACATTTGGCTTATAAATGTGTTAATGCTGATAGAAAGTCAACCATTGTCAAACCCAAACCTTTTATCCAGCAAAGTCCACAAGTCATTAGACCAGCCCTATTCTTTACTAAAAGGTCGAATACTTATGGACAAAGGCATTTTCAAAAGACCAATACATGGTCTAACAGACAATGGGTTCCTGTAGCAAACCCTAGGTTCAACGCTGATAAAGGTAATTTTAGTGTTGACAAGAACAATTTTAACCCTGACAGGAATGTTTCCAACGCTGCTAGACCAAGTAATGCAAAATACTTGCAGCCAAAGGGAAAGGGGTCTAAAGCTTCTTCTATCTTATCTTGGAGACCTAAACAAGACCAAAACCCTAATTCAGATGGGATTTCTATGACCTGTAAAAGATTTCATTATATTTCAAAGGTCATAACTAAACCAATTGGGGTTAACTGGGTATTTAATCCAAAAAGGAATGAACAAGGGGTTGTCATAAGGACTAAGTCTGTTCTTGTTGAACAACCAAATGAATCCAAGTCTGCTCAGGGTTGGGTTCCTAAATAAAACTAATTTGTTTTCTTTATGTGCAGGGCATTCAAAAGCAGGTTAATGATTATGGCTATTTGGATAGTGGATGCTCTAGGCACATGACGGGGAAGGAAGATTACTTGACAAACTTCACCCCCATTAAAGATGGTGACAGAGTGTACTTTGGAGGCGGATATAGAACTATCACTGGCAAAGGCACTCTTATCACCAGCAATTTGCGTTTTGAGAACGTATTTCTGGTAAAAGAACTTGACTATAATCTGTTTAGTGTATCACAAGTTTTTGATAACAAAAATAAGGTTATTTTCACTGATACTGAATGCTTGGTGTTAAGCAAAGATTTTAAAATACCTAATGAGAAATTCATCGATTATAGAACACCTAGGCATAAGGACATTTATAATGTTAATCTTAATGGAATTAGGATGAATAATAATCTGTCATGTCTATATGCTAAGGCTTCAGTTGATGAGAGTAATCTTTGGCACAGAAGGTTAGGGCACATTAATTTTAAGAACATAAATAGACTTGTGAGACATGGTTTAGTTGATGGTTTGCTTGAAAAGGCTTTCTATAATGACCACTCTTGTGTTGCATGCCTTAAAGACAAACAACACAAAGTCTCCTTTAAGTCTAAACATGTGCATTCTAGTTCTAAAGCACTTCACTTGCTGCATATGGACTTGTTTGGTCCAACTAATATAGAAAGCTTAAATGGTAAATCCTACTAGTTTGTCATCACTGATGATTTTTCTAGATTTACTTGGACTTTCTTTTTAGCTTTGAAAAGTGAAACTGCTGATATTTTGATTAACTTTATTACCCAATTAGAGAAAAAGACTGGGAATGAGGTTAAGATACTTAGAAGTGATAATGGTGGTGAGTTTAGAAATAAGTTGTTAGATGAATTTTGTGCCAAGAAAGGGATTACTAGACAGTTTAGTATAGCTAGAACCCCACAACAAAATGGGGTGGCTGAGAGGAAGAATAGAACACTCATAGAAGCAGCTAGGACTATGTTGGCTGATGCTCACTTTCCCATTGCATTTTGGGTTGAGGCTGTAAATACAGCTTGTTATGTTCGGCATAGGGCATTGATCAACAAAATCCATAATAAGACACCTTAAGAACTATTTTGGAGTAGGAAACCTAACATTGGTGTTCTTAAACCTTTTGGCTGTCATGTAGTTGTTTTAGACACTAGTGATGCCTTATGAAAGTTTAGTGCTAAAGGTGATGAAGGCAACTTTATGGGTTATTCAGTGCAGAGTAGAGGATATAGAGTTTACCTTAAGAAAGAAAAACGTATACTTGAAAAGGTACATGTTAGGTTTTTAGAAAGTAAACCTAGTGATCCTGAGAGTGGACCAAATTGGTTATTTGACTTGGAACCTCTATCTAAAACCTTAAATTATATGCCAGTTACTAATCCAGACATTGTAAAGGTAACTTCAAATGTTGTGGAAGAACCAGTTATTGAAATTTCAGGTATATAGGTTGATAAGGAGGTTGGATCACAAGCAGACAAATCAGCACCCATACTTGAGTATGTTACCATTCCTATATGGACAGATGCATTTGCTGCTGCTGCTGGAAAGGAAAAAGGTTGTCCACAAGTATCACCAGTTGAAAACATGCATGAATCTTCAAGCGCTGATAAAGGAAAATCTGTTGCTGACAAGACAAATTCAGGCGTTGATGGCTCAAACGTTGACAACCCTAATTCACGCGTTGACAACTCTTTTGACCATTTATTCTCTTCCAGTGTTTTTGAACAAGGTGAACCTTTAAACAAAAAATGGAGAGGTTCATTCAGATGATGATAAAAGAGAATTTGAAGAAGATATTGGCAACTTGGAGACTAAAATTGATGATAACACAATAACTGAAGGAGGAGTACTTATATCTAATATGAAGAATCACCCTTCATCTCTAATCATAGGTGATGTGATGACTCCTGTACAAACTAGAAGGTCTCATCAGAATCATGGAGGATTTATTGCCAATATTCACAAGAAGGTTGATACCCCTCTTGTTCAAGCATGTTTGTTTGCCTGTTTTATGTCACAACAGGAACCCACGAATATTTTTGATGCTCTCAAAGAACCAAGTTGGGTGGAAGCAATGCAAGATGAGCTTCACCAATTTGCTATTCAAGATGTTTGGGAGTTAGTTGATTGTCCCAGACATGTCAGACCTATTGGGACAAGATGGGTTCTTAGAAACAAAAAGGATGAGAGAGGAATTGTGGTCAGAAACAAGGCACGTTTAGTTGCTCAAGGCTATACGCAAGAGGAAGGGATAGACTATGAAGAGGTATTTGCACCTGTTGCAAGGATTGAGGCAATAAGGATTTTCCTAGTCTATGCTTCCTGCATGGGATTTACAGTCTATCAAATGGATGTGAAGAGTGCTTTTCTTTATGGCATAATTGCAGAGGAGGTTTATGTAATGCAGCCTCCTGGTTTTGAAGATTCAGAACATCTAGATAAGGTGTATATAGTGAAGAAAGCAATGTATGGACTTCATCAAGCACCAAGAGCATGGTATGGCACATTGTCCACTTATCTGGTGGAAAATGGATTTAAAAGGGGCACCATAGATCAAACTTTGTTTACAAAGAAGACTGGTAAGGATTTCTTACTTGTTCAGGTTTATGTGGATGATATCATTTTTGGCTCTTCTAGTCCAAAGATGAGTGAAGACTTTTCCAAGCTCATGACAGACAAGTTCAAGATGAGTGCAATGGGAGAGATGAACTTCTTTCTAGGGTTACAAGTTCAGCAGAAAGAAGATGGTATCTTCATCTCTCAAGACAAATATGTAGCAGAAATCTTGAAGAAGTTTCGCTTTTCTCCACACGAGAAACGGGCTAGCACACCCATGGATAGGAAACACCCTTGGGGAAAGGTTGGAGTTAGAAATGAGGTGGATGTCAGGCATTATAGGTCAATGATTGGATCATTGATGTATCTAACAGCTTCAAGACCTGACATTATGTTTGTTGTGTGTGCATGTGCACGCCATCAAGTGACTTCAATGAGTGTCATCTTCATGCTGTCAAGAGAAGTTTTAGGTATCTTAGGTGCTATCCCACCTTGGGATTAGGTATCCAAAAGATTCTTCATTGGAGCTTATTGCATATTCAGACAGTGATTATGGTGGTGACAAATTTGACAGAAAATCCACAACTGGTGGATGCCAATTTCTTGGGAGTAGGTTGATATCTTGGCAATGCAAGAAACAAACAGTGGTGGCCAATTCTACAACTGAGGCAGAGTATGTAGATGTAGCTGCTTGTTGTGGACAAGTCTTATGGATTCAGAACCAGCTGTTGGATTATGGGTATAATTTCATGCATACCAAGATTTTTATAGATAATAACAGTACTTTGTGCATTATTAAAAATCATGTACATCACTCTAAAACAAAACACATAGAAATTAGACATCATTTTTTAAGATATTGTTTTTAAAAAGGTTTAATACAACCAGATAGGGTTGACATAGAGGAAAATGTGGCTGATTTATTAACTAAACTTTATGATACTGGGAGATTTCAATACTTGGTAACAAGTATTGGAATGATCAATCTTACCTAATACGTGTTTTTGGACTCTTTGTAAAAGTATGTACATGATATGCATTGTTATTGGTCTTTGTATAAAATTAGATTTTCCACTTTATCTATCTAACGCTGACAAAGGTTATTTTAACGCTGACAAGTGTTAAATTGACGTTGTCAGCAACATGTTCGTTTTGTGGTTTTTGATCTAATTATGCAGGCGTTGTTAGCATTGTACAAATGGACACATAGTTGCTTATGGATTCTTGGAGCCTTATTGGAGCATGTTCAAGTTTATGGATGATGGTTGGAATATTTATATTCCTATCTTGACATAAATTTTTATTGCATACATTTTATTTAGCAACTTGTATATCTTATTTTAAGGGGAGGTTTAGGAAACCTTTAGTACTTTTTGGGTATTCATATAATACTCTTATCACTATTCTATATTGTGTCCACTGGTGAGTACGAATTAGTTTACTAAGTCGTGAGGCACTGTAGCATGCAAAGTTGATATACTATGCACGCCGCCAAGATGTTTTGGCCTAGAATTGGATGTGGTCTGTTGGGAGACTTAGGTATGATTTTTATGTGGCTTATTTTGGAAGTTACAAAGGATTTTATAAGATAACTTCACTGCAAAGAACTTTGGTTAGCAAGGGACACTTGAGGACAATTATGTCTATCTTGCTTAAGCAAGTGTGCATGATTGGACATTGCTTGCCACCCTGTGGTAATTTTCAGTCTATAGGTTATCTTCACTAGGATAAATTACTTTGTTAAGGTCCTTTTTCCTTTTTATTATTTTTATTTTTGGACGTTGACAGTTTTTATTTCCAAACGTTGTTAGGACCAATTTTGACGTTGACATGGCAATTTTCAACGTTGACAAGAATATAGTCGTTGCGCGTTGATAGGTTATTTTTTACCATTGACAAACATTGGGTCCTACCAGGTTGTTACTTTTGACAAAAATTTGGGCCGTAATTTTAGGAGTTGGTAACTTTTTATTAATGCACAAGATAAGTTATATCTTTTCAAGATTTTAATCATTATATTTTGAAAAATAACTGCCTCATTTTTTACCAATCACATGTGCTTACCTCTCCTATATATTTGGCTCATTATTTTGTAACAGGGTAACTGCTTATTTTTGTCTAACTAAATTTTCACACACATTCATCTTTCATAACATTTATCACAGCTTTCTACATCAATGGCGCCTAAGTTTAAACCAAGTGATTTGGTATTGGGGTTCAGAAGTCAGCACAACATGGTTGCCTATTTAGAGACTGACAACACTCTGTTTCCTCAATATACTCAGATGGTGGAGTATTTAAATGCATCCCCACTAAGATATGCACTTTCTCATGCTCCTCTTATCCCTATCACTCATATTAAGCAGTTTTGGAATACTGTCACTTCCTCAACGATTAATAATGTGACTACATTGACTGCTACAGTCCATGGGCTTCCATGGGTGGTTACTGAAGCCTTGGTTCGCCATGCTTTGCATCTTAATGATGTAGATGGTATAACCACCCTACCCATTGGTGAGCTAGAACAAGGACTTCAAGCTTTGGGTTATCCTTTCCCTAAAGAGGGAACTTTAAACAAATATTCAAAACAGGAATTTCCCCCAGCTTGGAAGTACTTAATACATGTCATTCTTCAATGTTTGAGTCCCAAATGTACTACACATAATAAAATTAACAGGTCAATTGGGAGTGCCATTGTGTGTATTGCTACTGGGCAAAAATATAATTTTCCTAAAATGATTTTTGATGGCATGTGTAAAAACAAGGGTAGCAAGATGACTCTTGCTTACCTAAGATTTTTGCAAATTGTTTTTGATGCACAAAGATTTTGCACCAGGGATCATGATGATTTTTATGTGATCCATGTGCAAAAGAAAGAAATTTTTGGAAAGATGAATTCACCCCCATACAGAGACTTACCCCTTACTCAAGCCATGCTTTCTGTTATTGCAGCAGCACAACCTCAACCAGACCCACAACCACAACCAGACCCATTACCAGAACCATCACCATCACCCCAGCATATGGAAATTGACCAAGATCCCTTCAACGCTGACACGTTAAATGTTGGCGTTGACACTTCAAATCCAAATGTTGACACTCTTTTACAACAAACCTAAACACCCCTTACCCTCCATACTGAAACCCAATCAACATCATCCTCTTCACCCCCACACTTTAGGATGGAAAAACACCAAAGGAATACTAGAGTGTTCTCCTGTAGTGGTCCTAGCCATGTCGAAGAGAGAACCACCACCACAAGTGTGGTTGGTGACATGGGTCGGGCTAGGACTATTGGTACTAGCTAAGATGCAGACCGAGCCAGTCCTAACATCCTTAAGACCCCATCCATGCCCAATGACTCTACTTTGGGAGGTCAAATTCCCATTCTAGAGGAGGGCAGATTGGAACCCTATACATTGTTGGAATTGACGGTTGTCTTCATTAGCTTGCAAAAGAAAAATGCAGACCTTGTACATACTGTCTCTACACAAGGCCTTGAACTAAAGCAATTGAGGGAGAGGATTGTTATTTTAGAAGGTACTAACCCTAGGCGTGGAGTGGAGGATTCTTCCAAAGGGGAGGATGAGCAGAAACATGTGAGTGACAAAGGCTCACATGAAGGAGAATCTTTGGGTATAGCTGAAGCTCTAACAGATTTGAAAAGGCAACCAGGTTTTGATGTTTCATTGGTTACCCATACAAATTTGAATTTATCTTTTACTGAGATGTTGGAGCAGTTCACAAAGCCAAGCGCTGATAGGAGTAAGGTGAGCGTTGACAAGCAGATTTTGGACGCTAACAAGCCAAGCGCTGATATGAGTAAGTTAGGCGTTGACACACAGGTTATGGACGTTAATAGACATGCAAGTACCTTTGATGTATCCCAATCATCAAGTATCATCAAAGATGTGTCTACACAGGGACCATCATCATCTATACCCATCATTGATATAACAGATAAAAGTAAAGGGATTATGGTAGAAATAGTAGTTCCCAAGAATGCAGCCCAAGTAAAATTTGATTCCATGTTGGCTGCACAACTTGAGAAAGAAGATAGGATGAAGGAGACTGCTATTGAGAGTAAGGAAAGCAGTGGTGATGAGAGCACAGATTCAAATGTAATGATTATTGAAGAACCAGAAAGGCTTGAATATGGTGATGAGTTGGCAAGGGAAAAGCTTGCACAGTTGAAGAATCATGTAGATTATGAGATGCCTGAAGTTGCTCAGATGTACTTTGCATGGGAGAATAAGGTAATAGAGAATCCAAATATGAGTTTATCAGATAAAATTTGGGGTTTGGAGATTCTACTAAGAGTTCAAAGAGATTGCAAGGTGATTTTGAGATATAAACCTAGCAAAGTTCTTGAACAGACCAAGACAGAAAGAAGGGAGCTCTATTACATGTTGCTCAGATGTCATCAAACAGGTTGGACTTTTAGAAAGTTGCAAGGATTGTCCTTTGATGAATTAGACTATAAGGATTATCCTATATGGGCAAGTATGCAAGAGCAGAACACTATTAGACTTCTTTCAGATGAAAGAAAGGAAGAACTTGTAGAAGAAATGGAGATCCAAAAGGCTTTGGTTACACCAAGACCATTAAAGAAGGGAGTTCCACTTGAGTTTCCAGAAAACATGGATAGAGTGAATCCTAGTGAAGCTATTATTAGAGAGAGTATTAAGCTCTCACCCTTGGAAGCTTCACATATGGTAGAAGTGTTACCTCATGATTCTAGAAACCCTATATTTAGCTATGAGGAAGATGCAAGTGGGTTTTGGATGATTGGCAGATATGGGAAGAAGGTACATACTTTCACTACTCTTATATCTTTGTTTGCAATCCTGGATAGGGAAGACTTGGCAGACCTTTGGAGGTTGATGCAGGCCAAGTATGAGACTGAAGCACATACTTCAGTCAATGGAATAAAGATTTGGTCAACATTCAAGAGAATGTGTGCACCAGATGAAGAAGATCCAGTTTGGAAGGATCTTGATGATGTCAGTGTACTTCAATGGCGTCTACATTCAGCAGCTGGTGTGTATCATTTGAGTACTACAAAGTTTTCTGAGTATCTTCTTGTGGATGTTGAATATCCTATGTCCAAAGAAGTTTTGAAGAAAATGGTGTCAAAACAGCTGGCGATGGATTATACAAGTGACGTTAGCAAAGATTTGATTAGGTTTATTTATTTCCAACTTAATAAGATTTGTAAGAATCCTCCTTGTACTTAGTTTTATTCAGAAACTTGATTACTAGAGTAGATATCAAGTTTAGGGGAAGATTGTTGGGAATAAAATGTAGCCAAGACACTTGGACGCTGACAAGAGGAAATTGGACGTTGATAGGAAGAAATCAAGCATTGTCAAGACAAGCGTTGACAGTAAGAAGTCAAGCGTTGATAAGAAGAAGTCAAGCACTGACAGGATACTTAGTCTACACGTTTTATGTTTCTAGTATGTTTCTAGTAAAGATATGTTCGACAATGTATTTCTTATGTTTATCTTTACCTAAATAGCTGATACTTAGACTCTTGTACAAGGTTCCTTAATCTTTAAAAGGAGGCCTTTAGGTTTAGTTCAATATATGTTTTTCACACTTTCATTGTACGCAAGTTCGATTAATCAATCAAAGTGAAAGTTTTGTTTATCTTGTTTGTTCTTATTTAAGTATTAATTCCGCATAATACTTGAATTGTTTTATATAACAAAGTATCTCTACGTGTTTAACTTGATTTAATCTCGTTTACACAAGCTAAATCGATCTAAGTTTTGGATCAACAATGTCTTTCAGTATAGATAGTATGGACGTACCTAGAAATGTCGTTCAATAACGACATGGGTGTGTACATAAAGCTCGAATGAAAGTTGTAAATATTTTTCAAAACATGTCATTTCTATCTTTTATAAAGTAAATTGTCTCTATTGGACAATTTTTCCAACAACGGGTAGAGCAATCTATCTTTGGTTGAGCTTGTCACAAAACATTCAACGTTTTGAGCTCAACACAATGGCTTGTAATCACTTTCAGATTTCAACCCGGATCTAAATTCACGGGGGAGTGTACGCTTTCGTGCCCATACCCACAGCAAAAGAAGTTAAATCTTCTTACACTTGAGTGGATTCGTCAAGACATTCGAAGTCTATGAACTCAAGTTTATGCTTTAGAAAAACCTTTTCGCCAAAAAGAATTGATTTTTCAAAAAGCGTTGAACACAATTTTTTCAAGAATTTCTCAATGATATTCAAAATCTTTCAAAAAATTGTGTGTTCAACAACTCCTATTGATAACTAGATTTTACTCAGTTAAAAAGTTCTTTGTCGTATGTCTAATAGAATTGAAAAATGGTTTTAAGTATGACTCAATTGTTTTTGGTTAAGAAAAATATTTGTCGTTGTTGAAAAATAAAAGTGCGAGACGTAAATGAAAATGACGTTAAAGTAAATCTAAGTCTAACTTAAAATAAATGACGCAATATTAAAAACTTTGAAAAGTAAATAACGAGAAATTAAATGACGGGTAATTAAAATTTGACGAAAATCAAAATTTGACAAAGTATTAAAATGAGAACTTAAAAATTAAACAAGAAAAACTATAAAACAATACCTAATCGGAATATATTCCGATCAGAATCCCAATCGGAATGTACCTCGTCGGAATATTTAACCCACCTGTCGGAATATCAACACAAACACCCTAATCGGAATGATGATCGGAACCCCTAATCGGAACGTATACTTACCTCCTGATCGGAATGTTGTCGGAATTACCAATCGGAATGCTGTCACCAAACGCTTAATCGGAATATCCAAACAAACCCCAAATCGGAATGTATACTTACCTCCTGATCGGAATAACAAAACAATCACTCTGGTCGGAATGAGGAGTGGACTCAGATCGGAATGCTGTCACCTACCTCCTGATCGGAATACCAAACTCACCCGAGATCGGAATATCACAAACCCTTTTCCGACCAAGCAAAGGAGTGCTGGTCGGAATAATAAACCTTATTCCGACTGTTGTGGTCGGAAATAACACGAAATAAGCTAGTTCTAATAAGCTATAAACCAAATAAGCACACACCTAAAATCCTAATCAAAACAAGTATAAGTAAAACTAATAAGCTAAAATTTAAAGACTTTTGAAGACACTAAATGAAAAAGGTATACGAAGACAAACTTTTATATAAAAATAACTTTTATAGAAACTTAAGAAACTTGAAGATAAACACAAATAAGCTATAAAAATCAATGATCCAAAACAATCAAAAGCATAAAAACATAATCTTTAATCAAATAAGCAACACAATAAGCATATAAACATAAGATTAAAGCATAAAAAGAAAGGAAGAATGAGAGATAAACAAGAAAAGTAAAGGTGCAATAAAAGTAAACTTACTTGGAAATTAAGGTGCAAGACAAGGTAATTAAAAGTGCAATAAAGTAAATGTGCAAGTAAATAAAATGGAAGAAATAGTGTGTCAAACTATCCAACAAGAGTAAAATGAAATGATGATAAACTATATATAGGGGAGATTAAGGAGTGCTTAGGAAGCTTCCTTCCTCTTTCCTCTTTTCCTTAATTGCACACTTAAGTCCTTCTCTTATTAATCTTTTGTTAATCTTGGACTTTAATGACTTTTGGCTCGGGATTTCTTTAAACTCGTCTTTAATTTTCTTCATAAATAAGACTCGAGTTCTTCGGCTTTAGTAAACTTCCGTCTTTTGACTTTTTCTTCGATAAATCTTCAGAATTGGTTTTGGACTTCCGTTCTTTTTGCACTCTTGACTTCTTGACTTCGTCTTTAATCTTTTTTTTCAATAAAAGCCCGTGAATGCCCGTGTTTTCTCCACTTTTCACCTTTTCGTCCTAAATCACAACAAAAACACAAACCACGCATAATTCCGACATAAAAGACATAAAATACACGTTTTGGCCCGGTTATTATTGTAATTAAGTGGTAAAAAGGATGGGTGTTTACACACCTATCAAATCCCCTACACTTGACCATTGCAATGTCCTCATGCAATGCATTAGTTACAAAGCAGGTTTACATTTTTCATCAAAATCAATCCACCTTGGCCTTTATTAAAGAGATAGAAAACTATAAACATTCAAAGTAAAGAAATCAAAAACATACCTTGGGTTTTGGAAATGTCATGAATAATCATCATCCTCAAGTTTTCACTTTCTCCAAACCAAGCTTAAAAACGAGATCATTGTTATTATAAGTTAGCAAACTAACACGGACTCATGTGGGCCAATTATTAACTTAGACTCCCTTATTCCTAGGTGTATCTCTTATATTTTATTATTGTCTTGAATGATCACGAGGATGCATTGTTGACTTATTTCGATAATTATTTAGTCCGAAAATAAAGTGAACGATTTAATCAATAGTTAGCTAAAGGACAAAATCTTTTAAAACTGCTTCCCGGGACCTCATAAAGTTCATATCTTGGCATAACTCGCTTCGCGATTTGAGACCTTTCTCGGACCGATATTTGGCAGCGACTTCATACTTCAAACCTTGAGAGACGTTCATGAAATAATGGTCTTCTCTTCACAATAGGAATTTCTTCACTTGAAGTTTTGAGAGATTCATACTTGGACCACGACTTCTTCATTTTTCTTCAATCTTTATTTTGGACTTTGATATACAACGATCCGCCTCCTTTTTGACTTGGATCTATTTATCCTCATACCTTGCTAGGGTCTTTTCGGATACACTTCTCCATGACTTTTGGGGAGTTTTTGCTTTTCGTCGTGTGTCTCGATCCTTCATATTGATTTTCGATAAATGATTCTTCACATCACTTTTCGATCTTTAGCAACAAAATGTAGCCTTCACGTCTTGTTAGGAACTTTTTGGACTCGCCAATCTTCGCATCCCGCTTCAATAAGTTATGCCTTGGCTATGAACTCTAATCCATACCGAGCAACTTTTAAACGATCTTGGGCTAGAAGCTAAGTAACTTTTCAAATCGTACAACCTTATTTATTGCAGATAAATTTATTAGCAAGCGATGGGATAATAAGCTTATAATTAACTCACATAAATTCCAGAAAGAATACCAAACTTATAATTGGCTCTATCATCTCTCGTTCTCCATAGTTTGAAATCTCAAGGAATGAGATTCTGGATGCTTAGCCTATTAAATCAAAGTTTTGGGTTTTCGAGTCGCCTATAGGATCTTGCAAATTCTTAGACTTTTTCAAGTTTAGAAATCGCATTTTAAAGTTCCCTTGATAAACGACTCTCTAGGATCACTTATAGGAACTTGCGAAAAGTTCTTGTTCTTAACCCGTGAGAGTTAAGACTTTCGCGTTTTATAGCTCCCTATATAAAAGCCTAGCAAAACTTGACTTAAACACGTTAAGGATACTAGCTAGAGTAAACTTAGATAAGTAAACTCGGGTTGAGTCAAAAGATTCACAACGTTTGAAAATTAAAACCACTTTATTTAACATTTATTCTAGCAAAGAAGGAAAATAACTATACAAAAGTAGAAACTAATAGGCCAAAATAGATCAAAAATTTTGAAAAATGTCGTAAATTGATTTTCCGGTTAAAATGAGGACAAATACAAGGAAAAGGCCACTTAACTTCGATAGAAGTCCCCCCTACACTTAATATAAACATTGTCCTCAATGTTTAAGCATGTGGGAGTAAACTCCCCTACACTTAGGACATTGTGCACTTTGTTTAAATCTCGCTAAGGAAAAGACAACTAACGAGATTCCTATTATAATATTGAGAAAATATAAAATAGTAAATCGGAAAGAGTTTAGGATAGAACCGGGAAGAAGGGAACACGGAATCACGGGTCGTCAAGAATCATCAAGAGTGGATCATTGAGCGCTCGAATCCCTGATTAGAAGAGAGGAGAGGAAATAGCATACCAACGGGTCTCCCCTACACTTAGGATAAAGAAAGCTAAAAGATAGATGCATGGGTTGCCTCCCAAGAAGCGCTTGATTTTTGATTACCGAGTCGTGAGCCTGACTCGACCTTGATTACCATAGGAAGAAGCATGAACCATATCCACCGGGATCAAAAACATAGTTTTCATCCGTCAAATAGCACAAGCTTAAGGCGAACAAGGCAAGCCAAAGAAGAAGAGGCAAGGTTCCCTTAAGCAGTGATGGAGTACGGTGGAAGCAAGTATGGTGAGGTGCAAGCATGTCTTCAGTAGTTCCAAAGATTTTTCCTTTTATTTCATCAGGTGGATACTGAGATGGCTGCAGAATATCGATACCGGGGTCGAACACCTTTTCCTTTAAGGTAAAATAGCACTCAGGCTCAGTAGAATGTGAAGATGATCCGCGAAGAAGATGCACAACCTCGTCCTCAGAAGGTGGACAAAGAGGTGTTAACTCATACGTGCTGCGGATGTCGGTGTCGACCAGTTTCTTCTCCTTTGAAAGAATGTTCTTCAAATCCAAAGTAGGATCAAGACGATAATCTTCAAAGTCCAAAGGAGGTGCATCACTCTCATGAGGGAAGTATGTGTTGAGAAATGTAGCGAAGTCTTCCTCAAAAGAGTAATCATCCAAAGTAGGATTAAGCATGGATGACGGAGGATCTTCATCATGTGAAGAATCACTCGAAAGAGTATCGGCCTCATCAAAATCATCATATGTGGTCAGGTCGGGATACTCGGAAGTAAGGTCATCAGAATCATCCGAATCTGAGCTAGAATCATCATCATAAGCATCAAAGATCGGTGGAGAATCATAAATGGGAGAAGCGTCCAAATTGGATAGAGAATCATCCACATCATCTTTAAAAAGTGGATTATCAACGCAAGACTCGAATAGAGGATTGTTGTAGATGACAAAATCATCGAGCACATTAATCATATTCGCAGATTCTCGTCCAAAGGATTTGCTTGTAAGCTTCCCCATTTTGAAAACTTGGGCATCATCCCCGACTCTTATGATTAACTCACCTTCGGCAACATCAACTAGAGCTCGTCCGGTTCTTAAGAATGGCCGACAAAGTATTAAAGGAATACGAGGGTCCATTTCATAATCAACAACCACAAAGTCGACCGAGAAAATAAAATGTGCCAACTTTAATGAACACATCTTCGGCAATACCAACGGGGTAAGCGAGAGTGCGATTTGCAAGTTCAAGAGTCATCTTTGTTGGAGTAAGGTCGGGTAATGATAGTGTTTTCCAAACACTTAATGACATCAAATTAATACTGGCCCCGAGATCAGCTAGGGCAGTAAATTCTTCGGTTTTGTTAAAAACGCAAGGCAACACAAAACGTCCGGGATCTCCAAGCTTTTCCGGAAGTTCTTTAAGAATAACTGCAGAATAGTTTTCATTTAAGCGTGTGTTGGCGAGCTCAATCAGCTTCTCCTTCTTGTTAAGAAATTCCTTAAATGCTTTAACAAATTTCGGCATGTGGACAAGTGCTTCAACAAGGCTCATGTTGATGTTCATTTGAGAGAGCATCTTCACATAGCTTGACACTTGACAGTCATTCTTGGTTAGCTCGTTGGTCTTGCCTAAGCGAGAAGGATATGGGATATTGGGTTTGGGTGGTGAAGGTGAAGGTGGTAAAGGTTGAGATGTTGAAGGGTTCTTCTTGGGAACATCGTCAATACGAGGCTGAGACGGTAATGGTGCACTAATACTAGGTGTAGGAGGAGTAGGGATAAATGGTGGTGGAGGAGGTGTAGATAATGGGGGCGGGATCGGTGGTCCTACTATGGTGACTCTACTACGGGTAGTAATAGCACTCACATTTGCTCGCGGATTGGTGACGGTGTTTAAAGGTAGAGAACTCGAAGAAGAGGGTTGAGCGGCGGGCAAGAAACTAGCAAGCATATTCTTCAAATCATTTGTTTGATTGCTGAAGGAGGATTGGATATTATCGCGAAGCTCGGATCTAAGGTCATTTCCTTGCTTAGTAATATCTCCTTTCAGATTGATAATTTGGCTCTGTAGATTCTTGATTTGCTCACCTTGGGTTCTCATGATGGCTTCAACATCGGGGTTAATGGGTGGGGCTTGTTGGGCGGGTGGGTGATAAGGTGTAGAAGCTCTTGGTGGGATTTGGTTGCTTCTATTGTAGTTGTTGGCGGGGTTTTGGTTTTGAGGAGATAAACCGGGTGAAATGTGACAATCCGTCAATTTCAAGTCGATATTTTAATCTCGACTATTACGTATTATATGTTTACTTTAATGAGAATTTTAAATTATCGGCTAACCGAGAAGGTTATAGTTTGAAACTTAACGTAAGAATGTCGTTTAGATGAAAACCGACAAGAAATACATTAAGTATCGATATTATATTCTCAAAATATTATATGAATGATTTTATTATATTTATTTTTATTTATCGTATTTTACGTTTTAACGAATGACGAGAACTACGAATGATTGCGATACCGACGGATGCCCAAAAAATTACGTTTTATTATCGATTGTCTCGATATTTAATATTTTCGACGTTTTCGATTTAATTACGTTTTAAGTCGTGTCGAAGTTATATTATTATATTTTTGAAGCGTTTTAACTTTTAAAAAAAAGTATTTTTACGAAACCCGAGTCCCGTAAATATTTTCAAAATTTAATATTTACCTTTTGTACCCTTACAACTATTTGATTTCATTTTGGACCAAAACTATGCAAAATTGGCAAAAACTACCCCTCCACCCCACTATATATAATTTTTCCACTATCAACTTTTAATATAATATTCATTTCAACAAAAACTTCATCTCTCTTCCTTCTCTCTAGCCATTTCCGCCACCCTCACCCACATAAACCCTTTGATTTTTCAAAATCAAGCTTGAATCCAAGAAAACTAAAACAAGACCCACTTTGCAAATTCAACAAGGATCATTTTGGTATAAATTTCTCCCACATGCATTAACTTTTCAAAATTTTATTTTTTTCTTGATGAACTAGTAGTGTTTGATCCATTTTTATGTTGTAGATAAGTGTTAATATTATTATATTCAAGTTTTAATTGGTTGCATGTTTGAATTTTTTAGTGGGTAAATTTTTAAATGATTATTCAAGAGTGATTGAGGTTAGATGAGTTGTTTAAAATGATAATAGGATGATATTAGATGTAGAAAAGTGGTGAAAATGGGTCAAAATAATTATTTGACATGATTTCTAAAAAGGTATTTTGGAACAGCAGCTTACAACAGATTATTTCGTGGGTTTAAGCTCTGAGATAGGCTTATATTATTTGTTATTGTTGTAGTAATCTTTAAGACGCTCGTTTTGCCGCTTGAATGAGCTTCTAACTCATTACGAGCGAAAAGTTATGCTAGTTTTAGTATTTGTGTACCGGGAGACGAGTATCGGCACAATCCGAAAATTGTTGTCGATATTTGGATCGAATCTCGGGGACTATAGAGTGAGTTTTAAAAATGTTCAAGGACTTATGTTGTAGTCTAAACCTCAGGTCATGAGTATATTTTTAAACCCGAGAGTCGGTTTTATAAATGGAGTTGTTTAAATATGTCAAAATAGTTTTACGAGTTGAAGACGTAAATCTGTCCGGTTTTTATAACACGAAGATGTGACGGGCAGAAGGTCTTAGAAGTAATATTTTTGAATGAAATTTAAACTGAGTCTTATTCATATTATATGTGAATTTGTGACCAAGTTTCGTCGAAAACGGACAAGTGTAGATAGGGTAGATTGGTGTGTACATTTGGAGTGTACATGCTGATTGGTATTTTGGACACGTAGTTCAATACTTGTGTGGCGTGAGTTGAGTATCCACTATTGGACATGGTGATT